>CM062816.1:1333098275-1333556357 GCA_031772625.1 Pinus tabuliformis | reverse complement strand
GCACTAAGGTTCTCCTCGGTTCAGATCAGGCACGACACCATAAGCCAATATCCTGCATATTAGATCTCACAGTATATCATATATTCAATACTTGCACACTTGGCCTAATGATCTTCTCCTCCTTTTATAGTTTTAGGCCTTTCTCAATACCATGGTCCAAAACCACTTAGGACCAATACCTTGGACCAAATACCTGGGTCAATACCTCAGACCCAATACCTTGGACCAATACCATGGATCAAAATACCATGGACCAAATACTTCGGACTAAACATTTAGTTTTCCAAGGTATACGCGCTTTTCCTTTTGTGAAAGTGCATGTGTATGTATACGTGACTTGTATACAGTGAACCCGCGTGTATACGCGACTTGGTCAGTGGTGAACCTGTGTATACATCTCTTTTTTCATTCTGTGTAGTTTGATCTATAACTCTGTGATGTTAACCTACAATACTGTGATCTGACATCTGAGTGATTTGCTTTTTGAATTGATTCCTTGAAGCTGCCATACACATCTAATATCTCTTCTGTAGATTCATCTAGTTACCATATACAAGAGATTTGTTCTGCTACAAGTGGGTTGCCATCAAGTTCAATACATACATCATAATTTTGCAGCCTCACATAGGTCTGGATCATGCTGCGAGAACTAGATTTCCTTTGGTATCCTCCAAGCCACCAGCGCGATCAAAAAAAGTAGCCATGCGTATTGGAATTTCTTGCCATCATCCTGGGCCTCTGGAAGATCCTCCAGGAACTCATGAAATAGATACTAAGCCCAATTGTATTAGACTCCTTTGGTGCACTGTGCATCCAGATATACTACTCGCGCCAGCACTTCATCAGCACAACACTTCCTCATGATCTTCCTGGACAATATTTGTGCAGAAAACTGCACAACACCATCTAATATGGATCTAATCAAATAGTCATGTGACTTCTTCACTGGCCTGAATTCGTTCTTCATCTGGTCTGCCAACTTCGTCTCCTGTGATTTCCCCACAAAAGCATCCAAATGGTTTACTCCTTGATAAGGCAGTGATGTTATTCGGTGAATCAACATATCAGTAATTGGAATGGACCCTCCCAACCAAAGGCTTCCATCGTGAACTAGTGTCAATAATTGACACACACAGATAGTGTTAATTGTGATGTGGCTAAAATGTGGCACCCACAACATATTAAGCAACCCCGCACACTCAAGTTCAATTTCCTATTGCATCGATTCAAGCCGTGTAATATCTGACTCCTCACAGTATGCTTTCTTCAGGTATTTTCTCGGTTCCAATTGCGAGAACTTCACGTGATCACCCAGGTCCTAGTCATCCATTTTTCAAAATGGTATTTGGGCCAACAGATTTCCCTCAAAAGGTATGTTCTCCATTAGCAATGGTGTGGAGACTTGGAATTTCACCGAATCTAGGTCTTTAGTAACCTTGGTTGTGTATTTTGTAGGTGGTATATAAGGCGGTAGCCGAGTAACCAACACAGCTTCATCTGCATCAATGTATTCAATCCCCAGAGTTATCTCTTCCTTCTCTAAGTCCAAGGGTTATGGCGGTTGCTTGGTTCTATCCATATTACCCTTTTGTCTAATATTTGTTGGGTTCTTGCACATCCATTGCCACATAGACGCTTCTTGGGGCTTCTTTTGCTTCTTTTCCCCTGCCACAGAGGCAGATGGTTTAGGCCTCGGTGACCCAGGTGCTGTGGTAGGAACAGGTTGGGTCGGATAGGGTCAGGTTGCAGTCATTCTCTCCTAAAATATTTCACACTGCCACTCAGGTAAATTATGAAATCCTTGTTGTGAAAGATTCTCTCGAATATCTTTCCAATCCCCTCTAGACATGCAACAAGTGTTTTAGCACAAACTAAGGCACAAAAGTTGAAAGAAATTTCTTAGGAAGAAAAGTGTTCGAATGAGGAGTAGGATGTTGTATTTATGGCCCATTTTGAATTCAAATCCATGCATTCCCTCTAGATCCCTGCCATTAATTCACTTTTGGCAACAGATTTCCAAATATATGCTCCTTAAATTCTCTCCCCCCACTCCCTTTAACAGAAAAATTTCCATCCAGTCATCTACGGTGCTTCCAATAGTCACTTTTTGACCAGGTTGTGTGGGACCTGTTATCACTATAAAAAAATTTACAAATTTTGGACAGCCTGCATGGTTCCTAAGTTTTTGTGTTAGACATGGTCAAGTCATTTTTATGTTTTTAGAGTCTAAGTCATAGGGTTAGAGTCTCATTTCCATCATCAAATAAAGTTCAACAACTTTGTTTTGCCCCTTATGGATCCCATATCATGTTTTAAGTTTCACGTGTCCGATCATTTCAAAAATTTGAACGCACTACGAAACTGTCTAGGCGTTTTCGTACCATAAAGCCCTGAAATTACACTACATGCGCTACGAAATTGGGGATTCGTAGCTAGTCATTTTCGTAGCGCAAAACCCCGAATTTACACTAGATGTGCTACGAAATTGAGGATTTGTGACCAATCATGTCTAGTTGTCAAATCCACTAGAACCCGTTAAAATCTTCATCATTAGGTGTCAGTCCACGAACCTTTCCTCCCACATGCAATCATTCATATCCATCATTAGATTCGTTAGGGTTCATTTGTCATTAGTCATTTTAAATTTCAAAAAACGTTAGTTGATCTTGGTCATATTCATGCAAGAGACACTTGGTGTTGTTCTTGGTCCGAGTAAACAAACTTAGGGTGAGCAGAAACTAGAGTTCTTCCGCAGGGTTCAAGCGAGGCAGTTCTTCATCAAATTCAAGCGAGGCAGTTCCTAAATTAAGCAAGGCAATTTTCTTCCAGGTTTTCTGTCTACAGGGATTTCAAAGGAAAAATGTCAGAAGAAAGAAGAAATCACAAGTCAGGTCCACTTCTAAGAATGGAACCTGAAGGCTTAGATGCTCTCACGAAAGATAAGTCAGTTGAAGAAGCCTTCAAAAATGTAGGTTGTTGGAGGTTCCATGAGAAACTACAGGGAGGACATAACCAAGTGACCAAGGAATTTGCTCTAAATTTCATAGGTTCACATACAAAGGTTGGAGTTTTAGATTTGCAAATTTCTCCTGAAATTATATCTTTAGTGACAGAAATTCCTAGAGGTCAAGAAAGGTGGTTTAATAATTTCAAGTTTGAAAAGGCACCCTGCAAGGAAGCCAAAATATGTAGACATAGATTTAACTAAAGTAGTGCCAAGGGGTTATGTCAAAGATACATATGCCAACTTACTCTCATGCATACAAAGGTACTTCACCTATGAAGGAAGCTACCACAAGGTGTATTATTATCATTTCAAACTCCTATTGCGTTTCACTGGGATAATCTCTCTAGATCTACCTTTCTTTCTGTTTTGAAGCTTAGGCAAGATGTCTAATAAAATAAAATTGAAGAAATAGGCATGTGAAACTTCATTTTTCCATCATGGCTTAGTTAAATTAATTGTCTTGCATGAACTTCAGAAGGTAGATAGAGAGTGGCCTGCATTTCTCTTTATGTCTGGTTTTAGAGTTGAAACAAGGTTTAGCCTTAGGGATAAGGAAATATCATCACCAGAGACTAGTTACCCTGCAGCAACAAGGTCAAGTAGGTTTGTTAAACTGAAGGCCAAAAAGTGAGTTAAGGAACAAGTGACTGAAACACCATTGACCGTTCAAGATACTCCTCAACATTCACAGAAGAAGAAAGTTCAAATTAAGGAAGCAGCACAAGAGCAGTCCATTGGTGAAACAGTCCAGAGGAGGGTAACTAGAAGTCAAATAGCCAAAGAAAAGGGTAAAACAGTGGTGGTTGATGAAAGCCCAATCTCAAAAGGCAGTTTGAATGATATTCTTTAGGCTATTGACATTGAAGTGTCCCCTCTGGTCTAAGCAGACTTCATTGAATTAGGTAACAGCAAGTCAAAAAAGATGAAATCCTCTAAAAAATTACAGTTTGATGATCAGGTTTCAAAATTGGTCTTCAAGCCTAGAAGGCCTGTGACTAGGTGGTCAAAAAGGTTACAAGAGGCAAAGCCAAAGGTAGAAGAAACAAGGGAGATATTAGGTTTTTGTGAAGAGCCCATGGTTCCACCATCGCCCATGCACGAAGATGACAAAAACAGAGTAGTCAATACTCAAGAAGAAGAAAATAGATATGAGGAAGTTAATAAAAGGGCAAGGAAACATGTAGCTGAGAAGGCCAATTTCAATAGAATGAAGGCTCTGTGGGAAGTTGAAAAGGCTTCAAAACCTGTAGTAGTTAGCAGAAGGGCTCAATACTTCACCTGGACTGTCCCTGCAATCAAGGAGGCAAGTTATGTCAAATGGATCAGTGGAAGACTAAGAACTAATATCAAGAGGATGAAAAGACAAATTGAAGACCTTGAAATTCAGTTGAGCAAGTCTGGAGGTCAGCCTTAGCACAAATGAACAGGGAAGTAAGTGATGAAACCCTACTATAATTTTGGTTGAAACAAAGACATTACTTTTTGAAGATGGTTCAAGGATGGGAGATGTCATGTATATATGGCATATGTACATAATGGAATAGCTGTAAAGAATCCTTAGAAAGAATTTTTTTGAAGAAAACTATGTAAATTGATTCACGCGCTACGAAACTGCTATAGGTGCAGTTTTGATGTTCTGATCAATTCTCAAAGGAAAGAAGCGGTTATATTTTGGAGAATGATGCTGCTAGAGAATGTGAGGAGGTCACTTATGAAATTTTAAAGCTTAAGTAGGGGAAAAACTCAAAGGATAATTGATATATGGAAAAGAAAAGTTCTGCACTACAAAAACAACAGTTAGTTTTGTAGCACATCCAGATTGACCTTCTTCATGCACCTTCAAGGAGTTTAATTTTTCCAAAAGTGAAAGAGTAGGGTTCTATGGCTAACTTAACATATGTTACATGATTAAAGGGGCTAGTTTTGTCATCAGAAGATTCTAGGAACATCATTGAAGACTAAGGCTATAGTGCAAGGAACATACACCTATTTTTCAGGGTAGATAAAGGAGAAGATATTAAAGGCCAGTAGGAGGGTTATGGACATTACCAAGGTCGAAGCTAAGGAGGAGCAGTTGTCAAGCATCAAATTTAATTCCTAGATTAGGTTGTTTTTACCATAATAAGGAGTTGTACTCTTAATTGTATTAGGACTCTAAGACAGTCAGTTAACTGTTACTTGTAATTAATAGTCTATTTTAGGTATGAATAGGTGTCAAGCTAGGAAATTCGAATTCCCCTCAAGTTGGATCAAGGAATCCAAGATTGTAATGATAAATATATAAAATAAAAGAGGTGGAATTCCTCAGGGTTGGCAATTTTCAAAAGAAACAAGCACATTGTGTTATTGTAGCAGACTATGTGTTTTCATGTTAACACAGAGATATTGGCTTCACTACTCAGGATTCAGAGAGGGCTTTTAATGTTTGATTTTCTCATGGATTTCTTCATTTACTTACTTGCAGTGGTATAAACACATGTTACTTAGAATTCATTGATAATGCTCTAACTTCCTTCATGTGTTTATAAATTGTGTTCCTTGCACTATGTCTCTTTTTTGCTGATATATTAAGGCTCTTTATGCCCTGACTTCCATGTTAAGGTGATCTTTCTATTGTACTGAAACATACTTTGACTCCATATCCCAATAGATGTTTTTTGATTGGCATTTCAACCATTTATACATTTTTTTTGAATTTTCCATAGAGTTTGCCATCTAATCTTCCAATTAAAATCTTTAACCCAGTGAGAGAGCCCTCTCAGGTTGAGGAGGTTAAGCCTTGGCCAAAAGATTGGTTGAAATAGTTACTCAAAGTCTTCCTTAACAGGACCCACCGTGCTAGCGCAACTCCTTCGTCACATCTCCCGTCTGCGCCTAATCATCACGCATCCCCTTCACTCTGCCAAACTGTCCTTCTGACATTGTAGTTTATAGTCCCGCACTTCCTTGTAACTGCCTGGAGTACTAAGACTATCCTAAATCCATATAGTCATTACGTAGGGGTGGGATCACCCCTATACAACTTTAACCAATTCCCATTGATCTTTCCTAGAAACAATTCCCCGTTCAGCTTCACAAGCTGAATCGCACCGCCATCCGTAATCTCTTTGACGATGTATGGCCCCAACCAATGCATCTGAAATTTTCTAGGAAACTTCATAAACTTATTGTCATATATTATCACTAAATCTCCAATATTGAAGGTGTGTTTCTTAATGTGGTGATCATGCCACGCCTTTTCACGAGCCTTATGCACCTATTGATGAAACCCAGCCAAGAAGTGATCTTCTTCCAACTCGACTATCTGTGCAAGGTGTTCTTCCATGATATCCCGATCAGCCATATCTGTGACTATCACAATACGCAAACTTGGCATGATGTATTCCATCAGCATTAAAACCTCTTACCCGTAAACTAGCCTAAATGGTGTTTTCCTAGTCAACTTCTTACAGGTATTCCTATACGCCCACATAAAATCTGGTATGTGCACATCCCAATCATTCTAATTTTCATTACAAATCTTTGTCAAAACATTCTCTGTGATCTTATTGAAGGCTTCCACTATATCGTTTTCTTGAGGATGATATGGCATACTTTTGTGATGATACATCTAGAATTCTTCAAGCAGAGCAGAGATTGTTTCGTTCAAGAAGTGTGAACCCCTGTCGCTCATAAATTTTTTAGGGAAACCAAACTAAGACAAAATGTATTGAAAAGTGAGCTTTGTAGTTGTGGTTGCGCTACAATCCTTCACGGGTTGCACCTCAGCCCACCTGGTCAAGTATTTGGTTGTTGTGATGATGTATCTTGCTCTTGTCTTCTTTCCTAGTGGTTTAATTGGTCCCACGAAGTCTATTGTTCAGTTATCGAATGCTTGAAACGACACTTACGGGTTCAGAGGCAATTCATCCCTTCATGGTGACCTCCCTATTCTCTAACAGATGTTGCACACCCTACAATAATCCTTGGAATCCTTATGCACAATTGGCTACCATAGTCCTGCTCAAAGAATCTTCTGCGTGGTCTCTCTTCCCACATAATGTCCTCTAGTGACTCCTCCATGTGCTTCTACAAGGATACTTTTTCATTCATAATCTGGGACATATCTATGCAGCACTTCATCTGATCCAATTTTATATAAGTGCCTTGCAATAACAGAAAAATTGATAGCCCTGACCACCAATTATTTCTTCTATTGTGTTGTATACCGTTCAGGAGTTATACCCGTAGACAAGAATTGGATTATGTCTGCAAAATTTTCATTTGCGATGCGCACAACAAAGAGTTGCGCACCAAGAAATACTTCATCCATATTTGTAGGCTCATCACCATTCTCAATCCGTGAGAGGTGATTTGGTCCAGCATTTAATCATCCTAGCTTCACAACTACTTCAAATTCATATTCCTGAAAGCGCAGTAACCATCTAGAAATCCCCACCCCCCAACACAGGCTTGTTGACCAGGTATTTCAAAGTGGAATGGTCTATGTATATTTTGAAGTGTGCACCAAACAAATAATGCTTGAACTTTTGGAGTGAATAAACCATTGCCAATCCTTCACGCTCCATGGTGGAATAATTATTTTCTGCCTTAGATAACTTCCTGCTCACAAACGCTATCATATGGTCAATATCATCCGCGCCTGGTTGGGTTAACAAAGCTCCTAATGCTATGCGGGATGCATCTACATGTACATGGAATTCCTTCTTCCAGTTGGGGAACACTAGAATAGTCGTTGTAACCATTTTTCCTTAAATACATCCAAACTCTTTTGGAAATCACCATCCCAGGAAAATGCCGCATCCTTCTTCTATAATCTCTCCATGGGCGCAGTGATCTGCGCATATGCTTTTATGAACTTCCTATAATATCATGTATGGCCCAATGTCATGTGCAACTGTTTGATATCCTCAGAGGCTCCAAATTGATAATCACCATAATTTTGGCAGGGTCTACCATCAACCCCTTCTTACAGACAACATGGCCCAAGAGTATCCTGTATGGTACATAAAATATGTATTTCTTCAGATTAAGGGATATCTAATACTTCCTACAAGTATCCAACATTAGGTGAAGACTTGCAATGTGTTTATTTACTAACCCGAACACCATCCAATCATCATAGTAAACCTTCAAAAACTTATGAATAAAATCTTTAAAATCTACGACTACCACCCTAGAAAAGATCGCAGGGTCATTCTTAAGCCCAAAGGGAATGGTTGTGTACTGAAAATAGCCCCATTGTGTAGCGAAGGTAGTCTTACTTTGGTCCTTCAGTACAATTTTGACCTGATGATATCCTGAGAACCCATCTGTAAACGAATAGGCTTATTGGCCTCCAACATTATCCAATACTTCATATTTGAATGGAGTAGGGAATGGATCATGGTTGCAAGCATCATTCAACTTTATTAAATCTACACAAATTCAACTTTTGCCTTTGGCCTTCTTTTCCCATAGGACTAACCTAGTCTGGTTCTTCTACGGGCTCAATAATCCCTGCTGCAAGCATCTTATCCAATTCTTCGTGCAGTTTTTCCTTGTACTTAGGATTCAACCAGTGTGGGCGCTACTTCACTAGCTTCGCATTTGGTTTCAAAGTGATCTTCATGACTCCCAGATCTCCTACGTTCCACTTCATATCAGATAACTTGGTGGGAAAGAAGTCTTGATATTCATGCAGTAACTCCACAACTTTGTCCACTGTGTCCTCATCCCAGTGATCGCCTATATTTGCAAACTTCGGTTGTGCTTCCGACCCAATGTTCACTTTCTTAGTTTTCAAGGGCTTTGAGATGTCAAGAACTTTTGCCTTAGGCCCTACAACTTCATGTTGTCCTTCTAACTCAGGAATACTGATGTTCCTAGGATCTTCCTCACCTTCTTCTATGGTCACATTGTAGCATTTCGGAGCATGGTGTAGCTATGTACACTAGTCTAGTTGTACCCACGTGACAAGTTATTCAGGCGTTCTAAATATTGCAGCTTTGATATTCTGTAATGCTTCATCAATACACTCAAATCCATCCTTAAAACTTAAAGTTAACAAAAAACTTTCCTTCAGAACATCACACTCTACGGTTCTATGTCACGACTCTGTTTCTAGATACCAGTTCATCGAATAGTATCCAAAGTGTGGTAGAATATGTGAACCCATTCTGGTTGTGGCTCCTCTCCCCATGCTTTTTTCCATCAAGCTAAATGATCATGTAGATAATCCCTTCCTTTATATTTCTCTGTAATGTGGGTATTGGCATACCCAAACTGTAGCTTCATCGTCCTTCGATATTCCTTCTAGTCTGCGAAGTTGTTCTTATGTGTACCCCACCATATGGTAGGCATAGCTCTTAGCGGGATGTCTAATGCCTGGAACCGATGTTACTCTGGTAAACCCCTTTCAAATTTATCTAGAAATAAGTTTACATCTTCTAAACCATCATAATATGTAAGTTGCATACCTCAGTGGATATACATAAGCATGTTGCATCATGGTGTCGATACCTCATGCAATCTATTCTGCCAATGTTCGAGCTCTTCATCTGAATCTGAGTTGCAAGAGTTGTCCTTCTCCCAAGTAATTTTCCCATCTTTTATAGGGTTTATCCAATCCTCATCTCACAAAGTAAGCTTATAGATCTTCTCAATGCCCTCTTCTTCATAATAATCCCAAACTGGTTTAGTATATCACACACCCTCGGCTAGATCTAATGGAACAATAACCCTTAGTTCCTTCTTTATAAATAGCATATTGTGCTTCTTCAAGTTGATGACCGCATTCATATTAAATTCCTAATCAATTCCAAGTAGCGTTGGGTAGGAATTACTATCATCCACTATTTCAATTACTTCAAAATCAAATATGGCGTGTGCCCCTTCAATATCCATAGTTATTCCATGTAGGCACCCCATAGGAATAATCTTTTGTTGGTTCGCCATTCGCAACTGGATCGAAGACCACTGTAGTGCTAGTTTTACAATTCCTTCCCAGGTTTGTTTCGGCAAAACATTTTCATCAGGCCCCAAATCAGGGATCACCTATCCTATTTCAAATTCTCCAATCTCGACAATCAATATCATCTCCCGACCAATCCTTTTCTTACCTTTATCCACCTTATGTACTGCGTTTTGTTCAAGCAGTGTTTTACCCTTGCCAGCGCAGTTGTCTATCAATTGTTGCAGTCCCTCTACTACTTTTTGGTCCCTTAGGAGCTTCATGCAAGTCTGTAAGAAAGATGTTAACAATGATGGCTCTATTTCCTATGCAGCACTAACTTCTTCAAGCTTCCCCATGTGTGTACTTTGATCCTTTGATGTAGAAGCTTCTGCATCCGCAAAGTTCCTTTTCACCTCCATAAAAGTCTCCTTTTCCTTATTCAAATCGAATCTAGCCTCCTTGTCGGCAGCCTTGTGTACCCATACATTTTCCTCTGGTTGTTTACCTTTATTCTCCCCAGTAGCTATAGCACTTCACGTAACAATATTAACACTGGGTCCATCTTTGTGTGGTTATAATCTCATCATCTAGATGTTCTGAGTAGGCTGTTGGGTCTAGGTCTTCTTTCCTTGCATTTTTGCAATTAACACGTGACAATCTTCTATGACATGGTCAAACTGTCGACAATATTGACAAGAGGAGTGCGTTGGGTTCTAAAAATCTCGCACAAAGTGACCTGGTTCTCTACAATTGTAACAAATGATCTGACCGCGACCTCTTCTAGCTCCTCCCCCTTGTCCTCTTCATCATCCTTGGAACCCTCTACACGTTGTAGTTGTGCCTTGATCTGGTTGAGGATGTTCCTTTGTCTGTACTCTATATGTTGGTGTTTTTTCCATCATTAATTCATAACTTCGGAAATCGCACTCATAATGACCTACGAACTTACAGAAATTTCAAAACAATTGTTGGGGAGTCTATACAAACTTCTAAAGCAAATGATACTTGTTTGTCATATGTTTTCCTATGATTTGGAAGATAGCACACCATGCTACTACAACAGTGCTCGTCCCTGCGGTATTTTTTGGCTTCAGGGGGACAAGACCTCCCCCAACTAGATAATTCTGATACACCAGGCAATGATCCTTATCGTGACCATGGCCTTTGCATTTTAAACACCATACTTCTGCACGAGTCTCATTCTGTACTTCTTTTCCCTTTTTGAGACTTTGCAACTCCATATGCAGGCTAGCCAACTGTGAATGAATCTGTTGCACTCTCAGATTTGTATCTTGAATAGGTAAGGTCTCCAACTTCATAGAAATCTCTAGTGCCTCAGCCTGCGTCCCAATCTTCTGCTATGACAATGGTAATCTAAAATGAGGTAATAGTGAAGCAATATACCAATATTTATGTTTCTCATCTGAGATCTACAAATTAGCCTGTTGTAACAGACATTTCAACCTTTGATCAAAATCCCATGTAGACTCATTTACCTTCTGCTTGATTTCTTTAACCTCAGTTACAGACTGAACTTGAGACTTAGGCTTCTTGAATTCATTATTCAGTGCATCCTTCGTATCTTTCAACATCATAGTTGGATGAGTCATACTATACTTAATATACCAACTCATCATCTGTTATTTGCTATGACTTCCACACAGCATCTGCTATGAACCATAATTATTCAGGGTATTTTGTCGCCAGACCCTTGAATATAGGAATCTTCATAGCATTTTCCATACTGAATAGTGGAGGTGGAGGTGTATGTGTAGGTGTGTGAGGTGGAGGTGAAGGCGAAGGTGGAGTGGATGGATGTGGTATTCCCGCAATACCCTAATTTACTATCTGCGGTACACCTTGCGGCGTCTTTAGACTACTACTTTCTTCATCACTATCAAATGCTCCCAACAAAGGACTCTACTTGGTACTTGAATCTATATCTCTTCTGAATGGCTTCCCACTTCGCGTAGCTCCCGTCAAGTCTTTTCTAAACATCAATTCAATGGCATAACTGTTTCTCTCACACAATAGAATTTTAATCCAAGTTTTCAGGGACTTCAGATACTTACCTCTTGTTCCTTTAAAAAACGGTGGTGTTCATCTTCGCTATAACTGATAGATGTGTCAATTGTGAACTCAGTAATGAACCCACTATTGGGCAGCAGATCCCCCTAGCATGTTTTTGGGGTTTAAAGCCCAAGTTTTGGTCAATGTAATGTAAAAACTCCGTGAAATGTGGACGCGAAGCACGAGAGTCTAGGATGAATCATAGGGTTGTCTGCCATAAAATAATGTAATTGAATGTAAATTGTGTCGGCGTACCCATGGTCCGCGAACCATCGGATTGTATAAATAGAGCGAGGCTTTAAGTGTAAAGACAGTTTGGAGGTTTTGGAAAAGGTAATAGATAGATGCTAAGAGGATCAAAGTGGATCTGAAGGTATTGGGTTGTAGTAGTAGGTAAAGGATCTGCAGCTGAGTGCGCAGAAGCCTAGTAGAGTCTGCAGACGAGTGCGCGCACCCTTGCAGCTGAGTGAGCAGGGGGAAGTTGGGTCCGTATTGAACTAAACTTGAAAAGGATCATTATAAAGCTAAGTTGATTCGGCATATTGTGCATCTGTTTTGTAGATCTATATTTTGATATTGGTTTATCTATATGCGCGCACTTGTATGTATGTCTATGTATGAAAAATTTCTAAGTAATTAACAACAGAACCTAACTAAGGAAGACTTGGGTAATTAATACTAGTCGCACTGCGGCTGGATCTGCACGAAGAATGCAAGGAGCTCGCTAGTGCTCATAATCTAGTAAGTGCAAAGGTTGAATCACATACCTATCGCCCATAACAAACATCCCCAGGGTGTGGAAACGTGGTTCAGCACCCTCCCATACTACTTCAAGTGAGACCTCAATCCATGCTCCATGGACTGTTGCCGAAAGGGCCAGTAGTACCAGGATTTACTTGGATAAACTCATTGTTGAACCTAGGTTAGGCCCCACATAGCCAACAAATGGTTCTATTGCCGGGACCGGATCTGCCTAAGGGATTTTTGATGTCGTGCCACTGGAACCCAACAAAGAAGGAAATTGAAGAGTGGTTGGACAAGAGGATTCACGAGTTCGCAACACAGGAAAATAGAACTCCGCAGGTATCTAAAAAGGGTGGCTGGATCATTACGTGTATACGGAAATCCATGAGATTTTCTTAGCATCCTTTCCCTTTGAACTGTATGAGTGGATCGCGAGGTTAGCCCATAGCCAGGGAAGGTGTAGGCTCGACCAACCAATAGTGTGGACTCTGGAATTAGTGCGCAAACTAGAGGCATCAGAAGATAAGATCATGCGAGCTATGGACCATTGGCTTGACCAGATAATAGGGGGATTTATCATTGATTTTGCAGTAAACATGATTGTGAGCTACAGTGAAGCAAAACAACATTTTCTCAAGGAACCACGAGGTAAGTGCATTAAATCTTTGAATACCTGGATTAAGATGTTGTTATGTGAAAAGCGGGTTATGCGAATACATTAATGTTTGGAATGACGTGGATATACATAAGCATGTTGCATCATGGTGTCGATACCTCATGCAATCTATTCTGCCAATGTTCGAGCTCTTCATCTGAATCTGAGTTGCAAGAGTTGTCCTTCTCCCAAGTAATTTTCCCATCTTTTATAGGGTTTATCCAATCCTCATCTCACAAAGTAAGCTTATAGATCTTCTCAATGCCCTCTTCTTCATAATAATCCCAAACTGGTTTAGTATATCACACACCCTCGGCTAGATCTAATGGAACAATAACCCTTAGTTCCTTCTTTATAAATAGCATATTGTGCTTCTTCAAGTTGATGACCGCATTCATATTAAATTCCTAATCAATTCCAAGTAGCGTTGGGTAGGAATTACTATCATCCACTATTTCAATTACTTCAAAATCAAATATGGGCGTGTGCCCCTTCAATATCCATAGTTATTCCATGTAGGCACCCCATAGGAATAATCTTTTGTTGGTTCGCCATTCGCAACTGGATCGAAGACCACTGTAGTGCTAGTTTTACAATTCCTTCCCAGGTTTGTTTCGGCAAAACATTTTCATCAGGCCCCAAATCAGGGATCACCTATCCTATTTCAAATTCTCCAATCTCGACAATCAATATCATCTCCCGACCAATCCTTTTCTTACCTTTATCCACCTTATGTACTGCGTTTTGTTCAAGCAGTGTTTTACCCTTGCCAGCGCAGTTGTCTATCAATTGTTGCAGTCCCTCTACTACTTTTTGGTCCCTTAGGAGCTTCATGCAAGTCTGTAAGAAAGATGTTAACAATGATGGCTCTATTTCCTATGCAGCACTAACTTCTTCAAGCTTCCCCATGTGTGTACTTTGATCCTTTGATGTAGAAGCTTCTGCATCCGCAAAGTTCCTTTTCACCTCCATAAAAGTCTCCTTTTCCTTATTCAAATCGAATCTAGCCTCCTTGTCGGCAGCCTTGTGTACCCATACATTTTCCTCTGGTTGTTTACCTTTATTCTCCCCAGTAGCTATAGCACTTCACGTAACAATATTAACACTGGGTCCATCTTTGTGTGGTTATAATCTCATCATCTAGATGTTCTGAGTAGGCTGTTGGGTCTAGGTCTTCTTTCCTTGCATTTTTGCAATTAACACGTGACAATCTTCTATGACATGGTCAAACTGTCGACAATATTGACAAGAGGAGTGCGTTGGGTTCTAAAAATCTCGCACAAAGTGACCTGGTTCTCTACAATTGTAACAAATGATCTGACCGCGACCTCTTCTAGCTCCTCCCCCTTGTCCTCTTCATCATCCTTGGAACCCTCTACACGTTGTAGTTGTGCCTTGATCTGGTTGAGGATGTTCCTTTGTCTGTACTCTATATGTTGGTGTTTTTTTCCATCATTAATTCATAACTTCGGAAATTGCACTCATCATGACCTACGAACTTACAGAAATTTCAAAACAATTGTTGGGGAGTCTATACAAACTTCTAAAGCAAATGATACTTGTTTGTCATATTTTTTCCTATGATTTGGAAGATAGCACACCATGGTACTACACCAGTGCTTGTCCCAGCGGTATTTTTTGGCTTCAGGGGGACAAGACCTCCCCCAACTAGATAATTCTGATACACCAGGCAATGATCCTTGTCGTGACCATGGCCTTTGCATTTTAAACACCATACTTCTGCACGAGTCTCATTCTGGACTTCTTTTCCCTTTTTGAGACTTTGCAACTCCATATGCAGGCTAGCCAACTGTGACTGAATCTGTTGCACTCCCAGATTTGTATCTTGAATAGGTAAGGCCTCCAACTTCATAGAAATCTCTAGTGCCTCAGCCTGCGTTCCAATCTTCTGCTATGACAATGGTAATCTAAAATGAGGTAATAGTGAAGCAATATACCAATATTTATGTTTCTCATCTGAGATCTACAAATTAGCCTGTTGTAACAGACATTTCAACCTTTGATCAAAATCCCATGTAGACTCATTTACCTTCTGCTTGATTTTTTTAACCTCGGTTACAGACTAATCTTGAGACTTAGGCTTCTTGAATTCATTATTCAGTGCATCCTTCGTATCTTTCAACATCATAGTTGGATGAGTCATACTATACTTAATATACCAACTCATCATCTGTTATTTGCTATGACTTCCACACAGCATCTGCTATGAACCATGATTATTCAGGGTATTTTGTCGCCAGACCCTTGAATATAGGAATCTTCATAGCATTTTCCATACTGAATAGTGGAGGTGGAGGTGTATGTGTAGGTGTGTGAGGTGGAGGTGAAGGCGAAGGTGGAGTGGATGGATGTGGTATTCCCGCAATACCCTAATTTACTATCTGCGGTACACCTTGCGGCGTCTTTAGACTACTACTTTCTTCATCACTATCAAATGCTCCCAACAAAGGACTCTACTTGGTACTTGAATCTATATCTCTTCTAAATGGCTTCCCACTTCGCGTAGCTCCCGTCAAGTCTTTTCTAAACATCAATTCAATGGCATAACTGTTTCTCACACAATAGAATTTTAATCCAAGTTTTCAGGGACTTCAGATACTTACCTCTTGTTCCTTTGAAAAAACGGTGTTCATCTTCGCTATAACTGATAGATGTGTCAATTGTGAACTCAGTAATGAACCCACTATTGGGCAGCAGATCCCCCATAGCATGTTTTTGGGGTTTAAAGCCCAAGTTTTGGTCAATGTAATGTAAAAACTCCGTGAAATGTGGACGCGAAGCACGAGAGTCTAGGATGAATCATAGGGTTGTCTGCCATAAAATAATGTAATTGAATGTAAATTGTGTCGGCGTACCCATGGTCCGCGAACCATCGGATTGTATAAATAGAGCGAGGCTTTAAGTGTAAAGACAGTTTGGAGGTTTTGGAAAAGGTAATAGATAGATGCTAAGAGGATCAAAGTGGATCTGAAGGTATTGGGTTGTAGTAGTAGGTAAAGGATCTGCAGCTGAGTGCGCAGAAGCCTAGTAGAGTCTGCAGACGAGTGCGCGCACCCTTGCAGCTGAGTGAGCAGGGGGAAGTTGGGTCCGTATTGAACTAAACTTGAAAAGGATCATTAATAAAGCTAAGTTGATTCGGCATATTGTGCATCTGTTTTGTAGATCTATATTTTGATATTGGTTTATCTATATGCGCGCACTTGTATGTATGTCTATGTATGAAAAATTTCTAAGTAATTAACAAACAGAACCTAACTAAGGAAGACTTGGGTAATTAATACTAGTCGCACTGCGGCTGGATCTGCACGAAGAATGCAAGGAGCTCGCTAGTGCTCATAATCTAGTAAGTGCAAAGGTTGAATCACATACCTATCGCCCATAACAAACATCCCCAGGGTGTGGAAACGTGGTTCCAGCACCCTCCCATACTACTTCAAGTGAGACCTCAATCCATGCTCCATGGACTGTTGCCGAAAGGGCCAGTAGTACCAGGATTTACTTGGATAAACTCATTGTTGAACCTAGGTTAGGCCCCACATAGCCAACAAATGGTTCTATTGCCGGGACCGGGATCTGCCTAAGGGATTTTTGATGTCGTGCCACTGGAACCCAACAAAGAAGGAAATTGAAGAGTGGTTGGACAAGAGGATTCACGAGTTCGCAACACAGGAAAATAGAACTCCGCAGGTATCTAAGAAAGGGTGGCTGGATCATTACGTGTATACGGAAATCCATGAGATTTTCTTAGCATCCTTTCCCTTTGAACTGTATGAGTGGATCGCGAGGTTAGCCCATAGCCAGGGAAGGTGTAGGCTCGACCAACCAATAGTGTGGACTCTGGAATTAGTGCGCAAACTAGAGGCATCAGAAGATAAGATCATGCGAGCTATGGACCATTGGCTTGACCAGATAATAGGGGGATTTATCATTGATTTTGCAGTAAACATGATTGTGAGCTACAGTGAAGCAAAACAACATTTTCTCAAGGGACCACGAGGTAAGTACATTAAATCTTTGAATACCTGGATTAAGATGTTGTTATGTGAAAAGCGGGTTATGCGAATACATTAATGTTTGGAATGACGTGGAGTGGAAAGATCTACAAAGGTAGCGGGGAATTAGGAAACAATCCCTTAATTTCACCTTCACGAGAGAGCAAGGAAGAGCTCACTCGGGTCTCTCCAAGAAGTGCAGTCAGTTTGATAAGGCAGTGCATTTCACAGTTACCACCTCCACCCACACCACCACCCACTAAACCTCCCCTCACCTCCATCTCCACCCACTCCACCTCCACCACCCCCTCAGTTCAGCATGGCGAGCGTGATCAAGCTACCCATATTCAGAGGAGTAGGGAATGAGGATCCGAACCAGTTCTGGTTCGTGGTAAGAGTAGTGTGAGAAGCGCAAGGGATCACAGATGACAACATTAAGAAGGCTACATTGGTGAGCGCACTGGAGGATCGTGTGCTGACATGGTATATCAAGCACTCTAATGACCACCCAAACACAAGGATAGCAGAGATCCAGAATGCGTTGAATAAAGAATTTAGCCGATCGAAATCAGAGACACAGTCAATCATTAGGTTTAAAGAGATCGCGATGCTTCCAGGCGAGACCCCTTGTGATCTAGATTAGCGGCTGAAGAGTACGATCCATGAGGCTAATATGATGCTCATGGATGCACAGCATCACGCATGGTTTGTGGCATCCCTGACACCGCACTTGAGGACGGCGCTGTCACAACAGAAACTTTCCACCCAGGCCGAAGCATTGGAAATGGTGATGAGGTTGCATGAGACACCGATACAAGATCCTGGGTTGGGAGTTCAACAAATCCATGTGCAACTACAGAATCTCTTCTTGGAAATGTAGAGCTTGAAGCAGGATAGGGCACTGCAGCCAGAGGCGCATGAGGAAGTATGGTGCGTAAAATGCAAAGGCCAGGGCCATGATAAGGACCATTGTCTAGTATTTGCAAACTACTTGGCAAGAGGGGGACCAATGCCATTGAGACCAGAGGCACAGGCAGGGCCAAGTGCGACACCCATGTTATGGTGCGCGATCTGTCAGATAGGAGGAAAACACATGACGGATAATTGTCATTTGTTGCAGAAGTATACACAGACTCCCCAATAGTTGTTTTGTAATTTTTGCAGGTCAGTATGCCACGATGAGCTCACTTGTCGCAGTGATGAGTTAATGATGGATCGGACTCCAGCCTATAGGATGCAGAAATAAACATGAGCCCTCGACCCAGCTGCGGGGATGGTGCACGTTGGATTTCAGGGACAAGGAGGAATGGGACTAGGAAGGCGCCACAAACAGTTGATTTGCTACAATTGCGGAGGACCAAGGCACTATGCCCATGATTGTACCAACCCGACGAGAATATCCTATTCATATTGTGCTCAGTTTGATCATGAAATGATAGATTATCCTACATTGATCACACAGATGTGTGACAAACGGGTACTCCAACCTCCTCCGACTCAAAATATCCAAATGATGAGGTCTGAACCGTGTGAAGAAGACCCAAATGTGAACATGATGCTCAGAAGCAGCATGACCATCGGAGAAGATAAGGGGAAGCAGCCCGAGGAAGATACACGGGTTCACAAGGCTCTTACAAAGGAACCCAAGTTTGACTTAGAACGTGAAAAGGAGACGTTCATGGAAGCTAAGAAGAGCTTCATGGAGGTCTCTACTTCAGGTATTAAGGATCAACCAGAGGCAGGAATGGATCCTTCCATGCTCATTACCCTTTTGGAGACATGCATGAAACTGTTGCACGACAATAAGGCAGTTAAGGGACTACAGGAGTTTATCACCAGGTGCACAGGGTCAGGGGAACCACACATAGTCCAGAAACTGGGAAAGTATGCATTGCGCACCAGGAGGGAAATGAGATTGACGACGTAGATTGGTGAGTACGAAATGGATCAAGTCATCCTAGATATGGGATTGGACGTGAATGTGTTACCAAAGCAAACATGGGAACGCATGGGAAGGCCCACATTGCAATGGTCCCGTATTCAATTACGAATGGCGAAACAACAGACGATTTTGCCCATGGGGAGGTTGCAAGGGGTAACAGTTGATATCGAAGGCGCGAGCACACAAATGGACTTTGAAGTAATAGAGATTGTCGATGACAGCAATCCCTATCTTGCATTGCTAGGAATAGACTGGGCCACTGATATTAATGGAGTCATCAACCTAAAGAAGCAGAAGATGATATTCGAGAAAAATTCCCTACGTGTAGTAGTCCCACTAGACCCATCTGAAGGAGCGCGCTACACCAAACTGATGTGCGACGATGAAAGCGATGATGAACTGGATTGTATCTACCAGATAACGGCATGAGACTAGGATCGGGTGAACTCGACTGCAGATGGGAGAATCTCATGGGAACGCAACAACTCCTGTACTTCGGATTCAGACAAAAAATTAGAACACTGGTAGAACCAGTTGCGCGAAGTGACAATGCTGAATTGCAACATGATGATTAGATCACTACATTGCATGATGATAGAGGCAAGGGCACTACCAACATATGATGGAGTAACATCAGTGAATGAATTCCTATACAAATTTGAAAGTGCAGTACTAGAACAGCAGTGGCACGGCGCGCTAGAATGGGTGTTGCGTGCAACACCCGCACGATGGTGGAGTACACATCAGGATACCATTGTAAACTGGCACGAATGTAGAAGGCGGATGCGCTTACGGTTTGGAAGCCCCCAGCGTTGAATGAGAGTTGGGTAGCCAGGACAAATCAGCTTGTGCGCCCACTTGTGTTGAAGGGTGCAAATGTGTGCTATGCAATCCACACAAACACACCATAAACTAAGAATCGAAAATCAAAAGAGGACACAGCAGCAAGAAAAGTGACACGCCCCACTGAGGTTCCACGTATAAGCATTCAAGAAGGTATGCAGAATCCTAAATAGGGTTTACCAGGCAGGACGAACTGATTGGGACCTACGCGTACCAGCAGTCCGATGGGCCTATAGGGCCATGCACAAAAACCTGAGCGCGGAAATGATTCCAAAGACGATGAGCAGAGTCGAGGCCATAGTTTTGGAAAGGAATCCTCCCACAATAACTCCCATAATTGGGACAGCACACGAGGACCAGAACGAAGGGATTATGTAGCCGCGTGAGGATGAACATATGTAGATTCAAGAGGCCATTTGGCGAGGGAACCTTGAGCTTTGCGAACTCGAAGAAGATCGGGTATGACTGAAGCAAAAAAGTATGTTAATGAACGCGGAAATAAAAAAACTGGAAACTAAAATTATGCAAGCATGTCACGTCGATAGAAGGGCAGGATAAGATATGGGCCGCCACCACCACATTAGAAGACTGTCGCCAAGAATTTCAGGCTCTACTACCATGGCTGCGACCGCACCTTATCATATAAAGTACCCAAGGGAGCGCACAACATAAGGAAGAACGAGAGGTGTTGACTAGCCCGAGGGTGATTGAGGAGGGCCTGTGGACTGGGTTGGAAGGTGAACTGAAGCCTTGCACCGATGGTGCGACCACCTGACTATCTGTAGGAAGCACGATCTCAACGCTCCAACCAGTTGAAAGAGAGCGCAGGACTATAACAGTTTGTATGGGAGCTGTGTGACAAGGAGGTTGTGCGCAAGATCAGTATGACACATGGGATGTGTCTGCACACAGGGGGCTATGCTGCCATGTGGGTAGGCTAGAAAGTGACCGCTGGTGTCACTGTTCATGACAAGATGTCCAATTTAAGGCAACAAGGAGCGGGTGGTGGGAAATTAAGACACAAAGTCAGAATGAGATTTGGGACTATCTGCTGCCAATCCCACATTAATGAGTCGAATAAGGGGGGAACGGTCGAATTTGAATTCAAAAAGGCCTATAAATCACAGGTGACTCTCCACCAAACAACCCTTGGCATTTTTAGAATTTAGTTGTTGCGCTATCAATTCATTATGGACCTGATGAATTTGGAGGCTTTGAGAGCAAGTTCAGTGTTTGAGACATTTCCGAAATAGATGCAGGACTTCCTAAACAGAGTGATGTCGACAGTCGAAGGAGTCGCACAGAGCCCTACGTCGCCGGTGGGGGATGCACTAGAATCCCTAGATTGCCTCAGACACCGAGGCCTAAAAAGGATCCACAGGCAACAGGACCAGTCTGCATGTCCCTGCGAAATCCGTAGTTTGGTAAATTGTCTATGGAAGACAAGGGCAAGATGGTTAATCTTGAGACAAATGATGAGCAAGAGGATCTCCAGGCCTTCATAGAAGAGATTGAACTAGAGGAAGAAATGGCAGAAGACATTCAGCCAGTGCGCACTGCAGCAAAACTGCCCAAGTATGTCCCTCCACGGAAAGGGAGAGTAAAAGTACCCAAAGATCTGGATGTTGTTAAGAGCGCACTCAAAACCCTGCTCCTCCTAGAGGGAATTCTATTTGAAGGTTCGGTTCTAGGCCGCGTGCCCACGATGAAATTTGAAGATTGGGACCTCATGGATAGTGAAAAGTTCCCACATTTGGAGACTAGCCAACTCATGAAACAAAGCAAGGAGGGGGCAGTTACAGCACTACAGCCACGGAAATGGCTACGCGGGGTGGAGGAGGCTGGGCTACTCCACCTACTATGGATTCCACACTTTCACCGGGCACCAATCACGATATTTGTCATCAGGCAACTACTTTGCTTAGTACACAATGGGTACTTGTGGCTGGAGGAGCCTATTCCCATCACGATGGAGCTTATTCATAGGATTTCTCGACTTCCCTGTACGGGAAGGGACCCTGCGGAAATAGCAGGCAAAAGCGGAGACTTGGCACTCGCAAAGGCCATGAAGAAGAAATACAAGTTGGAGAAAAAGCAGAGGGGCTACGTCATTACTAGCATTCAAGACAAAGGGGTGCACATAGCCACTTGGCTGCTGGTAGGAAAAGTGATGAGAAAATGCCACGGCAACGAGGTACCAGCAAGAGTCATCGTATTGGCCGAACAATGAGCTGAGGGGGTATAGTTCAACTAGGCACAATTCCTCTGCAAGGAGTTCTTGACGAACTGCAAGGAGGCCCAGGATTAGGGTAAGACCTTCCACTACACGTGGTTGCTCTTATCCATCTTGTTGGTTGCAGGGGAATTGCCAAAGGACAGTCAGTTTCCTCCTCTTGACCAGGACTTCCCAGAGGCAGCACAATATGTGTCGCTATGGGTGACAAGGGATGCCATGCAGATCTGTGAGACCAAGATCTTCTGGATACTGATGGAGGTGAGTGTACGGATGTGGATCAACAAACGGCTGTGCCTATACCCCATGGTATACAATAGTCTGCGGAGCTTTGCAAACTTTAAGGCGGTTATGCACAATGTGTATATCAGGGCATGGAAGGATCCGGAGTAGCAATGGACAAAACTCCACTTCATCGCGATTGATAACGTTGTTTTTGCGGTGCTCGACTCATGGCCACCTGAATGGCGCACCCCAGATCTGGCAGCATGTGATGAGACGGCGATTCAAAGATAGAAGGATGCTACCAAGTTGCTAGAACAATAGAAGCAGAATGAGCAATTCACCAAGGAGGTAAGGGCTTCCCGCGAGGCAGCGAAGGTCGTCACAGAAAAATCAACAACAACACTAGCAACTGGGGCAATCATGAAATAGGAGGGAAGATGCCCGGACCTGACCACAGGACAGGGGACACACGACACGGCGGAAGGTGTAGACCCAAACACATCATTGACACAACTAAAACAGCCGCATGGTACGGAATGGACAGGACCCCGGAAGAAGACCAAGGCTTCCAAATTGGATGGGGAACCTATTACACTAATAGAGGGCAACCTATACGACATTGGCGACACCGTTTGCGAGGTCACCAGGGAAGCACTGTGGGAGGCAATGTCAAAGCAACAGAACGTGTTGGGGGCACTTAGGGCACAACTACAGGGAATTCAGGTGTGACTACCACAAAAAGCAATGGTAGCCATCTACGGTGCCGCGGAACATCGACAACAGAGCAGTTGTTGTGGGCCAAAATGGCTAACACCATCGTGCTCCTGGAAGGAGCACTGACAGTAGACAGTACGGAGGACAGAGCCATGGTAGGCTGGATCAAGGGACTTGGCCTAAACTTGGCTGCCCTTCCGCGGGATATATTATACCAGCTACAGGATGGAGTGATAGCAAAACTCCATGCTAGGGAAGGATGCGCAATGCAAATGCAAAGTGAACAATGAATCAACATTGAACAGCTTAGCCTACAACGCGATGAAGTGGTGGCACGAAACCAACAATTGGAGCAGATCGTAGACAAATCATGTCACTGCATCCCAGAGCTGGAAATTGTGATAGACCTACCAATAGGAATGCGGATACACAAATTGTCCAGTGGATTCCGTGAAGCAAAGGAGGAAGATGCGAGGATCCAGCTGGACCTCAACCTAAAAGTTGTTGAACTGCAATTAAAGGCATAGTCATCCATACCCCCGGAAGTTCGAGAACAATGTGCTGGAGATGTCCAAAAAGGGCTAGAAGAAATTGAACAGGCAGTGCACAGTTGTACCACTTTGTTGGAAGAATCCTTCGAGGTCCTCACAGCCTTACAGGAGGACCCCACCATATATTGGTTGGAAACAGAAGCGTGGGAGCTTCAAATGCAATATGATAGTGTCTACGGGATGGCACAGACAGTAGTCCTAAATCAGCAGCTCGTGAGGTTACAACAGGTGAAGGCATTGAAGGAGCAAGTGCATGCAGCGTGCTAAAAATAGGCAGTACTTAAAGCATGCGTCTAGCCTTGGATTGATGAGGCCTTCCTCATCATCACTGCCGTCAAAGGAAAGATAGCACAAATGAAAGTATTACATGCTCTCAGATATGGATTTTCCCAAGACAACAAGTTTTCAGCTGAGCAGGTAGAGAAAATCCAGCAGATGGCAGAACAGTGCGTTGGGGACCTTCGCGCAGCCCAGGAACAGTTGGAAGGGATTCGTGCCAAGATCACCGCACAGTGATTCGGGATGAGTCACGATGATTGTGTCGGGAGCCTGTTAGGCAGTGGATCCCCCCATAGCATGTTTTTGAGGCTTAAAGCCCAATTTTTGGTCAATGTAATGTAAAGACTCCGTGAAACGCAGACGCGAAGCGTGAGAGTCTAGGATGAATCATAGGGTTGTCCGCCCTAAAATAATGTAATTGAATGTAAATTATGTTGGCCTACCCATGGTCCGCGGACCATGGGATTATATAAATAGAGCGAGGCTCTAAGTGTAAAGATAGTTCGGAGGTTTTGGAAAAATTAATAGATAGATGTGAAGAGGATCGAAGTGGATCTAAAGGTATTGGGTTGTAGTAGCAGGTAAAGGCTCTGCAACTGAGTGCGCAGAGGCCTATTAGAGTCCGCAGCTGAGTGCGCGGACCCCTGCAGCTGAGTGCACAGGGTGGAATCGGGTCTATGTTGAACTAAACTTGAAAAGGATCATTAATAAAGCTAAGTTGATTCGGCATATTGTGCATCTGTTTCGTATATCTATATTTTGATATCGTTTTATCTATATGCTCGCACTTGTATGTATGTTTATGTATGAAAACTTTCTAGGTAATTAACAAACATAACCTAACCAAAGAAGACTTGGGTAATTAATATTGGTCACACTACGGCTGGATCTACGCGAACGACGCAAGGAGCCCACTAGTGTGTATAATCTAGTAAGCACGAAGGTCGAATCGCGTACCTATCGCCCATATCAAACATCCCCAAGGTGCAGAAACCTGCTTCCAGCACCCTTCCATACTACTTCAGGTGAGACCTCAGTCCACGCTTCGCGGACTGTTGCCAAAAGGGCCAATAGTACCAGGATTTGCTTGGCTAAACTCACTGTTGAACCTAGGTCAGGCCCCACGTAGCCAACACCCACCCAAAATACTATCGATCCAATAATCGACAGGCCTCACGATCTTGTTTTCTGAATCTTCTAGGAACCTTACTAACTCTGGATTTCACATAATAGGGTTACCCAACTTCCACATACCTTGAATGTTTGCCAATTTAGCCAACCATTTGTATAACTCACATGGAAAAGAGCAGAAGAAAATTGTGTGTTCTTCTGTATACAGGTATCTATTAAACCACTCTTCCTTTGACAAGCGCAGATTCTTGTTTTCCTGGGATGCAAACTCATGCAACTTCTGATCTATCCAATTTTCGATCGGTATCCACTTATGCCACATCACACATTCCTCAGATAGATCCTAGTCCCGACAATGGAACCATTTGTTCGCTTGAGGGGGCTTGGACCCACGTTTAGAGTTCGTTGTGCTAACCAAAAAACCCCTACACTACAGGCCCTTTCAACAACAACCCGCGTAGCACAGGCTGCAGTCTCACTCGAGGCAGTATTGGGGGATGCTAGAACTAGGTTTCTGCATCCAAAGGACTGTGATGTGTTTCTATTACTCTTAGGGCTTTATTTCAACCTTTACGAACCCTAATCCTTAAAACCCGCAAATTATAGTAACTAACAAATAACAGCTTCAAACCCTTCGTTGATTATTCTAAACATTCATAACATCATGTAAATAAATAGATTCACTTATTTCATGCACCTATTATGTACTTTTCATGATAAATTGCAGTAAACAGAGTGAATAAAAATTAATTTCAGAAGTAAATAATAACACACAGATACACAGATAATTCTCCAAAACAACCTTTATTATGCTTAAATCATCAATGACAGACTCTTCCAACCCTGCGCACACAGTTGCAGGGGACCGCGCACTTAGTTGCGGACTTACCAAGGTCTCCGCACACACAGCTGCAGGAGCCTTCCCCTTCATCTAAGTATAGAAAACACACTTCTACATCTTACTTAGATCATTCAGTGCTTGATAGATCTCCCTTATGACTCTCTATGACTCTTTTTTATAACATTCGCTATTACAATACCATGGTCAGTGAACCATGGGAAGGTCACAAAAAAAAACTTAACTCTTAACAAACTAAGGGGCTTTGACCTTCCTAAAGCCCCTTTGACTCCTATCGACCTGTGCACTCCACTTCTCAAAATGTGGAGACTTTACAATATTAACAAAACTTCTACAAAATTTAACCCCAGGGGACCCAACCCAACCATGAGGCCTCCTTGTAGGGGCTCTCATGCCTATTTGCCTCGCAACCGCAATTGTTTCTTCTTCAGTTGTGATGTCATCGTGACTACTTTTCCCTCACCTATGTAGCCTCGTGCAACTATTAGGCAATCACCCACGAGCTTTTGTGATTTTTTCCTAGAGAAGGTCATACAGGCCATCCTGTATGACCTACCTGCCCTAGAACTATTGAATTGATAGAGGGGATTTTACGATGACTAACCTAGCTCTCCTCACTCAAAGAAAGAGTTCTTTGGCTGACTTCAATGGCAAGAAATGGATGTTGGGCTCCATGTTACAAGTACAAATGAGGTGGAAATGTGCGCCCTGCAGCCCCTTTATTCACCACTTTTTCCATTCTTCCAAAGACCCATACAGGACACATGATCTCATTTCACAAAACCGTTAGTGGCGCTGAGGTCAAGACATATTCATCTTCACCAAGGTACACTCCTTTCAATTCGTCAAAATTTTTCATTTTCAGGCCCATTTCACATTTCAAAGTACCAATCAAGTACTCCTTTATGTTTTTTTGGATACATCTTTTTCAGTATTTCTACTATACATGTTTTTATATAAATATTTTTTCACTTGGGGTATTGGCTTTAGAGTTTCAAGTTATTGGAAACTTCCACAGTGAACTTAGTCCCCTAGCACCAATTGAAAGTTAAGGTATCATTCTTTACTAAGCATGATAGTTTTCCTAAAAAACTATGCATATCCTGACATCATTTATCTAAAATTAATCATAAGGTCCCCCATCTCAACCATGTTTTCCATCATCGTCCACAAGCACACGGTAAACATTAACATTGGTTGATAGAGATTCATCCGCATGGATTAGCCTGCTTTTTTAGTTCACCTCACACTATTGGTATCCATGACCAATTTCTTAGGCCAGGGAACCATTCCATTTGCATGACTTGAAGATTAGCCTCATATACCTCTTCTTCACTTTCTTGCTTACCATCCTTCTCCTCGGTCGTCATTCTTTTCTTATCATGCTGAAGGCACCACCGCATTCTTCTCTTGACCTACCATCCATCCATATTATAATAAACCATATATGCTATAACTTGTGTTTCAGCCACCTCACATTGATGCTAGCCAATGGGCCCCCCACCCTCTGCAAAAACCCACCTGCTTCATTACGTTGGATGTCATATTCTTGGGGCACCCATATCCATGTGTATACATCCAAACCCACTTTTAAATTCTTGTGTAAAGTGTACAAATCTTTTTTTTTGGAAAATGATTCTCACCCATATTTTGTGTCAGTTACCTAGTAGAGTTATTTAATTACCCTTGGTTGGAGCTTTCTTTTTACCCACCTCATACCCACACCATTGATCACCATTTTCTCAGACATTTACCATGAAAGTTAGAACATACATATACCTCCCCTGGACATCCCACCAACTCCAGGGGAATACTCCTTAGCACTCTCGTTTTGATGCCACCACTTGCATTATAGCTCCAACCTTGGGAATTTTTTTGTATCCCTCCTATACTGTCAACTCTCGCTATCATTCCTTTGACCCATCATGTTACAACATCTCCCCCAGCTTCATATGGATTTCCCATAATCATATTTCGAGTAGTTGGAACTTATTTTTTGTCTACATCGACACCCATCTTCCATAATTGAAGTAGCACCTTGATTGTTCCCACCTTTTCGGGACAGTCTTAGGTGACACAATGGGAACCATTATTTCCCATTGATTTCAACTATCTCACTAACATTCGACCCCAGCATAAGATTTCACGTTAGGGGTGTATCGTACTTATGATTGTTTCATTTCTCTCACTTAGTCAAAGACCCATGTATCTGCTTGCACCTCTTTCAGTAGTTCTTTGTATCTGATGCATGGGGGAACCCCATTCAACCTATTTTTCAAAAACGTCCCTAAGGGAAAAAGTAGTTCTATTCAATAACTAGCAGCATGTCAACCACTTCAACATTGACTTGAAAATATTTTTCCTATATGTTTGTAATATTTAATTCATAGTTATCATTGGTGAGCATAGGATATGCCCACCTCTTATAGACACTTTTGTATCAGTATCTCTTCAAAGCATGGTTTTCTTTTTGTCCTTAATCAAATACATTTTCCCTAATAATCTCCATAACAAGTCTCTCTCTCACAAGAAGTAAGTAAGAATCATCATCAAAACAAAAAAACGTGATGTATTTAATCAATATGCTTGCTCCTAACCTCATATATCAAGGGGAAATTGTTATTATGAGAAAATGGTACACTCATTTCTACACAGCAAAAGACACCTAGAGTCAGTGATCAATATGTAAACAGGATACATTTTTGGTTGGAACCATTATGGGAGGAAAAAATCAAAATAATTTCCTAAAGTTGACTTTAAAAATCAACCCTTGTAGGAGCTCCAAATACAAAAATTCACTACAACACAACTTTTTCTTCGATAGTTGTGAGGGTCATTAGAATCCTAATCAACACCTTGCGATGTGAACATGTTTTAAAAACACTCAATCCTTTGACATGGTGGGATGACCATGCAAGCCTTGAGCCCCAAGAAGCCCTAATAGCAAGAGGATGGTAGCTCTCATCTCATTTATGAGGCAAAACACCTCATTGATGAGCCAAAGGAGGGAAGGAGTGTTCAAAATTTCCATAAATGCAAGAGCATGGAGAGCCAAAAACAATAAGTTGTGCATTGCTATGCTGCCAAAATTTCTCCAAAGAAATATAGCATACCATTGTGAGGAGAATTCCACCATTGTGGAGAATCTTCTACGCTTATTTGATAGAGCGAGATCTTACAAAAGAGATTGAGAAGGGTAAATCCTTGTTGAGAGATATTTAGCACCATTTCTCAAGTGACTCTCCTCAAGTGTATTTGATACTCATTTGTAACTCATTCACTACCAGAAATCAATAAAGAGGATCATTTTCCTACTCCTTTGTTGATTTTTTTTTTTGTTCATAATCTTGTTCTATGTTATGTAGTTTAGTTTTTGTTTAGTTTCGTTTGTGAATTGTTTCCATCCTATTAAATATTTTGTTAGTCTATGTTTGATCACTAACACCACTCATTTGTTTGTATATATATTTCCTTGTAGGAAGAAACCAGCTACAAGGAAGATGGATTTGGGACTCATATGCAACCAAACACACCATACACTCTTTTTTCATATTAGTGGATATTAGTGTGGTCATGATAGTGTGGCATTTGAAATTCAACCATGCAATTGATATTAAGGGATACCTATAAATGATTTACTACATTATGTCATTATGCACTTGTATACTAGGAAACACTTTGACATCACACCTTTGGAATATGAAATATATTTACCTTGATTTTGAGGATCATGTGTTATGGTTATTATTTGTAAATATTGTCTCTCCTACAAGTTAAGCTTCCCAAAAAAATAATTGCAATTTTCCAAGGGTGCAACAACACATGCGATCCCATCTTTCAACGAGGATATGGTACACTTAAATATGGTTGATATGAATCTTCTTACTTCATTGGATCCATATATATTGTAAGGATTTTGGTGTGGGTGGGTATTGAACTTTAGTCAATATATCATAGCCATGGAAATTATATTGTTTACTTCTATTTCTAATAATAAAATGGAGAGGTGGCTGATGAACCATGGAAGGTTGTTAAATAATCATCCTCCCTCTTGTTGCAGACCAAATGTGCTTACTAAGGGACTTGAATCTATGTACATTATGGTAACAATGATATTGGAGGATTTGAGTAAAAAGGTCATGATATACCGAGCTTGATTGAAATGTTCTAATACCATGAAAAGACATTTGCAAGGATGTTGGTATATAACTAGTGAGGTCACTAGCAAAAGTTGATGCTTTCTTAGCATATAAATGGTAATGAATCTAGCACATTGTATATTTTTCTATTAACAAGGCATAAGAACTAAATGTACCTAATGACTTCATGTTAAAATAGGGAAACTGTAGATTTCATCAATATTTATGCATTACCATCAACAACGAATATAACATTGACAGGTGTTCAAATTGACATCTTTTTGGCACCCATCCAATACGTTTTGTATAGCTTTTTCCTATTTCCATGTCATTTTTATACCATTTTCATCCATATTGATGCATTTTTTGTCAAGGTATAATAATGTCCTTTATATTCCATTTTAATATGTATTCTTATGCATTTTCATGAGATTATTTCCTTTCTATTCAAACAATGGTATAAATGAATGAACTTGGACAAGTACCTTTCAAGCATGGGTGTTGCAGCTCTCCCAGGAATTGCTAAAACGATCCATGGGATAAAAGTGTTGCAACTCTCTCAACATCTATTGAAATTCTCAGTGGGACACAAGTGTTGCAAGTCCCAAAGTATAAGTTATTGCGACTCTAAGTTGCTACCACTTTTTCTGCAACTCTAGGTTGCTACTGCCATTTCTATAACTCCTTGTAATTTTGGCTCTCAACTCTATTACTACAACTATCAATTCCACATTGCTACAAGTCCCACCTCTTTGATGTTGTGACTTGCACCACACAATGAAACACACAACATTGGAAATTACAATTGATTACTTATGGAGAGTACCATCCACGAAAAGATTTCTACATTAAGAACCATACCCACATAACACAACCATCAACACTTAATTTGGAAGCTTGGTGACAAATTCCAACCATGGGACTATATTCCATTTTTTGAGAGGAACAATTTTGACTTTTGAATCACTTGATTTGGATAAGGGAAGTTGTATTTTTGAATTAAAGCCCTCATGTGCTCAAAAGGACAAGTCAACCCTAAGAATAATCTAGACACGCTTGGAAGCCTATAAATACAAGTCAAGTGACCCTCATTTGTATAATAATTATGAAACTTCTTCTTCTCTCTTTTTAATTTGGTTCACACAAGTCTGAGGTGGTTCACAATTTTTCTTTCATACAAGTCTGAAATTCAGGGAAAATTTTAAGAACCCCCCCTAAATTTATAAATATAATAAATGGGCGAATCTCCATGGTATATAGGAAAAATGGAAGGCGATTTTATCAATAATATAATATGTATATATAATTTTTTGGCGAATCTCTCACCAGGCATGGCGAATATTTTACTCAATTATAAAATCTTGTAAGATCTTGGCGAGCCTTTCACTAAATAATAGAACTTTGTAAAGTCCTAGTGAATCTTAGCATAGGCTACATGCTGGTTTAATTCCCCCATTTAAAGGTGAATACCATGGGTCAATACCATGTGCCATTTTGGTGAATACCATGGGTCAATACCATGTGCCATTTTTATTTTTATTAATTCTAATATTAGGGTTAATAATGGTTTTTTTGCATGGTATTAATAACAATCTAGTCCATGGTATTTATCCTATAGTATTTTGGCCATAGGTTTCACCTAAATATAACCCATTTTTTGAGTGTTAGTAAATATAAGGTGACTTATGGAGTAAATATAAAAAAATGTTTTATTTGTTTACCATACCTCTCGTTTATTTATATTTTTATTAATTTACCATACCTATTTTACAAATATGGTATTTGGCCCATAGGATTCACTTAAATAAAACCTCTTTCTTGAGCCTTCATAAATAGAACTAGGGTCATGGACTAAATATAAAAAGAGGTTTTATTTATTTACATACGTCTAGTTTATTTATTTTTTTATTTATTTACCATACCTTTTGAGTAAGTATAAAAAGACGTTTTATTTATTTACCATACCTCCACTTTACTTATATTTTTATTTGTTTACACCCTTACATGTATATAAGGTGACTTATGGAGTAAATATAAAAAATGTTTTATTTATTTACCATACCTCTCATTTATTTATATTTTTATTAATTTACCATACCTCTTTTATCAATATGGTATTTGGCCCATAGGATTCACTTAAATAAAACCTATTCTTGAAAATGAGCGAATGGATTCACTTAAATAAAACCTATTCTTGAAAATGGGCGAATGGATTCACTTAAATAAAACCTATTCTTGAAAATGGGCGAATGGATTCACTTAAATAAAACCTATTCTTGAAAATGGGCGAATGGAAGGTTGTAAGTCCTAATTTCAAGGGCTAAATTTACCTTTTTTACCCTCTCCCTTAAAATAAGGTGGGCTATTTGAGGTGATTTGTAAAAATGTACTATGATACAAAATATTCGCCCACTAAAAATTTAAAACCCCTTAATTTCGCCAAAGGGCGAACATTCGCCCCTAAAATTATCCTTGCTGAAATTGCAAGGTTTGAAGTTCACATGCGTAATTAAGGTTCTTGGTTCCCAACTGCAAGTATGCTACAAGGAATTTTCGGTCATAATCGTAGGCATGCAAGCTCATGAGTGTGGTTGGAAGGTTTAAACCACATGTTGAAAAATAGGGTTTAATTTTAAAATTTTACCACAGAGTTCGATAGTTGACTACATAATTTCATAGTTGACCACATGCTTCTAAATCATGGTTTTGATTATCATCATTGTTGGGTTCATCTCTTGGATGTTGTTTAGTTGATTTTTCTGGATATTTTTGTGGTTGAAGATATTGATCATTGTACTCTCACTTTGTTGAAAATTTTATGACAATCTAATAAGAACAATAATTTGAAAGGGTTTTCCCCATAGTGGGTTTTTCCTTGGTCTCCAACCAATCTTGGTTTCTCTATGTGTGAATTCTTTTCTTCTATTTTTTTTTTATGTTTCACTGCATTTATGATGATATTGTTCTTATAATTGCATATGTTGTTGAATAATGTTATGATGTTGTGGGGTGAATTCAACGTGTAAATGATGAAATGTAATTATTTAAAGCAAAGAAAAATGTATCCCTAAGAAAACAATTAACATGGTATCAGAGTTCGGATGAATAAAGTCATTGAGATCATCCCTATAAATACACCATTGGTGGAAGCAAGAGAAGATGGAGGATGTGTAAAATAATATTATGGTTTGAAGGAAACCCTGGGCAATCTAGTTATTAGGGTTTTATGGATATCATGAGGTTAGGAAGAAACCCTAGAATATGATTAAGGCTTGAGTTTTGCAGTCTATAAACCCTATCATTATCAATGAAGAGTTGTTCTAGCACTTGTGACAAATTCAGCATAACCCTAGTTGTGATAATCTCAATTAGGCCTGGTTGCTAACAAGTTCGGTTGAAATATTTGAAGGCAATTTTGTTATATGGATAATGGATAGTAATGACTCTTGAAGGCTAGTTCAAGATGGAGTATATCACATCTCGTTAAATATAAGTACTTTTCATATCTATGTTATTTCTCTGTGACACTATTCTTGTTTTGACTTATTTTTTTTATTATTGCTTCTTGCATATTTGAGCATGTGAATAATTCTAACCTCTAAGATAAGATGTGATAAGAAAATCCTTCTAGAGAGTCATATAAGGTGTAGGAAAATAAATCTGGTTTAGGAAGAGAAGAGTTGGTGCTGGAATAGGAAAGATGCACCTAATGAAAAATTGATAAAGTGCTTTAGCTTCCAATATCAAATAAAAACTACAATATTGCAAAGGTATATGAATGATACAAGGTATGTGTAATTTGAAATATTGGATCTCAAGGTATGTCCTAAGGTATGATGAGAATATCAACTTCATCAATAACTCATATATGCATATGAAAGTAAATTTGATTTATGGTACATGTGATGTGTTAGTACACTTAATATTTGGAAAGTATATTACATTTTAGACATGATTGATTTCTTGATTTTATGAAGCAAGTCAAATACATTTTTTTTTATATATGGTGACTTGATACTATTGTTAATGCTTTTGATAAGCATGATAACCATTATGATAAAAGTGTGACAATGAGATTGATACTCCAAATCATCTTTTTGAACTTAGTTAGGTTTTGATAAGCTTAACAAGTTTGAAAATGAGACAAAATAAATGGCATGATTTAATGATGGTTGAGTAATGTGATAAAGAAGTGATGTTGTGATCCTTGAAGTATGATGATACACTTTTCAGTTGTCCTAATTATATGACACTAACCCTTGATGAATGTTTGATGTCACGTTCATATGTGATGATGAAGTAGTTAATACTGATATATTATGACTATGATTCATATATGCCTAAGATGGTTTGATTTCATGTTCTAATAGTTTTTTTGATGCATGATATTATTATTATAGATGGGTTGATCTCTTGATGATGATAACTGAAGTAGCTTCCCATTTAGAAGGAGAAACTCTCTATGACATCTCAAAATCTATTATTATTTGAAACGAAGGAAATTTGTTGTTGAAAGAAATACTTTGGACATGGATAACCATCTGATGTTGTTAAAAATGTTTTGGAAAGTTTTGATATATTCAGAGAAGGTTTCTCCTAGTCCAAGCCTCAACTATTGGGAGAAAGGCTCAAGGGTGCGGTTATAAGCCTCCCAACTGAACAGAAGAAGGCTTGTGGGTGTGGTTGAGCCTGTAGGATATAAAAACTAAAATCTTATGCATGAGATCAGGAGTGTAACAAGTGTATGACAGTCCTATAGACATGGAGCAGATGACAGAATGTCCTATAAGTAGGGAAGTTTTCATAATTATAGAGGATATGAATCTCTTGCCTAATCTTGTGTTTGCAGGAGACTGAAATATGTATATCATGCTATGACTTGTTTGACTTGGTGAGCGAAGTGACTCTCAGCATTCACAATTGATTTTGTATTGGCAGCTTTGGCATTTGGCACTTTAATTGAAGTATAAACATTTGTAATTCAGTATGCATTGATCTTACAAAGAATGGATGAAACTTATATAACTTATCCTTTGTGTATGCATTTGCATCTAGTGACGTAAATTATTTATATTGTGATCATGAGGATGGCTTGATATTTCTCAGTAAATAAGAGTTGTTGACATGACAATAGATAAGGTTATAACTTGGTATTTGGATGTGATATCTACCTAATACCTGGTCCAAAGGGTTTGTCACAATGATATTGGAAGAAAATTTTATGGCTTTGATATTAGTTTTTATTTGGCATCTAAGGATTCATAAGTTAACTTACTTGATTTGATTGCATAGTATTGATTTGTGTGAGATTGATTATATTGGTTTGATCAGTATAATTTTTGTAGATAGCATTGTATGTGTTGGGTGTGGATTCTGATTATCTTCTGTATTCAAAGGTATCGCCACATTGGACCCTAGTTCGAAATGGGAGCGACAACGCCGCCCATAAAATATTCGCTGCAGGGGGGGTCCAGGGGGGGGCGACTACGACCTTTGGGGAGACCCCCTTGGTGGGGGGTTTCGGGGGCAGTGCCCCTGAAGCTAAAAACAGATGTAAAATTGCCTTGTAAAAGTATAGTAATTTCTAGTCAATCTGGGCCGTTCATTAGGCGGATGATCTGATGGTAGAACTTATGTTTAGTTTAGGGTTTTTTTCCCTAGAAACCACTTGTTGGAGACACGATTTCCGTTACACCAAAACCCGCAGGTGTTAGTAAATAGACACATCACTAGATTTAAGAACACCGCCATTAACGGGGAGCCAACAATCTCCCCCCCAACGCGAGCCCAGTGTGCTTCGAACTCGAGACCTCTGGCTCTGATACCACTTGTTAAGATATCAACCATATAGAGATAAAATATTATTGAGAGTTACCAACAACAATACACATAAACACATATGTTTATCTGGTAAAACCCCTAATCCAGGGAAAAACCCAACCCAATGAGATCTCATTATCCTTGGCTAAAATATTTGCCAATATGGCCAAGTGAGCCTTCATTGCTCACCTCTAAGCCTATATGACAATGAATTTCTCTCAACCTTTTATAGGCCCCATTACATGCAATACCATGGGAAATAATACCATGGGTACATTATACCATGTGCCCAAACCACTACTATTTAACAAGGTCAACCTTGACTCACACCCCAAGTTAATTTTACCTAACAGTATGGTTTGAAGAAAGCTTCCTGAGCCTGGTATGTCTGCATTGACAATTACTGGGTGAATCTAGGAAGATGTGTCGATCCAAACATATACTTAAAAGTGGTCTAAGGTATGCCTTTGATTTTGGTTTTATATGCTGATGGTCTATTCTTGAAAAGTAATGAGCCTATGATGATCAAATTAAGAGGGAGTTGGCCTCTGAAGTTCAAAATGAAGAATCTTGGCATGATGAATTACCTTTTGAAGTTTGGAAAAGAAAATATATATCGTGAAGCTATTGAAGATTTTTTGGAAAGTGGAAATGGAAATCCTTGGAGACTCCAGTTGAATTTCAAAAAGTTATGAAAAAAGATATTATTGAACCTAAATTGGCAACTCACAGTTGATTTAGGCATTGATGTTCCTTGTGAACACCCATCTAGACATATGTTTTGTGTAGAACAACCCGTGTCAATTTATGATTGAGTCGCTTCATACACATTGGGTTGTCACCTAGCACACTTTGAGATAGTAGAATGGGACGATCAATATTGGTCTGACATATACTATAGTAGATGTACAACTGCATGGATGATGACAAAAATAGCACATTTGGGTACCGTTTTAGCTTGGGATCTGCCATGAAATTTTGATGAGCTAGAAATAGAATTTCGTAGATTTAAGAACATATAAGGTTGAGTATATTGTTCCTAACATGGCTATTTGTGGGAAAGTTTAGTTGAGGAAACTCTTTGGAGAGTTGTTTGAGTAGATTTTGTATATTGCAGTGATACATTACGACACTAAAGAGTGAGATATTATTGGACAAAATCGTGTATATTGATGAGACTGAGATATATTCATGCATTGAGATAGTACTGCTATATGAGACAATCTTAGGCTTGTGGTTGATAACTTCATGAGAGGGAGGATGAATCAAGTATCCTTTTATGTCACATATTTGTTCTAATATAATATTTGATTTGATTTCCTGCATGAACAGGAAAATAGAGGACTGCCACTCTGGGTAATGTATGAGGCATTATGATTGAACTTTCCAGTAAGTATGTAATGGATATGAGCACATTGATATGTTTATGATATATAGAGAGCAGAGTTGATCAGGGAAATTAAGCCAACTCTTCCCCCTTGTCTTAGCTCCCAGGATGTACAATTGAGATGGAGGGCTCGTGGGGTTGATGGATCTCTATACAATAGGGTATCACCCCTATCTATTAACCATATGGTGGAATATGTTTGTACCCTTTATTATTCTATGCAAAGTATACCCCAGTTGGCATCATACCGACAAGTTGGGCTTATTGGGATTGTCATTCTCGATGTGGCCAACAGGTTGAGAGAGAGCTTGGGGGTGTGTGATCCTTACCTTTGGTAAGTCGGGTAGCTCACCCAAGCTGATTATGATGTAGGTGTTCTACCACATGACTCTTGAGGATCATTGTTGGGAATATCGGCAGGAAATATGATGGATGTGATCCTTACCTTTTATATAGCAAGTGGTATCTCACCCATTGATTACATCATGGGATGGTTGTGATCCTTGCTTGGTAAGTTGTATCTCACCTATTGGTCGATGAGATGACTTGGGGTGAGTGTCTAATAGGATCTTCCCCACCATCATATACATGAGGTGAGAGTGTCTCATAGGACCTTCCTCATTGTCATTGGATTCTAGGTTGATATGTGCTCCCTAATGTGGTTCTAGGTTTAGCAGGGCTCCTTGATGTTAATCCCTATAATGTTTCCTGAGTAGTAGCATTAGGCTCCCTAATGGGAGATAATTATGGGTGGTAGCGTGGATCCCCAATGAATAAATGGTGGTAGCTTGGACTCACCTCCAACATCAAATTATTCTTCTTTTAGATTTGAGAATGTTCAGCATATGAGCATAGACAAGAAAAAGACAAGTAGATATGAGTATATTTATAAGCAAAGATGAGCAAAGATGAACAGAAATGAGAAATGATGACATCTAATGATGAGATACTTGATATAAAACATTGTTTGATGATAGGATACTTATGATGATTGCATGATGCAGTTGGAATTTCTCCCTAGCTGAGAGGGAGTGTTAATTTGGTAGCTCAGTGACAAATTCCAACCATGGGACTAGATTCCTTTTTCTGAGAGGACCAATTTTGTCTTTTGAATCACTTGATTTGGACAAGGGAAAGTGTATTTTTTGAATTAAACCCCTCATGTGCTAAAAAGGGCATGTTGTCCCTAAGAAGAATCTGGACACCCTTTGAGGCCTATAAACACAAGTCAAGCGACCCTCATTTGGAAAATCATTATGAAGCATATTCTTCTCTCTTTTTGATTTGGCTCGCACAGGTCTGAGGTGGTTTATGGAGATTGGTTTATACAGGTCCAAAATTGCAGGTTCCAAAGCTCACATGTGTAATTAAGGTTTTTGGTTCCCAACCATAGGAATGCTACAGGGAATTTTCGGACATAACTGCAGGTATTCATTCTCATGAGTGCAATTGGAAGATTTCAACTGCACGCATGTACACTCTATCCATGTAGTTTAAAACTAAGGATTGTTATTTATAGTTGAACGCAGAGTTTGACAGTGGACCGTAGAATTTTATAGTTGAACGCAGAGTTCAACAATGGACTGTAGAATTTTATAGTTCATCGTAAGATTCTGAATCAAGGTTTTATCATTGCAACTTGGGTTCATCTCTTGGATGTTGTTTAGTTGATTTTGTTGGATAGTTTTGTTGTTGAAGATATGGATCATTACACTCTCTCTTTGCTGAACATTTTATGACAATCTAGTAAGAAGAAGAATTTGAAATGATTTTCTCCATAGTGGGTTTTTCCTTGATCTTCGACCAATTCTGGTGTCTCTATGTGTGAATGGTTTTCTTCTATTGTTCCTTTATGCTCCACTACATTGGTGATAATATTTTTTTTTCTATATAATTTCATATATTGTTGAATAATGTTATGATGTTGTGGGATGAATTCAATGTGTAAACAATGAACTACAATTATCTAAAACAAAGAATAATATAGCCCCAATAAAAAAAAATTAACATCAACATATAAGACACAGAGGTTCAAAAAAAGTATGACGCAAAATTAATTACATGGAAAATCGAAGAACATGTTCTATGGCAGCAACATCAACAACTATTTTTATTACCTAATTCATCTTAATTACATAAAAATACCTAAAATCGAAGAACATGTTCTATGGCAGCAACATCAACAACTATTTTTATTACCTAATTCATCTTAATTACATAAAAATACCTAATATTCATTTGCATGATTGTTCTAATCGGTTTATTAGACATTATTGTGAAAGTTTCCACTTTATTACAGTTTCATCTTTTTCAAATGACCAAGCATAAATTCTTAATTCTTTCAACATTCAAATACATTCAATATTTATGAATTTCACTAAGATCAAAAATTCAAATCTTGAAGCATTTATTAAATCTTGTACACGAAAATAAATTAAATATACACAATAGGGAATGACAAACATCATTGTTATGGTTGCATGTTTAACAAGTGTCACGTCACATACACATTGTTTTCTTCATTTGTTCTATAATTTACTCATGTTTCCTTATTTTATGAGCACATCAAACAATTCATTACATGGTGGAGTGTTATTTGCATAACGACAATTTTAGTTCTTTATATTATTTCCATTCTTTATATTATATTATTGTTTGTTGCATCCTTTCTCATCATAGGAAATGGGGCATTGTTTTAGCGTGTGCTTCGCCTCAATCTATTTCATGAATATATTGATGTGGGGTGTATAAGGAATGAAATTGAATCTAGAAAATTAGATGGAACACAAAAAAAAATATATATATAGCATATATTATAATAATTTTGTGGAAATCTAATTTTTATTAATAAATGAAATAACATAATATTGTAAAACATAGACTCGATAGAATGGTGGTAGCTATTTTTGAATAGAGAGAGATGATAGCTATGCACATTCACAAAAGCAATTACAAGAGGCCCAAATATTGGAATTTTAACATAAAAAGTAACCTTAGAGGTCAAAAAATATAACTCTAGAATATGAAATTCCAAAAGGCATGCAGGCCCTAATTGGGTTAGTTATTACATCAACTTCTTGGGGTCATAACTTTTGCATGTGATCTCTATTTGGCACACTTGATAGCTCATTAGAAAGTTCTAGCCAAGAATTACACATTTTGATTGGGGCCCATATCAAATCCATAGGCTATATCCTAGTCCCTACCATGAAAATAAATAAATAAATAAAAATATTGTCATTTAGGGCCTCAAAATGACCCAGAAGTCTTGGACCCAAAAAAATATAGAAAAAATGCCAAGATGGAGAATTTTTCTTTGAGCCAATGGAATAGGTGGGTGGCCACCTATATCCACATGTATCATTACGCCCCCCTTATGAATAAATGGTATTGATTTCATTTAATCCCGCCATCATATGGGGAAACTTTTGTTGAATTTATCTCTTGGTTATCCACTTGCCTTGGTGAAGAATTTTCCCTGCTTTTACAACCCGATAGAGTTGCATATGTTGTTAGTGGGTAACCTTTGTCTTAGTGTCCATGATCTAATCCATTATATCCATTTCAATGTATTCAATATTTAGTTATTTTGGGGGAAATTTCTTGACTCCCTATGAGGTTTCCAACAAAGGTGGAAAATATCGTCAAAGAATCTCCACATTAAACAATGGGTGTAAGCCAAGGAAAGGAGGAATGATCAATTCAAAAGAATTTTCACACGTGGTATTTGTGAGTATGTAAGGCCCATATCAAAGTGTAATAAGCTTCCTATTGGGGCTTGTGAGGCAGTGATTTTTTAAATATAACCACACCTTATCACCAACCTGAAACTTACCCTGTGTTGGTCATGTCACTACTTGTACTTGGCATTGGCTTTCTACAAGATAACATGGAGTTGTTATTGGATATTTTGGATCCACTCAACAAATTTGGCTGCCCTATCTACCTTAACCTAAGCATGGGAGGAATTTTTAGGTGAATATTCGATGTGCATAGCTACATTAGTTAGAGATAATGGTTGGAACCAAAAGCATGCCTAAAAAGGATTGTGGCCAAAAGAGTTGTGGAGGGATCTATTATAAATATTTTGAACATATGGAATGAATTTGCCCCATCTACTAGGATTCTTATATTTGTACATGTGTAATATATTCATAATCATCTTTTTGACCACTTCTATTTGTACATCTAATTGGGGATGAAAGGAAATTGATTTGGTCAACTTGATATCCATGAGATACCATAGGTTGGACCAAAAGATGTTAATGAACTTATTTTCCCTATATGAAATAATGGTCTGAGGTAGCACAAAATGAACCCAAACATGCTCAAAGAAGAGTTTAGTAGTGGCTTTAACTATGATACTCATATTTCATTGTGCCAAATGGTCCATCTTGGAGAACCACTCAACAACTACAAACAAACAACCATTACCATGCCCGATGGATGGAAAACCTTAAGTGTAAACCATGGAGACTGACTCCAAAGTATTTTCTTGGGTAAGTAGAGGAGTGTACAACCCCTACCTCTCGATGGTTTGTTTATCAATGGCACCGGAAATGCATGATATGATACACCACTAGACATATTAGTGAAGCTTTGGCTAGTAGAAATCACTTTGAAGTACTTATATTGTCTTCTCCACACCAAAGTTCCTTGCCACACTATAATGTGCCTCAAAAATAATCTTGGGACTCTCTATTGAAGGAACACAAAGGTGGGTTAGAAATCACAAGAGTGCATCCTCAAGGTGGAATTATGGAACTTTCCTTTCGGCCATCAACATCAAGTATGTGGTAGTGAATTCAGGGTCACTGTTGTATAAATGTGGACACCTTGAGGTCTTGTTCCCATAAGAGTTAAGAATTGTAGTTAGTGCCACAATTTAGGGACCAACTAAGGTATTTTTTGACATGATTGGTGCTACCCTTCTTGTATTTTATGACCAAATGGAGTTTTTACAAGTATGTGGACCATTTTTTATAGCAGTCATATTGTAATTTTCCTTGTGTTTTCATAAGTTACAAAGGCTTGTGATCAATTTGGATGATTATCTCCTTTCCTAGAATATAATGCTTCCATTTTTGGCAGGCATGCATAATGGAGCACATCTCCTTATCATAGGTGGGGTAAATATAGACAGTATCAGAGAGTGTTTCACTATGATGGGCCACTTGATGTCCTTGTTGAGTGAAGAATGCACCAATAGCATAGTGAGATGCATCTGTCTCAATCTCAAATGGTTGTGGTAGGTCTGGTAGGGTGAGGACTAGTGCAGAGTAAAGGCGGTGTTTTATATCCTTGAATGCAATCTACTATGACTTGAAACACAAAAACCTTTCTTTTTCTCCTCCTTTTGTCACTTGACTCAAGGTATAAGCAATATACGAGAACCCCAACACAAATATTTGGTAGAAGTTAGAAAGGTCCAAGAAGATATGAAGCTCTATTAGATTTGTCGAGGTTGGATAATCTCAAATGAATTGGATCTTGGTTGGGTCCACATGCACCTCATGTCCATTCTTAATGTATTCCATGTATTGTATTCTTTGAATTTCAAATCAGTATTTCTTCAAATTAGCATACAAGTTTTGTTGTTGTAGGGTGCTCAAGACATGTTGAATGTGTTGCAAATGTTCTTCCTATATTTTGATAAATATGAGGATGTCATCCAAATATACAACCACAAAAGAGTCTGTAAATGGCCATAGGATATCATCCATCATTCACATGAACATTGTTGGAGCATTAGTCAAACCAAAGGACATGATCAACCACTCAAAAATGACTTCTTTATATTTAAATGTTGTCTTTCATACATCAATTTGTTCAATTGGAACCTAGTGGTAACCCAATGTCAAATAAATCTTAATAAATAACTTGGAACCATTAAAATGGTCAAGAATATCATCAATCTGCGGATCAAGTGTCTTTTCTTGATATTGATTTTTCTTAGGGCTTGATAATCAATACACAGGCTCCATGTCCCATCCTTCTTCTACACCAATACAATTGGACTCCTACAAGGTGAGAATATCAGTGAAAAGTGACCCTTTTGGATGAGCTCATGAATTTGACATTTTTTTCCTCATTATCCAAGAGAGAGCATCTATATATTGGGCCATTACATAAAAGAGAATTAGATATCAATTCAATTAAGTGTTTGACTTGATAGCGTAAGGGCACTCCCACAGATGGAGTGAAGATATCTTTGTATGTATATACAATATTGTGCACTTACTTATGCTATGTAGAGATGCCTCCCACAAAGGTTTTGGTGGCTGCAGTGAAATTCCTTTCACCTTCTGATTGAACCATGTTGAGAACAAACTTTGAATTTTTATAGATTACCTTTTGGAACTATTTTTCTAAGATCAATGAAACTACAGTAGTTGGGACTAGCTCTGGTATCCTTTGGAGCTAACCTTTGAGGGTAACAATGAAACTATGAAGATGAGTCTCATTAACTGCGTGACATTTCCACATATATCTTGTCCTAAAATAACATCAAAAAATTTAAGTTGGGAAGCATCACATAGTACCTCATCTTTGAAGGGCTTGATGTCGTAGGACAAGCGGCACTACTAGCTGACACGAAATTATTATCCATGGCTTAACAAAATAATGGTGTATGGTTGGGGTTGTGGCACTATCAACAAATCCAATCCCTTGATGGCATCTATTCATATCAAGTTATTTTGGCTCCCACTATCAATGATGAAATTGAGTTGAGTCCCCTTCGCTTACATTTGTGATTCGACAAGGCGCTCCCCCTCTTTAATATCCTTTGTCTCTTTTGGTTGTATATTTGTAGTCACAGTGGTAGCACTAGGTTCTGCATCAATGATATGATTTTCTTTACCCTATTCTAGATCATAATCAAATATAAACTCTATTTCCTTTTCTTTAAGCTCTGCATTCATCAGTTTTGTGACAGGGGATTTTTTGGAACTCACACTGCTTTCTAGTGTCCTTTTCTTACTTCCCTTTATCCTTCTTTACCTAAAACTTGGCTTGGTTGTCTTGAGGTTATCTCTCCTTGATTTTCCCCTTGTTTTATGAGTTAAGAATGCTTTTTCTATGATTTTATTGTGGTTGATTTGTAAAATCAAACTCTCGCTTATTTTTTTGCTTCAATTTCTAGTCAAGTTTGATAGCATATCAATAAGAATCTCCCAATTAGGATATGTCTAGGAAATCCATCTCCATTTGGATTTACCTATGCAGGCCACTATGGTACTTAAATACCAAGAGACACTCAGAATCTCTTATAGCTAGCTTTGCATGCAAGGTATGGAAATTAATGGTGTATTGTGGCATCTGATGAGCCCTAGTATTGCAAGAAGAATGTTGCAACTCATAAGGATACCAAATTAAATTATCAAACTGGGGTTCGTACAAACTTAATAGGTGTCGGCACAGTATGTGCAACATGCAATGTGTCCATCTTTCATTGATCTAATGAAGTGAATGTCATAAAACCTGACCTAAACTAGTTGCGAAAATAAACCATGCTACTCTAACTACAAACAAATCAAATCAATTATTCTACTTACAAAATGGAAATAATTAATATAATTTCAAATTTCTTGGAAAGAAGAAAGTTAATCTACAACACATAACTAGAAAATTCAGAAACTAAGTCTACTTCACTTGCATTGAAGAGTTTCAAATGTCAAAATTGCTTCCTAACTCTATTTGTTGTTTTATGCTTGCAATGGAGGAAGGAGGGTTCTATAGTGGTCCTTAGGTCTCCCTAATCATGGATTTAGAGCCTATGTTTCATTATTCATCTTGACTAAATCAAAGTTGCAGTAGGGATCAAAATTGGTGAAGGAAAGTGATGCTACATGTTTGCTACAAACGATTGCTACAAGAGGCATCTAATGTTATAGGAGCGAGAATCTTGCTAAATTACCAATTAAATAAAATTCAAATGGTATGGAAAAAAATTATTAATTAGGATTTCTTAGGTATCCATTACAAGTGGAATCACTCCAAAATACCCTTGTTAACACGTGCTAAAAAATATCAGAAAATTACTACTCTATAAACTTGAAATTCAAGAACTAGTGAACTAGTTAACCTATCAAATTCCTAACTCATCAAGTGAAAATGAAATGGGGTAAATTTTGTTATTAACTTAAATTGTTTTATGACTTATTCCAATTGTAATCAACTCAAATGAATCTCATTAAAATGTTCTAAAAAATAGCAGAAAAATACTACTATTTTTCCACAAGGGACTTCCAAAAATTCTAGATTTGTGAACTTGTAAACCAATCCTAGTAGCTCAAAGATGAAGATGGTTTTTTAAAGTCTTTATAAGGATCCATCATGCTTTTGAATCTGTAAATAACCTGAAAAATAACTTATTTCAATAATTTAATCCAATCCTACAACAAAATAAGCATCAATACTGAATGCAGAAATAGGAAAAACAAGAATAAGAGATGCATGTGAATAAAAAGTGAAAAGAAGAAAATAAAATTATAAAAAATCCATCTAAGGATCCTGGGATGGCCAATCCCAAGCATACTCAGAGGCCAATGAAGATACCAAGATTTAAAAGCTAAAAATGGCACCAAACTTCATTATTTGAATCAATCTAAGTACATCCCTGCTAGAAATGAAAGTGGAGCTGCAAAAATACAAGTTTTCTCCACAAGAAGACTAAGAAATACATGCCTCTAGAGGAAAATTCGAATTTTTACTTATAAAAATTGATGAGGAAGCATTATCCTTGAAAGGAGGAAGCTTTCCCCTCCAAAATCCCTCAAATAGTGGATTTGGTTCCCAACACTAGGAATCTGCATTAAATGATAAGGAACACATTCCTAGATTTTCTCAATCACTGGATCTCCAGAATTTGTGCAATAATTTCATAATATCATATTGATTTATTATCTAATATTTATCAATCCCTAAATAATCTCATCCTCCAAATCTTCATAATTTTCCCAATATTCTCACAATTTTCTTCAAAAATAAATAATATTAGGCACATAATAAGCAAGGATAAACCAAATTCCTAAGGACCCATTAATACTACAAATTAACTCTATGATGTGCAAGTAAGGGGGTCAAATACATGTTTTAAGTGTCTATAAATAATCAAACAAGCTTAATAAAATAGACAATTTCGGGGCCCATCAAATCCCCCCTACTGAAATTATTGCTCGCCCTTGAGAAACCTAGCCTTTTTCCTCTTTCCTTCCTTTGGCATGGTGTCCTTTGGTATCTTCTTGATGTCTTTGGTAGTTTTAGAGGTGATTTCTTCTGAATAGAACTCAACCATTGTTGGCTTAAGGGGGCCTGACCCAGGTTCGGAGTTATTTAGCCAAACAAATCCCTACATTATTGGCCCTTTCAGCATTAGCCCACGGAGCGTGGACTAAAGTCTCACCCGAAGCAGTATGGGGGGATGTTGGAACCAAGTTTCCGCACCCTTGAGATGTCTGAGATGTTAATTTAGTTCAACTATATCTGTCTTCGCGCAGGTCGTTTCGTACACTATCCCAACCTTCAATACCTTTGCGATCTATTATAATCGTCTTTTGCACAGCCCTAACTAGGGGCTGAGATGCTTTCACACTGCTAGGGCAGTGAACTGCACTATTTCCCCAAACTACAATGTGTATCTTACTTATCTTCTTAACATATCTTAGTTAACTTTGCGTAAATAGATATTCTATCTTGCATTCACTCAATCAATACAATTATACACATTTGCACATCATATAAGTATTATAAGTGAATTTCATACCCAAGATAAAAGATGCATAAAACATGAAATAAATACATAGAAATGATAGGAAAATTCTCTTTCTTAATACTTCCATTGTTATAGACTCGACTCGCCCTACGCACTCAATTGCAGGGTGTTGCGCACTCAGCTGCGGACTACTAGGCCTCTGCGCACTCAGCTATAGAGCCTTCTCCTACTCTACGACCCAAAAACTAGACTTTACTCCACATATCTATCTCGCATACATCATATGTTCGTCTTTTCTTATCAAATTATTTCTCTTCACTACTTAGAGCCTCGCTCTATTTATACAATCCCATGGTCCGCGGACTATGGGTAGATTTCTATAGCTAACATTACAATAACAAAACTAAGGGCAGACAACCCTATGACTCTTTTACAAACTACGCGCTCCATGCCCACAAAATGCGGAGTCTTTACATCAGAATTACAATCTTCAGTTAAAATCTGGGCTCTAAGCCCTAAAACTTCCCTTGGGGGATCCCGCGCCCAACAGGCCCCCAAAACAAACATCATGACTTGCCCTCAAGTCACTTTGTTGGTGTGGATATTTTTGCGCAAAGACATCCCAACTCTGACTGGATTGTTGTAAGATCGGCAGCGCACTGAGCGGCTGCCTGTTGTACTTCCTCGACGCGTTGTTCAATGATCGTTGTGGTTGAACTGTTGTCCTGGATCCTTTCCTATGTTGCTTGCAACTGCGTGTGCTTTTCTTCAATGGAGGTTGTAGTGGTGTATGCCTCATAAATCCACGACTGTAAGCGCGCCTTCAAAACTGCTTCCTTATGCTGAGCAACATCCACCTGCTCCTTGAGCGTTTTAGCTTGCTGCATCCTCGCGAGCCTCTGTGTAAGGGAAACTGTCTACGCAGTCCCTTTTACTTCGTCGTATCTTTGCTATAGTTCGCACGCCTCTGTCAATAGGCAATGTATGTTCGGGTCCTCCTGCAGGGTGGTGAGAACCTCAAACTGCTCGAACAAATTTGTGCAATTTGTCACTGCATTTTTAACCTCCATTATTGTTGTTGTAATCACATTGGTGCACTATTCCTTAACCTCCGGCGGAGTTGAAGGCTATTCCTTCAATAGTAGTTCTCCTATTGGAAGGTTCAGCTCCAGCTATACCCTAGCCATTTCCTCTTTTGCCTCACACAACCCTGCTGCTAATTTTCAGATGCGCGCTTCCACTGGTTCTTCTACTTTGATGGCCAACTCCGGGACCATCTAGCAGGCTTCCTCTACCACCTGCACTATTTGTCTGTTTTGCGCCACTACATCGTCATGCTACAGGCTCAACTATTCAATGTTGATGCGCTACTCACTCATTACCTAGAGCACGCAACCCTCCCTAGCTCATAGTTCTACAGTAACTCCATCCTGCAAAATATAGAGTGTCTCCCGAGGGAGCAAGCTACGTTTTATCCGATTCCCTTCAACCCACTAACCATAGGCCTATCAACCTCATTTTTTGTAACGAGTGCTCCATCTGGCAGTACTATGGTGTTGGTCATCCGGGCGCACAGCATTTCCTCAGTTGCAGACGTGCCTACTACGAGGCTGGTTGACACAGTACCAGCCTATGGAGTGTGCACCTGCAACTCCTATATCTGTGCCTGGAGAGCCCCCAACACCATCTAGTGTTCCTCCTCAAACTACTGGAGGGCCTCCGTGGTGACGTCCCTCACCGTCTCGCCAATGTCATGTAGATCCCCCTCAGTGAGGGTGATCAGGTCGAATGAAGCCTTCAACTTCTTTCGCAGCCCTACCTGCTCTCTTGGGCATGGACATTTTAGCTGAGTGGATGTTGTTTGTGGGTCCATGCCACCTTTCTGTATCAGTCTTTGGCTCAGGTGAAGGCGACTTCTATCCTTCGCTCGCTTCTTCTATTTTCTTCCGCTACCCTTCTGCTAACTTCGTAGCATCACGCACCACCTGAGCCTTAGCCACTACTTCTTCCTTCCTACGTTTATGTGCCAACTGTGTTATCTGCAGTTTCACCTCTTCCTTCTTCTGTTGTGCGGTGGACTTCCCTCCTTCCACCGCAGAGCCAGATGGAGCATGCCACTCCGACGGCCACGACTTAAGGACCGTGAAGATGACATTGTCTGTCACCAGATAGGGTAACTCCTGCCATGTCTTCGCGGGGTTCTTTCGTGCCCTGATGTAGACATGGTGAAAATCTGCCTTGAACTCCACGAAGATCTGAAGACTGTTGTAGATTGTGGGCGATAACCGCAGCTTGCAATTAATCCCCATTCTGATGTTCATCTCCATGAGCACCCATAATATTTTTTTGTCCCTTATACTTTGTGCATCCTTGGTTTCCCACAGCAAAGCATACTTCACTGCCTCTGGAAGGTCCTACGCGATTGTTGGGAACTGGTTATCTTCGAGAAATTCCCATGCCACCAGTACTATGGACAACAGAAGCCACGCATAGAGAAAAAATTTTCCCTACTCCTATTCCTCGCAGCAGTTCTCAAGGAACTCTCCGCATAAGTAGTTTTCCTAGTTGAATTGGACCCCTTCTACGCATTGCGCTGCTAGTGTAACCACCAACGCGGGTACCTCATCTGCGTGGAACTTCCGCATAACCTTCCCTACCAATATTTGCGTCGTGACTTTAACCGCAGGGTTGTTGATGCTGGAAATGGCGTACCCTCTCTTCTTCTTCTCTAGCTTAAACTTCTTCTTCATGGCCTCCGTGATGGCCAAATCATCGCTCTTTCCCTCTGAGATGTTTGTTGGGTCCTCCCCTTTGCAAGGGAGTTGAGTAATTCTATGAATCAAATGGTCTGTGATGGGGATGGGCTCCTCCAGCCACAAGCACCCATCATGTACCAGGCAGAGTAGTTTCCTGATGACAAAAATGGTCACTGGGGCGCGATGGTAATGCGACACCCAGAGTAGGTTTAGCAACCCTACTTTCTCAACTCATATCAGCCATTTACGTGCCTCCAATTCTATGATTCTGGGCAGCACGTCTTTCTTCTGGCACATGAGCTATGCGGTTGCGAGATGCAGGAACTTCTCGTGGTCCACAAGATCCCAATCCTCAAGCTTCAGCATGGGCACTTGTCCTAAGTGCGCTCCTTCAAAAATAATGTCATCAGGGAGAAGCGGAGTCTGTAGAGATCTCTTTCTCTCATCTATATCTTTGGGAACGTTTGCTTTACCCTTCCGCGGAGGAACATATGCGAGCAACCTAGTAAGAGGGTCCGCAGCCTAGGTCTCAACCTCCATTTCTACAACCTCCTCCTCTACCAGGATTTCTTTGAATTCTTCCTCCTCATCGACCTCCAAACTGATAGCCTTCCCCTTTTCTTCCATGGTGAGCCTAGTCCTCAGCAGATTTCTAGGTGCTACGCGCACTGGTACCATGGCCTACTTGTCTTTCTTGGGTCTCGGTGTGCGAGGAAATTTAGGGATTTCTACGACTATCCCAGAACTTTTTGGGGCTTCCACTTCCGTAATGGCCTACGCATCTCCCTCGGTGGTCATTACTCTAGTACCCATGGCTTCTTCAGGTGCTGCCATAGTGCGATTCCACAAGTCTCTCAACATCTCGGGTAATTTCTCAAGCAACGAATTCGCCTTCAGAAGATCAAAGAAGTTTGGGTTCATGAGTGTCCATGTGCACAACAACTCAGTCCTCAAATAGCCAAGTGTTGTTTTCTGGACATCCCTTTGTAGTTTATAGCGCCTTTTGAATTTGAATTCGACCATTCCCCCCCACATTTGGTCCATTAATGCTGAATTGGCGGCAGATTTTCAAGAATCTCGCCCATAAACTTCACCTTAAATTCCTGTCGCCCGCTCCATTTGGTCTCAAACCAAGCATCACATCATGAATAATGATTGTAATAGTCACTTTCCTTCCGACCCCCGCGGCAGCACAGCTACCCTCGCACTGTCGCGGACCCTAGGACACTTCACTACTACGTGTAGTCTTGACATTGCGCAGCTCTCGGGCATATTAGTTTATAGTCCCGCGCCTCCTTTCAGCTGCCTGGACCGCTAAGACTATGCTTCTATTAGCTAGTCAAATGGTTGAATCCCCTATGTATGTCTTCAAATGACTGCCATTGACTTTTCCTGGGAAGAGTTCTCCATTTAACTTTACCAACTGCACCGCGCCACCATCTGTGATCTCCTTAATAACATACGGTCCCAACCAATGCATTCTGAGCTTCCCTGGGAATTTATCAAACTTACTATCATACAACAACACCAAATCATTCACCTTGAAGGTGTGCAACTTAATATGTTGATCATGCCAAGCCTTTTCACGCTGCTTTTGGACCTGCTAGTGAAATCCAGCCAAAAATTGTTCTTCCTCGAGCTCCTCCAACTGCGTGAGCCTCTCCTCCAGGACTCCATGATCCGTCATACCTATGAGTGCTGCTATGCGTATACTAGGCATGATGTATTCCATAGGCATTACGGGTTCCACTCCATAGACAAGCCTAAAAGGTGTTTGTCCCGTCAATTTCTTGCATGTCGTCCTATAAGCCCATAATACTACAGGTACACATAGGTCCCAATCATTTCACTGCGCGTTGCATACCTTGGTCAGTGCAGTCTCCAGTACTTTTTTGAATGCTTCTACTGTCTTGTTAGCTTATGATACACCTGAAACTCTTCCATTAGCTCACTAATTATTTCATTCAGGAAGTGCATACTGCGATCACTCATTAAGATCTTCGGACATCCAAATCATGCCAGTACATGTTCAAACAGAAACTTTGTGGCAGTTGTGGCCATGCAATCCTTCACTGGCTACGCTTCTGCCCAACGAGTCAGGTACTTTGTCGCAATGATAATATACCTCGCACCTATTTTTCCTTGAGGTTTGATAGGTCCTACAAAATCTATTGCCCACTTTTCGAAAGGTTGCAATGTCATTTGTGGATTCAAAGGAATTGCGTCCCTCTGTGATGGCTTACTTGTTCTTTGACATACATCGCATGCCTTGCAATGTGCTTTTGAATCCTGATGAAGGGTTGGCCACCACAACCTGGCGCATAAAATATTCTCTGCAGTCGATCTTCCCGCATAATGTCCTCCAACGGTGCCCCAATGAGCGCCACGAGGATACTTCTTCGCTCAAATTCAAGTACAAACCTTCGTAGTATTTCATCATTCCTCATATTGTATAGATGCCCAGCAATGACAAAGAAATCTAACATGCACACCACTATTTCCTTCTTATGCTAGACAAAGTATTCTTTCGGCGCAGTTCCAGTTGTTAGAAAGTGAATTATATCTTCAAAATTCCCATCAGCTACATGCACAGCAAAGAGTTACGCATCGAGTAATCCTTCCTCCAAACTAGTAGGTTCCTCCCCTGTCTCAATGCGCGACAGGTGATCTGGTCCCGCATTCAATCGTCCAGGCTTCACAACAACTTCAAAATCATATTCTTGGAGCAATAAAATCCATTTGCATATGCGCCCCCCCCCCCCCCAACATAGGCTTATGGACCAAGTACATCAACTTAGAATGATCTGTATACATCTTAAAGTGTCCTCCTAGCAAGTAGTGTCGATACTTCTAGAGCGCATACACCATAGCTAGTCCCTCGTGCTCAGTGGTGGAATAGTTATTCTCTGCTTTAGAATATCTGCGACTCGCGAATGCGATAGGATGATCCAAGCCTTCTCCACCATCCTGTCTTAATACTGCCCCCAGCGCTATACATGATGCATAAACATGGACATGAAACTCTTTTTTCCAGTTCGGGAAGACCATAATCAGTGCAGTAACCATCTTTTATTTCAATACATCCAGGCTTTTCTTACATTCATCGTTATAGCAGAACATGACATCCTTTTTCAATAGCTTTTCCATTGGTGCAGTAATCTGGGCATAGCCTTTGATGAACTTTCTGTAGTACCCTATATGTCCCAGAGTAGCGCGCAACTGTTTTTCACTCCGCGGCACTTCCAAATTCAGGATCACCGCGATTTTTGCGGGGTCTACCATTAGCCCTTGTTTAAAAACCACATGCCCCAACAGGTTCCAAAAAGGAATGAGGAATAGACACTTATTGAGGTTGAGCGTGATTTGGTATCTTCGGTGTGTGTCCAGCATCAAGCGCAAGTTCACTACATGGCACCTAACCAGCCCAAATATAGTCCAAACGTCAAAATAGACCTCCAAGAACTTATGAATATATTCCTTGAATGTCGCAACAACCATGCGTGAAACGATAGCAAGGGAATTCTTCAATCCAAACGGCACGACAATATATTGAAAGCAACCCCACTTAGTCACGAAGGTTTTCTTGCTCCTATCCTCCGATGCGATTTTGATTTGGTGGTACTCTGAGAACCCATCAGTGAAAGAATATGCTTCCTGACCGCCTACATTGTCCAAAACCTCATCCGTGAACGGAGTTGGGAATGGATCATGTACACATGTGTCATTCAATTTTCTGAGATCCACGCATATTCTTATTTCATCCTTCTGTTTCTTATCTTGTACCACCATCGGGCTTACCCAATCGGATTCCTCCACAGGCTCAATGATGCCTGCAGCGAGCATCTTGTCTAGTTCTATGCGGACCTTCTCCTTGTATTTTGGATTTAAGCAATATGGCCTCTACTTAACTAGCTTTGCGTCGGGTTTTAACGTGATCTTCATTACCCCTAAATCTCTGATTATTCCCTTCAAATCCGTAAACTTGGTCAGGAATAAGTCCTGATATTCATGAAGTAATTCAGTGACCTTATCCACAATCACGTCGTCCCAATAGTCTCCAATCTTCGTGAATTTAAGTTCCACCTCCGTACCAATATTCACCTGCTTATTCTTCACTGGCGCGGCTATATCAGGGTTCTCAATCTGTGATCCCTGAACCTCGTGGTGGCCTTCCATCTCTAGAATGTTAATTTTCCATAGATCTTCATCTTGTTCTTCAACAGTTACATTATAACATTCCAGCGCGCAACTCAGTTGAGTAGCCCATTTAGGCTAAATTAATTCTACCAAGCTCCTGTGGTATCCTAAAGATGGCTGCTTTTACCTCTTGTAGCGCTTCATCAATATTGTCCCACCCATCCTCAAAATCGAAGGTCATCACGAACCCTTCATGCAGAACATCCCATTCACCTATCACGTGGCGAAGCTCTATTTCTATATACCAGTTCATTGGTATAACATCTAAGGTATGATAGAATAGGTGCACCCACTCAGGTTGTGGCTTTTCCCCATAGGCCTATGTCCACTTGGCCAAATGCACGCATAGATCATTCTGCCCATTGTACTTATCTGTCAGTCACACCCTAGGCTTCCCAAATCATGTGCGCATCATTCCCCTACATTCGCGCCAGTCGCAAAATATCCCTTTTTGCATACCCCACCATCTTGCAGGCATAACGTGCAGTACCCAATCCAAGGCCTGGAATCATTGCTTTTCCAGCACCTCCCTTTCAAATTTATTCAAGAAGGTATCTACCTCACTTAGACCATCATAAGTAGGCAGGTCTCTTACTTTTATCAATACACAGCGCAACGACCTTGTCATCATATTACAATTCAATGTAGTTACCTCATGTAACCGATTCTGCCATCGCTCTGTTTCCTCATCAGAATCTGAACTACAGGAGCTTTCGTGCTCCCATGCAATCCGCCATCCACAATGGGATTCACCCAGTCCTGGTTTCGCATTGTTATCTTATAGATGCAGTCCAAATCATCGTCACTTTCATAGTCGCACACCGGCTTTGTATAGCGCGATCCTTCAGCTGGGTCTAGGGGTATTATTATGCGTAGTGACTTCTTTTCAAAAATCATTTTCTGCTTTTTCATATTAATCACCCCGTTCATGTCAGTGGCCCAATCAATTCCTAAGAGCGCGGGGTAGGGATTGCTATCATCAACAATATCTATCACTTCAAAGTCTGCCAGCGCGCTCGTTCCCTCAATATCCACAGTTATTCCCTGGAATCGCCCCATGGGTATTATTTTCTGCTAGCTCACCATCCTTAGTTGAATTGGAGACCACTGCAGCGCAGGTCGCCCCATTCGCTCCCATGTATATTTCGGTAGAAAATTCACATCCGATCCTAAATCCAGGATGACTTGATCCATCTCATATTCTCTGATATGCATGGTTAGTCTCATCTCTCTTCTCGTTCTTGTCTTATGTTTTTCAATCTTCCTGACTATGCGCGGTTCTCCTGGCACGGTCCCATCGCATTTTTTAATGAGTTCTTGTAACCCTTTCACCACCTTACTATCACATAGTAGCTTCATACATATTTCTAGGAACATTGTGAGCATAGATGGGTCCATCTCCGGCTCTGGTTTATCTTTGTTTCCTAAAGTGGAGGCATTAGTGAAGCTCTTCTTAACTTCCATGAAGGTTTCCCGAGTGCACTCCAAATCAAACTTTGCTTCTTTAATCGAAGCTTTGTGAACCCAAGTACTATCTTCTGGTTGTTTTCCTTTGTCATCTCCTGTCATGATTCTACTTCGGAGCACAATGTCACATTCGAATCTTCCTCGCGCAGCTCAGACCTCATCATCTACAGGTTCTGAGACGGGGGAGAAGGTAGTGCTCCTTTGTCACGTATCCTAGCTATCAGTGTAGGACAATCTTCTGTCCCATGATCAAACAAGGTGCAATACAAACACGATGGGCATGTTGGATTCATGCAATCACGGGCATAATGTCCTATCCCTCCGCAATTGTAGCATATCAAGTGTTTGCGACCTCTTCCAGGTCCTCCTCCGCCTCGACCTCGTCCGCGCCCCTGAAATCCTATTCGCGCCATTCTTGCATTTTGGTCAAGAGGTTGTGTTTCAACCTGAACTCTATAGGTGGGAGTTCTATCCATAATTAACTCGTAGCTTCTACAAGTGCACTCATCATGTCCTACTGACCTACAAAAGTTGCTGAACAACTATTGTGAATTTTGTGTATACTTCCGTAACAAGTGACAATTGCTCATGGCATGTTTTCCTGTTATTTGGCAAATCACGCACCACAAAGCAGGTGTCGCGCTAGGTCTTTCCTGTGCTTCCGGTCTTAAGGGCATCAGTCCTCCTCCTGCGAGGTAATTTTTGAAAACCAGGAAGTGATCCTTGTCATGAACCTAGCCCTTGCATTTTACACACCATACCTCTTCGCACACTTCTGGTCGAGCTGTCCTATCCTATTTCAGACATTGCATCTCAAGGCATAAATTCTTCAGCTACACATGGATCTGTTGAACTCCTAAGTGAGGATCCCGCATTGGGGTCTCATGTAGCCTCATAGCAATCTCTAAGGCCTCTGCCCGAGTCGTTATCTTCTGCTGCGATAGCGCGCTCCTTAAATGTGGCATTAACAAAGCTACAAACCACTCGCAATGTTGTCCATCCGTCTGATTCATATTAGCTTCGCAAATCATATATTTCAGCATTTGATCTAGCTCCCAAGGAGTCTTACCTAGTAGCATCATGATCTCTTTGCATCCAATGATCGAATGTGCTTCAGACTTCGGCCTACTAAATTCTTTATTTATCGTTGCTTCGATATTTTCAATTCCCACATTTGGATTATCATTGGAGTGCTTAATATACCAAGTCAGTGCGCAGTCCTGTAGGGCGCTAACCAGTGTCACTTTCTTTATATTGTCATCTATAACTCCTTTCGCTTCCCATATAGCCCTTACCATGAACCAGAATTGGTTCGGATCCTCATTTCCCACACCTTTGAACATAGGAAACTTCATTGTGCTTGCCATATTGAATCACGGTGGTGGTGGAGGTGGTACGAGTGAAGATGGAGGTGATGGTGGTGAATCTGGTGGCAGTGTGGGTGGACATGGTATTCGCGGAATTCTTTGCCTTATTAGATGGATCGCACTTCGCAGTGAGACCTTCGCGATCTCTTCCTCGTCCCCTCGCAAAGGTGAAATCAAGGGGCTAGTTTCTGGTCCTATATTTCCTTCATTATTATAAGATTTTCCACTTCGCATAGCCTCAAACATCAAGGTAACTGCAGAACCCTCTTTTCACACAATAGAATTTTAATCCAAGTATTCAAAAACTTTACGTACTTGCCTTGCGGTCCTTTGAGAAAGCGTCGCTCTGCCTTGCTGTAGCTAACTGAGGTGTCAACCGCGAACTGATATATCCTCCTATAATACGATTGAGACAATGATCAATGGCATGTGCGATCTTATCCTCTAATTCCTCCAACCTTCGCACTAACTCTGGGTTCCACACAATAGGACCATCAAGTTTCCACCTTCCTTGGCTATCTGCTAGCTTCGCAATCCACTCGTATAGCTCGGTAGGAAGGATGCGAAGAAGATTTTGTGGATCTCTGTGTACAGGTAGTAGTCTTACCACTCTTCTTTTGACAGTTGTGGGTTCCTGTTCTCCTACACTGCAAACTCGTGAATTCTTTTGTCCAACCAGCCTTCAATTTTCTTCTTAGTTGGATTCCAACAACACCGTACATCTCTATGCAGATTCTGGTCACGAAAATGGAACCATTTGTTGGCTTAAGGGGGCCTGACCCAGGTTTGGATTTATTTAGCTAAACAAATCCCTACACTACCAGCCCTTTTGGCATTAGCCCACGGAGTGCAGACTGAAGTCTCACTCGAAGCAATATGGGGAGATGTTGGAACCAAGTTTCTGCACCCTTGAGATGTCTGAGATGTCGATTTAGTCCATCTAGATTTGTCTTCGCACGGGTCGTTTCGCGCACTGTCCCAAACTTCAATACCTTTGCAATTTGTTATAATCATCTTTCGCACAACCCTAACTAGGGGCTGAGATGATTTCATGCTGCTAGGGCAGCAAACTGCACTATTTCCCCAAACTACACCGCATATATTACTTATCTTCTTAACAGATCTTAGTTAACTTCGAGTAAACAGATTTTCTATCTTGCATTCACTTAATCAATACAATTATACACATTCGCGCATCATATAATTATTAGAAGTGAATTTCATACCCAAGATAACAGATGCATAAAAAAGGAAATAAATATACATAAATGATGGGAAACTTCTCTTTATTAATACTTCCACTGTTACAGACTCGACTCGCCCTGCGCACTCAGATGCAGGGGTTTGTGCACTCAACTGCGGACTACTAGGCCTCTGCGCACTCAGATGCAGATCCTTCTCCTACTCTACAACCCAAAAACTAGACTTTACTCCACAAGTATATCTCGCATACATCATATGTTCAACTTTTCTTATCAATTTATTTCTCTTAACTACTTAGAGCCTCACTCTATTTATACAATCCCATGGTCCGCGAACCATGGGTAGATTTCTACAGCTAACATTACAATAACAAAACTAAGGGCAGACAACCCTATGACTCTTTTACAAACTACGTGCTCTGTTCCCACAAAATGTGGATTCTTTACATCGGAATTACAATATTTGGTCAAAATCTGGACTCTAAGCCCCAAAACTCTCCTTGGGGGATCTCGTGCCCAACAACCATGGACGGTACTTCTCTAGGCAGCCCTTCTGACTCTGATACTAGTTTGACGAGAAGACTTGGTGTTGTTGTCCCACATCCTCTACCTTCTTTGCTTTTGAAATCTACATCCATTTGTGAGTTCCTCCCCTCTCTTTTTCAAATTTGATTAAGAGGGGCACTACAAATTTCTCAGGAATAATCCTTCCTTATTTCACAAATACATAATAGGACTCTAGGTTAGGTTGTGGTTCAAGCTCTTAGAGTTCTTGGGGGGTTATTTACACAGGGGATTCATTCAATGAACCTCTGACATATCACGTGTGTTAGTGGCATACTAAACAATACCCTTAATTTGACTACATAGTGGAAAATACCTCTAAAAATCACATTATTTAACCCCCTACCAATACAAGCCCAATACACCTTCCCAATTTAAATAACCCCTACTTTCACTAGATATTGTAGATATCCATTTTTTCGTTAACATTTTTTATACCCCTTTATATTTTTTCATTAAATTTGAGCTCATTTTTTTATACCTACCAATATAAAAACCATTTACTCCCTATTATATGCTCAATATATTATTTCAATTTTTCCTCAATATATATCCCCCAATATGAATGCACATGGTATGGTATTTCTCCCTCAGTGAAGCCCCCATTGTTATTTATACCTCTTTTGATGTCGTTGCCTCCTCTTGTAGCACTTTTTCTAAATTTGTTCCTTCCTGTAATAACCATGTCTTTCTCCTACAACACCCCTGCATTCTCTTGTAGCAACCCTTATTTCTCTTGTAGCAATGCATTTATTTTCTTAGTTGTGGCTGATCTAGTGGTTGGCCTTGTCATGGATGTCACATTTTGTTTACCCTTGGCTTTGGGGGAAGTTTCCTCCTCAAGTTTCCCTTCCCCTAGCCCCAATTCTTTTCTTATTGGCTAGTTGACTCTATAATTTTGATGGGGAGTGTTGAAGGAGGTTGAGCATGATGAGAAGGAGGCTAGATGAAAACAAGACTAATAGTAATGAAAACAAGGTTGGCAGTGATGAAAATAAAGTTAGATGCAGACGAGGCTAGTGGGAAACGAAAACGAGGCTAGGTAAAGATTGAGTTTGGTGAAGTATTTGGCTTGTGGATGGCTTCATTTATTGACCCCCAATACTTAGACACACAAAAGAGAAATTACATAGCACTCGTCAAGCCCAAAGGATTCAATTACATACCTTGCCTACCTATGGATCAAATTGTTGGAGATGATTATATGCTTGAGCTGGGCCATATACATCATGATCTCAGAGGGAGTTGACTCTTTTTATTGCTCCTTGTGCATGTCTTCATAACTTGATTATACCTTAACTGATAACTTTGTTGTGTGAGTGTAGGTGCCCCTCTAATGCTGTTGTTGTTGATGGAATTCCTTCCCAAGGATGATGTGTCCCTTCTTGGTTGCACACATGGTGTCATCATGCTTTTGTAGGTGGAAAAAAAAATCTCAGATATTTCTATTGTGACTGCATAGGTTGCTACAGGAGGAGTTTTCTTCTTGTAGCATCCTTTTAATCCACCCTTGAAGTATTTAGATTGCATGATGGTTTTAAGGGTAATGATGAAAATCCATGAGGATAGGGTCGGAGTCATGAGGGGGTAGAGTAGACATTGGAAAAATAGAAAATAGTGGTTTCTGTGGTTTTTCACTTCTTTTTTTTTAGAGGTAGGACAGAGTGTAAATTTTGAGCAAGTTTTGGTGAAATGGAATGGATAGGTGATGGATGGGTGATGAGTGAATCATTGGAGGGCCCCCCTTTATCATTTACTAGAGGCATCATGGCCTTTTGGGTTGTTCTTATCATTGGATCCCCTCTTGTAGCTTCACAAGCTCCTCCTGAAGCATTATAGGCTGCTCCTGTAGCATTTTAGGATAGTATCCTATAGCTAAATTATTTTATCCATATCTCTCAAATGGTAGATTAGATTGACCTGAAATATTTTGAGAATGTTTCCATCATCCTTATTCACCTCCCTATATTTGAAAATCATTGCACAAATCTCGAGAAAACTTAAAAATGGTTGTAGGTGATGGAGGTAGATTTCTCGAAAAGTATGCACTGGAATTTGCTGAAATTTCTTGAGCATGTTACCATCATCCATATGGATCTCCCCATGAAATAACTCGGCCAATGGATGCACAATTTTCAATATATGATAAAAGAAAACAATTTGTTATGTATTTTGGCCTCCTGTAGCAAAACAGAGCCCTCCTGTAGCATTTTAGGACAATGAGGAAAATGCATGAGAAAGGCTTGGAAATGATGGGTGGATCTTGGAAATGGATGAGGTTGATGAATTGACATGGCCTTGGTCCTTTTGGAGAATTTTTGAAAAGGAGGAGAAAGCCCAAGTTTGACTTCCTTTGACTACATTTTTCACCAACGTTTTCTTTTGGTGCTAACTTGTTTTTGCTGCTTGCAAAGGTTGGAGAGCACCTGCATTCGTCATAGAGAGATACATGGAGAAAAGAATTTTTTTTCATTTTTTTTTCTTTTCTTAGGCCTACTAGATGCCTCAATGAGGTTTTCAACTAATATGTCTTCCTAGATGCCTCAAAGGAGCGTTTCACCTAGGATCGTTTATTTTTCTCTTTTTTTCTCTCTTTTTTCCAACCCATTGACCAGCTCATGGAGGTTTTCAATTAGTGAACCAATCTCAGGAGCCTCAAAGGAGGTATTCATATGAGATTTTATTTTTCCTCTTATTTTTTCATATTTTTATTTCTTTTTTCTAACCACTCTACTTGAAAAAACAAAATCTCTTTCAAGTATAGGAATACTTCCAATGTAGCCATGTGCACATCAAGATGAAAGATAAACTGATGTGTAGGCTCGAAATATATGCTTTGACATCTACAAATTTTAGAGACCAAATGATTTGACTTTGACGATATCAAGTATTATTGAAGAAGAGAGTGATGCTCCATCTTGTTTATTTTCTGGAACCAAACCTCAATATAGCTTTGATGCCCTTGGTGTTCTTTCTCATCTAGATCATACTTCATGTCTTGTTCTACCTAACATTCAAATCTTCCTCTTTTTACAGATTATTCTCTTGAACACATGGAGGATCTGATGGTAAACATGAAAAATATTTCTCAATCTTTGATTCTGATGTCTTCTCTTCATCAAGTGTAGCCCATGATTCTTTGTTCTTCTCATTTGAATATTCTTTTTCTGAACATTTTCCTTCAATAACATCAAGAGAATATATTTTTTGTAATACTCTTCCTAATATAATATTAATAACATTGAGATAAAGAGGAGATGTTAGGAAGTGTTGTAACTCAGCATTATAAGTGGGTCAAGCTACTTGCGTGGGATTGGAAATGGTGGTACAGGTAGTTGAGTGGGAGTGGATCTTTGAGATGGATGTGGTTGGGTTTGTGGTTGTGGTGGAGGTGGATGTTAGTGATAACATGGAGTTAGGTATGGAGGATATTGAGGATATTTTGGATTGCTCCCATAATCTCCTTTCCAACCTTGTTTCCAAGATTTGTTTTGGGATTGATATGGCCAAGGTTTCCAAGGAAAGAGTGAGTTCCAATTAATTTGAGATGGATGAACATAAGCTTGAAATTGTAAATTAGGTTCTTTCATCATATCAGGTTGACTAGGCTACCATGGTCTTCTTGGAGCTACATAACATAGCTTCTTTCATGATTGATTTGCAACATTATCTTCTTAGTAAACTTCCTTAAACCTTAGTAATGATGGGAAATATTTAATAGCATGTGATTATGCATGGAAAACACTAATATGAACATCTACATTTTTCTCATCTTGCATGCTTAACATTTCTAATTGTCACTTAGATTGCTAAGAATTTTTGTTTTAAAGTTATCAAGCAAATTTCCAAGTTCAAATTGACTTACCAATTTTGATGTTGATTTACTTACTCTTTCCCTTCCTCTTGATATGTGTTTGCATGTTTCACAAAATTATTCAAATGATAATTGGTATACATCACCTCTACTCATGAGATCAAGGAGATCAATACGATCATCCCTAATTGTTCTAAGTAAGAGGGTTTTTAGTGTGTAATGATGTAATTTTTACCTCCTATCATTATACATGAACTTGTCTATTAGATCCTCAAGGATCTCATCTTCTTTTTTATTCATTCTAAAGATTTATTCTTTAATATAATGATCTTTATATTTTTCTATGAATATCTTTTACATACCACTCCATGATCTTATTGAATTAGTCCATAAACTCATGAACCATTTAAGAGCTTTATCCTTCAATGTTTTCATAAACAATCTCAAATTTTGAGTGTTTATTATGTAATCATAAGATCTACAAAGGATTTAAATTTCAAAGAGAAAGGTTGTTGGATCCTCTGACCTCATACCATGGAAGTTGGGAAGGAAAGATGGAGGGATGTTCTTCATATGAACACTCACATCAATATCCTAAATAAGAAATCCAAGAGGATCTTCTTCATTGTTATCATATCCATCCATTTCTTTTATATTCTATGCCACATCTTCTTCTTCTACCTGCAAAGGTGGATGGTGATGTGGTTCTTACTGCACCACGTGATCAAATGGGGGGGTTTGGTGTTGGAGAAGTAATTTTTTTATGTTTTTATATAATTTTTTGAATAAGAATTCTAATGAAATGCAATTTTTACGTCTTTGAAATGAAAAATGGCTAATGAAAAATTTATTCTTGCAGAAAGTAAAAGAAATGAATCAACTATGGAAGAAAAAAATGCATAATTTGATACCTCCCCGAAAATGGCACCAAAACATGATGAGCCCTAGTATTTCAATAAGAATGTTGCAACTCCTAAGGCTACCAACTTAAATTATCAACTAGGGTTCATACAAACTTAATAGGTGTTGGCATTGTATGTGCAGCATGCAATGTTTCCTTCTTTCCTTGATCTAATGAAGTGAATGTCATAAAATCTAACCTAAACTAGTTGTAGAAATATTTCATGTTACTCTAATTGCAAAGAAATCAAATCAATTATTCTATTTGCAAAATGGAAATCATTAATATAATTTCAAATTGATTGGAAAGAAGAAATTTAATCTATAACACATAACTAGGAAATTCAGAAACTAAGTCTACTTCACTTGCATTGCATAGTTTCAAATGTGAAAATTGCTTCCTAACTCTATTTGTTGTTTTGTGCTTGCAGTGGAGGAAGTAAGGGTCTAGAGTGGTCCTTAGATCTCCCTAGTCAAGGAGTTAGATCCTAGGCATCATTATTCATCTAGTCTAAGTCAAAGCTATAGTGTGGATCAAAACAGGTGAAGGAAAGTGATGTTACATGTTTGTTACAGGCAATTTCTACAAGAGGCTTGTAATGCTACAGGAGCAAGAATATTACTAAATTCCCAAGTAAATAAAATTAAAATGGGATGTAAAAAAAGAATTATTAATTACAATGTCTTAGGTCTCCATTACAAGTGGAATTTCTCAAAATACCCATGTTAACATGTGCTAAAAAATAGAAGAAAATTACTACTCTAAAAACTAGAAATTGAAGAACTATTGAGCTAGTTAACCTATCAACTTCCTAACCTAATCAAGTGAAAATGAAATGGGGTAAATTTTGTTAATAAATTGAATTTTATTATGACCTATTACAATTATAATAAACTCAAATGAATCTCATTAACATGTTCTAAAAAATAGCATAAAATTACTACTATTTTGCTACAAGAGACTTCCAGAAATTCTAGATTTGTGAACTAGTAAACAAATCAAAGTAGTTCAATGATGAATATGGATTTTCAAAGATTTTATAAGGATTAATCATGCTTGTGAATCTATAAATAATCTTCAAAATAAATTACTTCAATAATTTAACCGAATCCTACAACAAAAGAAGCATCAATATTGAATGCAGAAATAGGAAAAATAAGAATAAGAGATGCATGTAAATAAGAAGTGAAAAGAAGGAAAGAAAAATATAAAAAAGAGATATGAGGCTCTTGGGATGGCCAAGCCCAAGGATCACATAGTCCTATGAATGATACCAAGCTTTAGAAGCTAAAAATGGCACCAAACTTCATTATTTGAATCAATCGTAATACATTACTGCTAGAAATGAAAGTGGAGCTGCAAAAATACAAGTTTTCTCCACAAGAAGACTAACAAATACATGCCTCTAGAGGAAAATTTGAACTGGTAGTTATAAAAATTGATGAGGAAGCATTCTCCTTGAAATTAAGAAGCTTTCCCCTCCAAAATCCCTCAAATAGTGGATCTGGTTCCAAACACTAGGAATCTGCATTAAATGACAGGGAACACATTCCTAGATTTTCTCAATCACTGGAGCTCCATAATTTGTGAAATAATTTCATAACATCCTATTGATTTATTATCTAATATTTATCCTCGTGTATCAAGGAGCAAGTCCCTAAATTATCTCATCCTCCAAATCCTCATAATCTGCCCAATATTCTCACAATTTTCTACAAAACTAAATAATATGAAGCCCATAATAAGCAAGGATAAACTAAATTCCTAAGGACCCATTAATACTACAAATTAAATATATGATGTGAAAGTAAGGGGGTAAAATGCATGTTTTACGTGCCTATAAATAATAAAACGGGCCTAATAAAATAGATAATTCTAGGGCCCATCAACATCATTTGGTCTCCTCTTATCGTAGAGTTTTTCATCTAGTGTATTGGTCACCGTAGTTTCATACATGGTAGAATTACTCTTTAAGGGCATCAACAAAATCAGCCCAAATTGTCCCTACATTGAACATTGTAGACTCATCCATTATGTCTCTCCCAGTAACCTACCCACCAATGTTTGACATGGGGAATGGCTTTTTGTAGTGCGAAGGTGATCTTCTCATTGTCGGAAAAATTTTGGACAGAGTAATACCCATCTAACAAATTTAAAAATTTCCCCAAAGCATTTGCATATATTCAAATAAATGGATATCAAATTTAATTTGTACCTATAATGGTGTTGCGTCTCTAAAATTATTTCTTGTTGAAGGTGCCTCGACTACTATTGGTAGTCATCGAAGGATTTGGGTGAAATTGACCATCATCTAATTCCTCTATCACGTGAGTGCCTCCTCGAGCAATTACTTGATACGATATCTTGTTCTCTCATCTCTCTTTTCTTTTACCATGGGATTCCACTTGGGTTTGTGATGTAAATTGTTCCCAAGTGAAATTAGATCGAGACCCAACCCTCTGTAACCTGACCTCATTGATTACATGCACTAAGAAACAATAAGGAGTAGATTAATCTGATACTATAGATCTAGGGTGTACAAGGAATGAAATGAAATGTATGAAAGTGAATTGAACACAAACAAAGAAATATAGAAGAGATTAAAATAATGTGGCAGAAACCCAACTTTTATAAATAAATGAAACAACATAATAATATAGAACACAAACTTGTTAGATAGTTGGTAGTTATCTCTAACAAAAAGGGATGGTGGCTATGCACATTCACAAAAGTTATTACAAGATGCTGACATAATGTAATTTTAACATAAATAAAGGACCCTAGAATTCCAAAAACCCAACCATAGAAGATGAAACACCAAAAGGTCTGTAGGCCCTTATGGGGTTAGTTGGTCTGTAAACTTCCCAAGGTCATAGCATTTTCATATGATCGTTTTTTGGTGCTCTCGATAGCCCATTGGAAAGGTCTAGCAGAGAATTACACATTCTTACTAGGGCCCAAGAAAAATCCTATAGCCATTGCGATGGCCCCCACCATGTCAAAAAAACATCATTTAGTGCCTAAAAATGGCCCCATAAGTTCAGGACTCAAAAAACTATAAAAAATGCCAAGATGGAGACTTGTGCTTTGAGCCAATCAAATAGGTGGTTGGCCACTAATATCCACCTGGATCATCTATGGGTATTTGGAAGTGTCTATACCATCAAAAGTTTTATATTATAGTCTATTTATTGGAAACAATTTATGCAACACTTGAGAACAATATCATCTTCCTTAAAGAACGAATAATCCATCTAGTGTTGAACTCATCGATGTAATCACAGAATTGCAGATCACATCATTAGTGCAATTGTTTCCACTTTGTGTATTGAACTTATGTGTTTCAGGAAGGATAATATTTTTTTTTGCGTTGCTTCATGAATTAATCCCACATAATGGGCTTAGAATACTCCTTTGCATGCTTCTTATGATAATTCCACCATGCTGGTCATGAGCAACATTTTAATGCTTACAGTATTGATTTTCTCATTGTCCTTGAGATGTTTCATGTCAAAGTAAACCTTAAAGACACTAAGTCACTATTCCAATGCTTTTGTGGCAATCTTCCCTTTGAAACATATGTTCTGCTCAACCATAACTAGGTTTCTTCAACCAAATGTTCATGATCCTTGAGATGATGAGCTAGATGATGTTTGGGAAAACACCTTTTTAACAAATGTGAAAACTAAGTTAAGAAGTCTTCATGTTTCTTATGAGGAGCTTCTTCAATTTTGTTTTGCAAAACACTTTTCTCTAATGTAATGAAATTAGTAAAATTATTTCCTACCATCTTTGGGGGAAGTAATTCTATATAAAGGCATCAAAGGTAATGTGTTTCATATGATACTCAAATAGGCTACCAAAATCAACAATTACTTCTTCTATGGATATGTTATACTAAAAAAACAATTACATTGAAAAATATCACAAGAGTTAAAGTGATCATTTAATATTTTTGGTAATGGGAAATGGACTCAATAGTGTGTTGGCATTATGATGCATGTGTTGTACTTGATGGCAACCCTCTTGTAGCAAAACAACTCACTTGTATATGGTAACTAGATGAATCTACGCAACTAGATGAATCTATAGAAGAGATATTAGATGTGACAGAATGCATGGCAGTTGTGTTTACAGATGTGACAAAATGCAGGGCAGTTCAAAGGAATTAGTTTAGAAGTAATTTACAATGGAAAATCGCATTATAACAGGTCCATTTAGAGGGAACAAAGTAATGGTACGAAAGAATAGGATGAAGGAACAAAGGACTATAGATCAGAATTAATAAGTTAAATAAAAAGGACATTTTTAGGTATGTTAGGTTGTATATGCGGGTTCACTGTACAAAAAGAGCGTATACACGTGAGTTCACCGTACAAAAAGAGTGTATACGTATGCATGCACTTTCACAAGAGTAAAAGTGCATGTGGGTTGGAAAATCAAGGAAATTCATGATTCAAGAATACCAAGGGTCAATACCATGGTATTAGCCCACAATATTGAGTAGAATAACAGTTACTTGATCTTGTCCACGAATACCACAGGTTCTAAGGGTTTTTTTGGTCCAAGGTATTGAGAAAGGCTAAAACTATATAAGGAGGAGAAGATCAAAGGGCTAAGTTCACATGTAATGAATATCTTATGGAGTGCTAGATCAAAAGAAATTACGCATGTTATGGGTTTTTGATGCTTTGATTGATCTGAACTAAGTATGCACCTGAGTGTTTGATGATGGATGAGATCTAATAATGGTTTAGGATCATAATGACTTATCATTATGTGATCTAATAATGGATAGGCTAGATCTAAATGTTAACAAATGTTTTATCCTTTATATGTCATGATCTGGGTATGTCTGAAGTCTGGAATGGCTGCGAAGTTATAAGTAAGTAATTGCAGATATATACATTGGTTTGCCTTGGTGAAGGCGCGTATACATGTTGGTTAGTAATTTCCAAGTAGCATATGCAAATGAAAAGTTTGTTGTTTAGAGAAGACTAAACTATATGATCAATGTTGTTGTTTTATTGTTGTTTGTCAATGATGTCTTCATTATATCTAAAAGTAAAATTGATTGTACAAGGAGATTGAGTCTGGTTGATTGACTGATTGGGTAAGAAGGGTGTCATTGCTACTATCTATTTAGAACTATGTAAATTGACAGTAGATCTTTGTAATGTCACTAATTGGTATAGTTTGTGGTTCAAAAATTTTATGATTCAATATCTTTAGAGGTATACGCAGGTTGGGCTAAAGGAAGTAGCGTACACACGCAGGTTGGCTTCATTGAAGGAGTGTATACATTCTGACACATGACTTTTGAGGTTACAGTTGGTTCTGGTTTTTGATGCAATGTTCTGGGTTTAGATCTGTGTACTGGTTACAGTGATCTGTTTGTTCCAATTGATTGGTTGAATTTGACTAAGTTTGAATGAATGGCTAATTCATTTGTGTCAGAGGTTCCTTGATTGTTTGATTCAATATGTCAGAGGTTTCAGTGATTGTTTGATTCAAGTATGTCATAGGTTTCAGTAATTTATTGATTTAGTTATGGTTGATTCTGAGATTAATGATTGGGTTTCAATGATTGGTTGATGCGGGTGTATTTGTTGGGTGTATTGCAGTGGTGATTTATTTTGAGTTTCAATTTTACTGATCGGTCCAGTATGAAAATTTGATGAAACGTGATCTTCATATTGTGTTGTTGTGTACCAGGAGTATCCAGTATGAAAATTTATGAAACATGGTCCCTAGAGGATACTAAGGGTTGGAGCCTTCAGTAAGAAATTCAAAGCTTCCTGCCAGTAGTGGTTGGTGATTTGATCAAGGGGTTGGATCTCCCTTCTAGTAGCAGCTGGAGAACGAGTGAAGGTTGTAGCCTTCTATAGGCTGGCGGCTACATACTAGTAAACATATCGGCTAGTACAAGAGCTAGGGGGTTGTAGCTCCCTTCCAGTAGAAGTTGGAGAACGAGAGAAGGTTGTAGCCTTCTGCAGGTGGGTGTCTGCGTACTGGTATGAGTCTACACCAGTACAAGATTGTAAATAGATTATTCTTTATATTAAAAGAAGATAGAGACAATAGCAACAGGTGGTTTTTCTCCCGCATTGGGTTTCCACCTTAAATCTTGGTGTTCATGTGTGTTTCTTATGTGTGATGGTTTATTATGTTATTACTGCACATGGTTATTGTTTAATATTTAATAAATTATTGATGCACTGATTAAAGATCAACATATGATGAATTAACTGAATCATAAGTTCATTGGATATACGTTGGTTTCCTTAAGAACATTTGCGTTCACACGCGATTTCCCTTCACTGAAGTAGCGTATATAAATTTGTTTATGGAAATGAAAAATTATTGATTTGATAATACTGATTCACTCCGCCCCCCCCCCCCCCCCCCCCCCCCCCCCCCCTCTCTCAGTATTATTCCCAACATAGTGGTGAGAAGTCAATTTGTTATATCTTATCCCTATGTTGTCACTTGTTAGTTAATGTAATATTGGAATGATCACTAAATATTTTTGGCAATGCACAATGGACTTAGTGGTGATGAAGAGTCAATTTTGCAGAACTTGAGTTTATTCCTATGTTGTCACTTGTTAAGAGTATGCAATATTCAAAGCTCCCTTCTTAATCAATCATTTCCCCTCATTGAATACCAATTAATGGATTATGTAAGATCTTTAAAATCAATTTGATAAATAATTAATTTTGATACAAATTAATAGGTTTAGTAATATCTCAAAGTCAATATCTTCTAGTTGTAAGATGTTATATCAACTATATAAACCTAACATAGGATGAGTGATCCAAGGTGCATTTTTCATCCATTGTGAATAAAATTATTGTAAGTATGACTTATTTCACATTATACCCAACTAAGTATGGCACAATGACAATGAGATGTTAAGTTTTTGTTAACAAATAATCCCACTAAGAGAAAGTGAATATGTATGCAAAAGTGTTTCTTATTATGAGAAACTTATTAATTGTTATGAGAATTTGAAGATGTAAGCCTAAAGAATAATAGATCACAATATGAAAGGAAAATAATGAGAGACAATAGATTCAAAATACATTAACTAATGCAACCTGAGACATATTTCAATTGAATAATAATATTCTATTATAAAATGGTTTTCTAAATGAGGTGGAGATCAAAGTGATGTAGCAAATTATTATGATTATTTATATGAAAATAGTTGAGTTGTGGTCAAATGCAATCATTCAATTATGAATTACTACAAAATTGGGAAGACAGTGTACATTATTATATTGTTATATGTATCTATAATATTTTTTACAAAATATATATTTATATCGAATTATTACGCAAATTCTTCTCAATTACATAATGGCCAAGTTGGAGGAGAAAAATTAAGCTTAAAGATAAATTAAATATTTGAAAATGGTTATGGGCTTCGGCACAAATGTGGTTAATGTTGATTGCTCAACTTAATAGGTTCCCCAACATTGTCAATTCTAAGAGCTCACTAGAGATGCCAAGGAATATGGAGTAGAACTAACATGGTAGCGTGCATTTTTATCTATTAAAGATGCCACATGGATGTATTATTGAAAAACGTGTCACATGTTAAGTATCAAAGGAGGGTCCCCCAAAGGGGTGAGAAGGGAAGTGCCCCATCTCATATATGTTGAGGGCATTGACACCTCACTCAATATGTGAATCCGATGTGCCACCTTATATGACATGATGTGGAGACATGGTGTTATAGCCAAGGTGCAGGGATGTGGCTTAGGTGGTATTTATGGCTCTTAGATCATCTAGATGATGTATTTTCTTCTCAAAAGGTCTCATCTAGATGTTGGTGAATTGGAACATTTTCCCATTATCACCAAAGTAGTCTAGTGCAATGGCATTTAATGCCATAATCATTGGCCTCCTCTTGGAATTATGTATGTTGCTTGTGATGTGGATCTTGCTACTTTTTCCTCCACATTGTTATTTCAGCTCCTGCTTTGCCTACTTTCCATGGACACTATCAATGGTTATAGGTTCTTTGCACACACAACCTAGCCCAACTCTTTTTCTCAATCTTGTAGCCCCTCTCATCGAAGTCGATATTGGTTACTCTCCCCTGGTTCACAAGGATGATTAGATAGAGAGCTCATAGTCAAAGAGATTGTGGAAATCATGGGATACAAGGTGGCTCTAGGGCCCACTTGAGGGAAGATACTTCCAGTAGAAAGTATAGGGAGCAAGTGCCACCAGAGCTCTAGGAGGAACATTTCAAGCTAGAAGAAGACACCAATGGGGATAGGAGCTATCTTTTGGACTCTGGTGTGATTGCAGACACTTGACATGGGCCACACTTGTTTTAGGTAAAATCAATATATGTTGACTATTGACTTATATTGTAGGATGAAGACATGGAACAATGTAAACTATAAAATGGGAACTGTACAGAGTACCCATTTTTTTGAGGTAGCAAAAAATCATCCTATTTTGAAAAGTGTTGATTCAGAATACAACTTTGTTTTTGAGCATATTTTTTACACTTTTAATTTTCTTATGTATCAAGTATGAACATTTTTTTTTAAATGTTAGTGATTTTCATGTTGATTTTGAAAAGTGTTGATGCAGCTTCAACCCCATTTTTTAGAGAGCTTATTTTTTACAGTTTAAATTTTCTTATGAATCTAGCATGAACATTTTTTTAAAGCGTCAATGATTTTCATGTTGATTTTGAAAAGCATCAACAATAAAATTTTTAAGGCATATTTTTGACACTTCAAATTTTCTTATGTATCAAGTATGAACTTTTCTTTTAAATGTTAGTGATTTTCATGCTATTTTTTAAAAGCGTTGATGCACCATCAACCCCTTTTTCAAGGGGCTTATTTTTGACACTTTAAATTTTTTAATGTATTAAGTGCGGATAGTTTTTTTAAAATGTTGATGATTTTCATGCGGGTTTTTAAAATCATCAATATTTTTTTAAGACATATTTTTGACACTTTAAATTTTTTTATGTCCTAAGTATGCACAATTGTTTTTTAAATGTTGATTAGTTAACATTTTTCAAGTTGTCTTATTCCTCTTTTTATTTTTCATCCTAAATTTTTTGTTTTTTAAAGGTTTTCCAAACTTCTGTTTTTGTTTTTCCTTACAATCTTTTTTTTTTTATAATGAAATTTTTATTTTTTTTTGGCAAATTAAAAAAATAAAAAATTAATAACAATAATATTTTGAGGTTGGGATTTTTTATATATTTATATATCACTAATTAATACTTCAATACACAAAAAAAAATGTCGTAGTCTAACGATTATGCTTTTTTTCCCTAAAAGTTATGGTAATTCCGGCCACATTTTGAAAAAATCCGGCAGAGATTTTTGTAAATCTATATAAAAGCTATCAAAATTCATAATTTTAGGTGCCCCAGAGATTTTTGATGGTTTTGAATCCATTTCCACCATCAAAAATGTGATTCAAACACCACATCTACAAGATTTTTTGAAATTTTTTGCCAATATTTCGACCACTTTTGCCCATCCGGGCAATTCCTCCGCCTTTGTAGATGACTCCAAAAAAAATTGGCACCAAACAATAACAATTTAAAACACTCGACAAAAAATACACATTTTGCATATAGATATAATTAAAAAATTATGTATTTCAAGACCATTTTTTACTAAAAATGACATGTTAAATGAAATATTTTATAAAAAGTTTAAATAAAAAAAAAGTTTGAAAAATAGAAAAAATTTTGAAAGTTTTATGAATTTTATATTCAAAGATGATGACATTAGAAGTTTTCTTCCCAAAAAAAAATGATTCAGATAAAATTTTAAGCAAAAATAACAAAAAAAAAATGTTCAAAAAAAATAAAACATACAATTAAAAAAAAAAAACCAATAAAGAAAACAAAATCCTTCCCAAAAAAAAATGTAAAAGAAAACATTAAAATAAAAATGAAAAAAAAAAACAATTTACACAATTAAAAAAACATTAAAAAGATTATTAAAGAATAATTAAAAAGAGACACTTAAATAAATAAATAAATTATTAAAAATAAAATTACACTGGCCCCACCCAAGGCCTCTCGGGCCACTTGGGTGAGACTGGGCAATTCCCAGAGCTGCCTTGGCCCGTGACCCCTCAGGCCCCCTAGGCAGGGCCTGTGTATTTTTTTCAAATGTTTTTTATTTTTATTTTTAATTATCCAATTTGTTTTTATTTATTTACTTTTTATCGTTTTTTTATAATGTTAATTTTTAATATTTTTTCCTTAAATTATATTTTTTTTAATATTTTTTGTTTTTTCCTCATATTTTTTTATTTTTATTTCTTTCATGTCTTATTTTTATTTTTAATTTGTTTTTATGTTTGATTTTATATATATATATATATATATATATATATATATATATATATATATATATATATTCTTTTTATGTTTTAATATATTTTTTTATTTACTTATTATTTTTTTAACCATTTTTTGTCTTTTTTTTTCAGTCTTAAATTTTTTGAATGTTTTAATTTTTGTTTTGTTTTGTATTTTTCATTTTTATTTATTTATATATTTTTATTATTTTTTATCATTTTATTTTCTCTACAAGGTCCATGTCGATCCTCGACTAGCAACCCGACTCCATTATGTGTAAATTTGATAGTTGATTCTAAATTTTTTGTTATAATGGATTAAGTTTGCCCCCACAATGTGTCAATTTTATGGTTGATTTGTAAGTTTTCACTGTAATGGGTTGAGTTTTCCTACACTATGAGTCAATTTCATGGCTTATTTTTATATTTTTGTTGCAACATGTCAAGTTGTCTTAAACTAAGATTTTAAAATAGCTATGTTTTTAGCATTTTAAAAAGAAATTACTCTTGGTATAATGCCTCTTTCGTTCAGGTGTTCATTTTTTAAGTTTTTTTAGTCATATAATTTTTCCATAATTCTATGGTTGAAATATGTTGAAGACTTAGGTTTTCTCTAGTCATGATCTCCGATTTTAATTCCATGGTTGAAAATTTGTCAATACTTTAAAGTTTTTGAGTCATGATATTTTATTTTTAATGCTATGGTTGAAAATATTTATAAGTATTTTATATTTAACACCATCGCTGAAAATTGTTGGAATTTTAAAGCTTTTCAAAGACTTGATATTTTATCTTTAATGCCATGCCTAACAATCATTGGAATTTTAAGGTTTTCGTAGTTATGATATTTTATCCTTAACGTCATTGCTAAAAATGTTGAAAATTTACCCCGAAAAAAAAAAATAATAATAATAATAAAAATAAAAAATGTAAAATGTTATTCCAACATCAACACTTTTCATTTTTAGAGTTATTTTTGCACAAAACAAATTGGCTTTTATTGGCTTTTACTGTTTTTTTTTTAAATGTTGAAATTTTACCCAAAAAACAGTATTCCAACATCAACAATTTTCGTTTTCGGGGTGTTTTTTGCACACACAAAAAATGGCTTTATTCACTTTTATTGTCATTTTTAAAAAAATGTTAAGAAAATTACCCCGAAAAAAAAAAAAAAAAAAACAAACAAACAAACAAACAAACAAAAACAAAAACGTTATTTCATCATCAACATTTTTCCTTTTCAGGTTGTTTTTCATGTTTTTTGGGGGGTTTTTGGCTAGAGTTCTCATTTTCAGTTTATAGTTCTCATTTGATAGTTTACATGGTTGTGGTTGTGTCATTTTCTCATCGATCAAAATGACACCAAGGAAGAAAGTATGTTAGTGTTGGATGAAGTGGTGCTCCAAAAAAATAAAATGGATGCATGTCTCAAGTGGATTGAAACTAATGGCACTCTTGGTGTGGGTTCAAATAGTTGTAGCCCCAGAGGCATCAACCCCATTGAAGTATACATTTCCACCTCTTCTTATTCTTTCTCATGATACCTGATTATTTGTTTGTTGGGTCTTTTTTGTTCTTCTATTCCTTCTATGGCTGGCCTACAATTCCTAGTTTTTACCCCTTCACATGTTACTTCTAGTTATTAGTCTTTATACTACTCTATCCATCTAGGGACTCCTCTATTTTCTAAGAAAATTATAGGGAGATTAGATTTTTTGGAATGATGGTATGTTGTTTTATGTGTGGTATAATTTCCCAAATGCTTGGCCACTAACAGGGAGGGTTTTTTAAAATGATGTAAACTTTAACTATTAATAAAAAATTAGTTAAATTAGTTTACAAATAATAAAGTATTGAGGGCCATATGGATATCTTATTAAAGAACTTGTGATATGTTAAGTATAAATAGAGATCCATGGTTTACAAAAACAAAATGGGAAATATATATATAAAACAAAATGGGGAACTTCATATATATATATATATATATATATATATATCAAGGATGTCGGATTTCTATTATGATCTGAAAGATGGATTGATGCATAAATCACAAAGTAGGTTTCATTGTATTTTGTGTTCACCATCCAAATTTATGATGATGTGTGTCATTTTAATGATGTCTTACCATGATTATTAATTTCATACATATTTTATCTAATATTTTTTCAAATTTTGAGATTTTGAAGTTGATCTATAAATTGTCGTGGATATTCCACCGGATAGTTTGTCACAAAAAATCTAATAAATTATATTTAAAAATATGAAATCTACACTATGAGGATTTATTTTTCTTTAGATTTTTGGATCTGTAAATTATTGTTTATTTTGTATGCATGCAAATTATAATTATGAAAAAAATAGATAATAACGAAATAAAAACTCACAAACCATTATTTGACACAAGATATAACTTAGGAAATCCTTTCAGGAGAAAACCCAGCTGGAAGGTGAGATCGCTATGCTTTCTTTCTCTAAATAGAAAATGGATGTTAGTACAAAGAAGTAAGACATGTGGTCTGTGGGCTACTACAGTGCACAAATCATCTTTGTTTTCTCTCTTCCTATCCATCTCAGCTACTCTTCTTGTCTATGGAACAAGATACACTCAAAAAGAATGGAACCTCTTGTCCTCGTAGAGGCACAGTTATAACATGATCGAATAGTCTGATAGTGTTTAGGTTTGACTCCCTAAACTCTTAACCAAAGTTATAATATGGGCTCTTCTATATTCTTCTTCATCATAATCATGTGGCTATCCCCTTTCCATGAGTTATGTGGGTTGTTGTGGCATCCTCTCGAATTATGGTGGTGAAAATAGGAAGGTCAACTTCTGAGTGGCATAAGTTTTGCATGTGAACTCTGATTGAGATCATTCATATGCCATTGAAAAGTTATTTGCACGTAGAATAAGAAAAAAATGGTAGTTCTAAAGTAAAATAGTTTTAACCCAAAAAAAACTATTTGATGCCTCTAAATTCTCACTGGAGGTTTTAAACCCCAATTTTCCAAACTAGGTCTCACCTATAAAAATGGTCACGTGAGTTTATTCCTCCATTTTATCCACTGTGAAAGAAACGATATGGATGAAAAATATTACAATGATAAAATTTAGATCAAACCTCCCCATTTTGGGAGGCTTTTGTTCCCCAAAATTTTCTACATGAGGTGGGGAAATTTTCGTCCACATTCTCTCAAGTGTACCATTTAGCCTTACCTAGAAGTTATCATTTCAGCACAATTTGCCAAATGTCATGCTACCCCTTATAGTTCTCGAACTCTTTTTCAAAATTGTATCTTATGTCAACTCTACCTGAGCATCTAGTGCCAAATCCTTGACAAAAGGTAGGAATTATTTATTTTCTTAATCTAGCATGGAAAGCTCATAGAGTTTCAGATTCTCCACATTCACAAATGAGTACATGCACATCTATGGGGTTATATTGAGTCTATAAGAATTATCTCCCATCTTTTCCAGTATCTCAAAGGGACCATATCACAAAGCCTTGATTTTCTCACCAAGACTATGTAGCATCTCCTTGTTCAACTATAACCATACTTTGTATCCCACCTTGAACTACTCCTCTGTTCTATGTTGATCATGCATGGCCATATATTTTCCATGTGAATTATGCAATGTATTTTGAAATTGTATATGGATCTACCTGATCTTCTCAACAATTTTTTCAACCCATAAGGCATCCCCAGTAAGATTCTCCCTTACTCCGCCTTACTTCATGTTGTCATTGTGACAAAACCCTCCAATATTTTTTCCTAAGTCAATTTTGGAGCCTAAATGAACCATCGTTTCAAGACCCCTAGTTTTGTCACGTTGCTTGTTTTGTTATTCTTATGTTTTCTCCTAGTGTTGCATCCTCCTAAGTCAACGTTTTCTAACTGTCGTCACCTAACCTTTATAAGAACTTGTGTTATCTTGTTCATGGTTAGGTGGACTCGCGATTTTTCTTGACTTAGAAACCGTCCTTTTTTCCATGCACACACTTGAAAAGCACTCAAAACCGCACAAAAGCAAAAAAAAAATCAAGAAAAGCACCCTTTAAATATAAAAGCACACTTCAAGATCACGAAGACATGCTCTTGTGTTGAGCGCACTCCTTTGGGCTAAAGAAGTGTGCCCTCTTTGAGTGCACTCCTTCATGTTAATAAAGTGCGCCCTCCTTGAATGAATGAGCACACCCTGAAGGCTTGAAGGTTTTCTCTTTGCACCTTCGAAATGCACCAGTGTTCCCTTCTTGAGCATACTCCTTTAGCATGAAGGCATGCACCCTTCTTGAGCACATTCATGAGCTTCTTGTTCCATGTGGGTGCACTCCTAAAAATAGGATCCCACTTAACTTCCTTCAACTAACTCATCCACTTGTTGGCAAGGGTCGATCATGCATAAAATAGTTTTTTCATGTCATCTCTTTTAAATCAACCCATCTAATCATTCATTTCCATAATCATTCTCATCTAGGTTGGGCGCATAGTTGTGGATCAGGAAACGCTTCGTCAATTTGTGTTACAAGTAAGTTTTGCATGTTGAATATATTCAGTGTCTTTCATGATTTCACTATAGATCTTTCTTTCCTTGCTAGAATTTCTTTGGTTTTCAGTTTATTTACTGGCATTTTTCTTCAATCTTTCTTCTACAAGTGTTGATTTAATGTCACAACCTGAAAATCTACATGTTCCTTGAGCTTTCATATTCCCACCATGATTGCAACAACATCCATAAAATCTTGTAGATATTCCTTCTTCTCATGTATGTCATGAAATATTGCAGCTAGACTTTTTCTTCATCCATCATTAGACAGAGTGCACTTTTAGAACTTGAAGCCCGATCAGCTCTGAAAAATTCCTAGAATACTCCAATTTCCCTCTTGAGCGCACTCCTTCACCATGAAGAATTGCGCCCTCCTTGAGTGCATGAGAAAACCCCGAAGGTTTGAATGTTTTTCCTTCATACCTTTGGCATGCACCAGTGCACCATCCTTCTCCTTGAGTGCATGAGTGCACCCTGAATGCCTGAACACCTAAAGACATGTTCTTTCATCCCTTTGGAGTGCGCCAATGCACCCTCTCTGTGTCTTTGAGTGAATGAGTGCACCTTGAAGGTATGAAGGCCCAAAGACTCACCCCTTCATCTCTTTGAAGTGTATCAATGCACCATTGAGGTTTTATTTCTCTTGATTAAGTGCATGAATGAACTACAAAGCCTTGAATGACCCTTGACCCCCCTTTGTGCTTTGAAAGTGCACCTCCTTGGTTTCTTTCCTATTTTCTTATGCATGCAAGTGATTATGTGTTGCCATGGATAGATTTACATTCTCAGTACATTTAATATCTCTTTGAATATCATTTTCTAGGATATTGTTGCAATATTTAAGAGATTTCATAGAGTTGATCTTGTCATCATGAGTGTGCTTCCACAAACAGGTGTTCAAGCAACAAGTATTGTCACTCTTTCATCATTTATTGGATCCATGCCTCTTGCTACACGTAAAGTGGCCTCCAAAGAAGTCTCAGAAGCAAGCACTGAGGAAGCAGTTGAATTAACAAATCCAACCATTCACATATATGCATACACATAGTGCTTCATTGATAAGTCTATTGAGATCACATGAAGTGGCATAAAAAACACATTCATGCATAAATAGTTTCCTGAGAACTTGGAGGAATTAGAAGTATATATTAATATCAAGTGGTCTAGGATACACATGATCACATGTAGAGTTTATCCATCCTTTGTGCCGAAGTGATTGAGTGCATCATTACACATATGGATGACTCTCATCTTGTGCTTCATAGTGAGAGTGGTGGTCAGCTTGCCACCTATTATGGATAATACATGCATACTTACTACAAGATTCTTAGGCCCATAGAATATGAAAATAATGACTCCTACATCATATGGGTCGATCTCGACACAAGCGACATCATCAAATCTTGGTGCTGAGAGCATGCTCAGTTTCATCACCACATATCCATAGTTTATTTGACCGAGGTTCTCATATATGTATATCAGTATATTATTTCCATGTCTTTTCAATCGCATGGGTGGAAGAATACTAAGGTGTTTGAGAAAAATTGGATATATAAGCTCAGTGTGCTGGTCACCTATGGTAAATCTTTCAATTGGGCAGATATATTATCATTTGAGTTGCAGTGTCATGTGGGGTAGGAAAAATCATATTTGAGGGAAAATCAGGCACTATAATTCTATAGGTTTTCATTTCTTTTAAATGGATTCTATGCACAATATGCATTCCCAGAAATGTATTTGAACTGGATGTAGAAATTTGATAGAAATTGCAACTTCTCAAGATTTCAAACTAAAAAACAAGATATAAAATTTTACTCTACTAATTTGTAGAATGGAAATCATAATTTAGAAAAACATGCATAGACATGCAATAAGGAAAATCACAAACACACATTGATTTCTAGGGAACCCAACTGGGGAAAACCCCTCAAACCTCTTTGCATTAATCAGTTGAATAGAGAAAGTATTACAATTGCTTTCTCTAGCTCTAGGCACAACTTCCAACAGAATATTTTTTCTCTCTATTGATTGAGGACCATTGGCCAACACTTAGCCACTTTATTCCTCTATCAGCCTATTATTTCCTTCTGCAATCCTTGAGGAAATTGGATCCTAAACGATACAAATTTCCTCCTATTTTCTTGTGTAATTCCCAAGGATGGATCTCCTCACTGCATGTAACAATTGTACACTCAATTATTATACATCTCATGTTACATTGGCCTCGCCATCTTCACTTCAGCAGAGGAATTTGAATTCCATGCATGCATTAGCTATTTTGGGTTGATTGATCAATTAAATAACAAATCTTCGAGTTAGACTATTGACCCACTGCTCAACTGACCTTCCACTGACTTTAACAATAGTTAGAGGTCATTTAATTGAATATTACTAAAAATAACTTAACTAGATTTCTAAAATTTAGCAATCACAATGTATAAATGAACTCCAAGCCCCTAACTCAAATTAACTGAGCTAACTAAGTAACAAGAGCCATGTCACACAAGTTAACTTCCTCCAAGTTTTCTTGCTGATGTGGAATTTCGATTTACTCAATTTGAGTAAGGCTAAAGTCACATTGAGCCTTTATTGCTACATTTTCTAACACTCCCTCTTAGCAAGAAAGGGATTTTTCACCACTTTAATCCTACACCTGTGGAATGTACTATAGCACTACTTGTCATTGTTGTTGTTTCTACTGCAATAACTGCAACTGAGAAGCATCAAAAAACACTGAATCAACTCTCTACTAGGAATTCTTCACTGATGTTGATATTGCACAGTGCCTGTTGCACTGTTATCAACACTCCTCTATGCTCCTCAACATATGGTTGCACCAATTCAAATTGATCCTTCTCCTACTAAATATTGTGGGTCCTTGTAGCAAGGATAATGATCGATGAGGAGGACACCTCAATGAACCCTGCTCAAATCTCTACAACTCTAGGACTAAGGCTCTACATTGCCCCACCTCACTCCTGGAGGTATAGTTGCATGCATGGAAAAATATACCTCTAGCTTGTAGATATTTTTCACTCTAACTCCAATTTGTTTCACTTTCCCAGTAGCTACATGTCTTATAAATGCTTTCCCCTTACTGAAAATAACATCATAGTCTTTATCCCCCAATACTGCTACAAAGATAAATTATTCTTTAGCCCAGGTACAAACATAACATCTTTGAGGTGAACATGGGAGCCAGACTCCCTCTTAATGGTTACAATATTGATTCTTGTAGCATTGTACCTCCCATCATCCTCCAATTCAATATGCATATGCAGATTATTCTCCTCCAGGGTACTGAAAAATTCCTTGTTTCATGTTATATGGTAAGAGGCACTAGAATCTAGGTACCCATCACTCCCTCTTACTGTGTTGGCCAAGAAAGCTAGGAGGGTAAAATCTAGTTCAAATTGAGAAGCCCAGGCATCTCTTCCTACTCTTACTACTAGCTCGTTGCTAGATTTCCTTTGTGCACACTTTGTTTCATTGAGTCTGAATTCATGGCAGTAAAAACATTTTATCTTGCTTAGATCCTTCTTCCTTCCATTATTCTGGCTAGACTCAACCTCACCTTGGGACTTCTCTCCCTTGGCCTTCATTCCTTTTCCAACTACAAAAAATCCACTCTTCTTTGGATGTTACTCCATCTGTGGTATTTATCCTGAATTATTCTTGAATCAAATCGGATCACAACCTTTCCCAATTTGGTAATTTTCCCCTTCCATTCACAGATTCCTGGTAGTTGTGCCAACATTTTGGAAGTCCTAGTAGAGCTAGGCTCGTCGGATCATCTTCTACAACATTCACCCCCGACCCCTCCAATCTCATATCGAACTTGAGTGAATCTGAAGAGATACAATGGAATGATGTCATTTTTTTGCATCCTAATATTTCGAAGTTTGTCATTTAGGGCCAATTTTCTATGGTCACTATTATTTTCGAATAGCCGAATCAGTGTCTTCCAAATAGCATATGGATTTTCTTTTCCATGGACATTTGAGACCACATGGTCTCTCACACCTTCCAGAAGAATTCTACTAGCCTTTGCAACATCCTTCTTTCACTAGGTTAATTGTTGTGCATCCGACTGTGGATATTTTGCAATATCAGTTTTCACATATTCTAACACACCATTATCATCAAGCACTACTTCCATTTGATCCTTCCAAGCTATGAAATTCAAGCTACCCTCTAGGGCATACTAGAATCTCAGTCCATTGAAAGACATTATCTTGATCTTGAAGAAAACTTATTGCATTGAATCTGCAAATTTGAAATTCCTGAGGGGAAAAATTGAAATAATGGCTCTAATGTGATTTCATGGATCTGATGCCATGTAGAAACTTGATATAAATTGCAATTTCTCAAGATTTCAAACTGAAAAACAAGAGACACTATTCTACTCTATTGATATATAGAATGGAAATCACAATTTAGAACCTGCATAGACATGCAACGAGAAAAACCACAATTACACAATGATTTCTATGGGAACCCAACTGGGAAAAACCCCTCAACACACTTTGCATTAATCAGTTGAATAGAGAAACTATTACAATTGTTTGCTCCAACTCTAAGCACAACCTGCAAAATAATAATTGTTCTCTCTATTGATTGAGGACCTCTCACCAACACTTAGCCACTTTATGCCTCTATCAACCTCATATTTCCTTGTGAAATACTTGAGGAAATTAGCTCCTAAAGGATAGGAAATTCCTCCTATTTTCTTGTGCAATTCCCAAGGATGGATTTCCTGACTGCATGAAACAACTTGACACTTAACTAGTATACAACTCATGTTACATTGGCCTTGTCATCTCCACTTCAGCTGATTAACTCAAATTCCATGCATGCATTAGCTATTTTGGTCTAATTTATTGTTTAACTGAAAAATATTCATGTTATATTGTTTTCCCACTACTCAATTGACCTTCAACTGACTCTATCAATAGTTAGAGGTCAGTTAACTAAATACAACTGAAAATAACAGAACTAGATTGCTAAAATTTAAAAATCGCACATGCATAACTGAACTCCTAGCCCATAACCGAAATTTAATGAGCTAACTAAGTGAAAAGAACCATGTCGCACTAGTTAATTGCCTCCACGTTGTCATGTTGATGTGCAATTTTGATTTACTCAATTTGACTAAGGCTAAAATCAAATTGAGCCTTTCTTTCTACATTTTCTAACACTAGGCCCCTCAGAACAAGTTTCTAGTTTACTTCCACTGTAGAGTGTTGTCATAATCAAGCTTCATAGGTGCATATGAAATATTTTCCGAGCACTTATTTTTATTTATATTTCACATGATATTCAAAATCGATCCTCCTTGCATGACAGATCAGTTGAAGGAGTCACTACAGGATATTGCGGGTTGGTTTGCAGTGCCTGAGGGAAAATGCATTCGTTGTTTTAAATGCCAGATATCCACTCATCTCATGTCATGATATGTGACCAATAAGGTGGTCATGCAGGAAGTAGCATATCAGTTGGATAAGGTTTTGTTAGAATTTCTTCACGGGAGGAATGAAACACCTTGTCCCAACTTCCTTTTGAGTATGAGTTGAAGAGCCACATGGCGGAAACAGAGGAAATACAAGAGATGGATCACTGGAACGTTGCAACTAAATACTTTCATGGATATAATCTAAAGAGAGTGTGCAAGAAACATTATGAAAGGATCTGTTTCAATTGGGGATATTCATCAATGTCCACAACAAAAGACGAGAAAGTGAAGAACTAGTACAATGCAATTAGAAGACAAATCCAGGGATGAAGGTCAGTTCATGCCAAGAATCACCATCTCAAGACATGCAGGTGTAGGAGGCAGAATAGGTAACCTCTCAAGCGAGGATTGTAGCTCCCAGGAAGAGGATCAGGTATTATTCGACATGTGAAAGTAGTAGGAAGTGGAAAGATGATCCTTTAAACACATGAGTTATTCAATATGAATAAGAGAGGAGAGAAGTAGAAGAAGAGGAGAAGAGGAAGAAAGATGACTTTCTTAGGAAGAAGCAGGAAGAGAAAGAGGAAAGGATAATGATAGAAGAGGAACAACGAAGGAAATCCCAGTTGGAAGAAGTAGCACAAAGATTGTAAGAAGAATAATTGACTCAAGAGATAGAAGAAGAGTTGGACGAAGAGAATAGCATCCATCCCATGGATGATGAGCTAGGTTCTCCAGAAGAACCCCCACTTGCAAGTAGTCATCTTCCATTTGGAGAAATAGGAATCACGCCTCCACCCGAGGATAGATTCATGGATGTGTGCAATGTCACATTTCATTAGCAGAAGAAGAGGATTGTACAGTAGAGACAAAGATACTTCTCAAATGATCCTCAGAACCTAGTCTCAGTATCTACAGAGAAGGTGATAACTTCCAATACCATAAGGAATCCTAGGAAAATCATGACGAAAAAGGTTACTTTTAATGTAGCAACGCAAGAAAACTCGAAATATCTACTAAGTGAGAATGTTAAATTGGGGAAATAACTTGTTGCAGTGAAGCAATAGGAGGAACACCTTGTAGAAAAAAATCAACATTTATCTTCACATAGTTACAACACTGCAAAATGGTAGTTATCCATGAAGTAGGAATTGGGTCCAATATAGGACACAATGGCACGATTATATGATGAGATGATACTTATACAGCAAGTGGTGGCTCCTCCCATTGGAATTTAGAAGAAAGTACAAGGAGTGGTAAAACTCCTAAAAGTGGCAAACAGAATAGTTCAACAACTTCAGGAATGGGCTACTAAGTTTTTGGATGCTCAGTGACATTTGGAAAGGAAAGAGAGGATTGTCACTGAGATAGATAGATTTCAATTGAGACTCCACCATCAAAACTACATGCACCTCGGATAATAGTCAATTAGTAATATTGTTGCTTATAATCCACTGCATAATGGTTTTTAGTATCTAACACAGAAACATGGGATGCCCACAATAGGATCACTTGAAGAAATTAGAGGCAAGGAAATCATCTTCCAGGAAATTAGGAAATACATAGAACAGATCAAGAAAGCATCAGAATAGGAAGGCTTGGAGATTATCAAAGACATTATTCTGCAATATGCCATCGCACCTGTTGGGTGATTTAATTGTGAGTTAAATCCCTATCATTAAATTGTCAACCCAGGTTTGTGAACTGATGAGGTATACATGTACTATATGTATTAGGTGATTTTTTCTCATAATAGATTAATCTAATGCAAGAAAATTTAAACTAATTACAAAGAAAATAATGAAAAGAAAGTGCACACATTCTCTCTCAAGCATGTTATCTCTCAATCACTTTCTTTCTCAAATACTAGCTCTACGAAAACCAACAATGCTAATCTAAGCTATGAAATGAAAAAGTTATTTCATCTAGTAGTCTATGAGATTACTAATGTGAGATTACTAGTGTGTCAATCCAATCCAAACATTAGGAAATTAAATCAATATTAACAAAACAACATTAATGAAATAAACATAAAAACATATAATCAAAATAACATAAAAGAAACTAAACTAAACTTGCATAAATGAAATAACATAAATATTTACAACAAAGTAAAGAGGGGCACAAGTTGTGGTTGATGGGGGGCTCCACTCCTCAGCGAACACATTGAATGATTATCAAAGCTTTGAGATCGGAGCAACAACATGTATTCCATTAAATGAAGTTGGAGAAAGTTCCAAATATATTACAAAATTTAAAATCTCTTCCTCTCTATCCTCACTATACAAATTACATTGATAATTTCTTCTTCATTATTCTTTATTCTATAATATCTGATATCTTGGATGGAACACCTTTGAATGAATTATGCACTCCTATTTATATAAAAACTTAAGATAACTAATCAATAAATGTAGATCCACAAATCTCTCTTAGATCCACAATTATCTCTTGTGGTTACAACCAGTTACCTAAAAATATGAGATACAAATCCTTTCACACATCTTTAGGAGACATATCAAAACATCCATGCTTCTTCTCCTTTGAATGTTCCTATTCAATGATCCAAATCTTCTACAAATATTCCACAAATCTTCATGAGTTTAAATTGAAATTCGAATTTGTGGTTGAGTGGCCAAATAAGACTCTTCTAGAATCTTCAAATGGGCCTACGACATCATAAAACTCATCCCTCTTTTAGATACATATGAAAACATGTTAATTTCCTAATATTTAATCATAAGTTCTCTTCAAATACTTAAAATAAATTACTTGGAAAATAATAATGATAAACCCATATGATCATGCAAATCGTATTAATGTAGGGTTATGGAACTGCAGAATATGGTAAAGAGCTATGGAATATGGTAAAATGATAGAAATTAGTGTCAAAGAGGATGACATTTTGAAGGCCCAACATTTCCCCCCAACTGAAGATGTTGCATGTCCTCATGCAACTTTGCATTGATTCCTTTAATCATAACTTGATCTTCTTGAAATTTTTTGCTTCTATATGAACTTTGGCTTTGTATTGCTTCTCTTTTAACTTTGCATAATCGGATAATTTGATAACTTTATTCTCTTTGCAAAGTGTACTTTGAAAGACATTTGATTGCAACATATTTTTTTATTGTTGGCTCGTGTGACAACCAAAAATTTATGAATATTGGTTCTTGTGTAACAATATTTTTCTTATTTTTGTTGCATCAAAATACTTGAACACATTGAGAATTCCTTTTTAAGACCCCATAGTGGTTGTCAGCCATTAATGTGCTTCTCAATTGATCATTTCAAACATATAAACTTTTGGAATCAAAATTCAATAATAGTTGGCTGGGAAAGATATGTTTGTCAATAATGTATGAGGAATATGTAATATGGAAAAAAAAAAGTAATGGATATTTCCCCTCCCCCCAACTAAAGATATTTTCAATTTTTGGCAATTGAGAAAGGGAATAAATGTGGTGAGGGATTTTCCAAAATCACAATTTCAGCATTTAGGTAATTACATGATTAAAGATTAGAAAACAACATACCTTCACCTACCTGAAAAGTGGAAAAGCTATGTATATGAAAGAGTGTGGTTGTTGTTCCTGGATCATTCAATGTGAAGTGAAAAAAAAATTGATCTACTTCTTCTTTCTATTAGTTGTATGAATACAGGATGGATCTAATCTAAAATTGGAATCTTTATTGCTAGTACAATGCTATTGTTATTGAACTCTAGAGTTGAGTCCTGATTTATTAGAACACTACTACAATTTGTTGAAATCATATAGTCTTCATTCATTCCCACTCAATGGAATAATTCTTATATATGTGAATAGATGTGTCAATGTCGAACATAAAAAGAAATTATTAGATTACCAGCCATTAATGAATGTCATTAACCAACACGAGACTACTCACCATTGATGTCAATGAGAGTCAAGATGCCTAAGTACATCTTACTAGGTACAAATATATGTGTCATAGTCGAGTCACCTAGAATATCTGACAAACAAGGGACATTGATGTATTCTCATTGTTTATTGGCGAGATAACTTGCCATTAAGTCATGCAAGCCTCAAGGTACTAGAAAGATCTCTAGTCTTGATCCCATATGATGTGTCAGATTCGATGGGTCAAGACATGTTAGAAGGGAGGCCTTAACGAATCCTCCATCTTCCAACGCGAGTATAAAAATAATAATTTGAAGGACCATAGATGAAAGATTTTCATTATGAAGCAAGGTTTATTTGACAAAAGGGAAGAGGAAAATGGGGAGACTCAGCATTGTAAGGGAGCTAAATGACTTTATTTTTGGGTTTGTTACACAGTATTTTGTCACATTCCCAACTCTATACCTGAAGTGTCATCCTTTGCGCCATTCTCATCACAAATGTTGTAAAACGACAAAATCTGTGTAAACTCATTCACCATGAATTATATGATCAATACATCCCTGAAGAGATGGAGAACTAATGTCTTGAAGAAATTCTAGAAAACTTGTGTAAACCCCTAATTTGCAAGACCAGCGGTACTTTTAGTAGGAAAATATGTGTTGGTAACATTTTGTCTAACTAGTGAATAATGCTAGCAGCGCGACTTTTGATAGGAAAATATGTGTTGGTCCTCTTCAAGCAGTTTCTCCAAAAATGAAGCAAAAGCTTATCTTACTAGAAGCATCGAGAACGATGAGCTGGTAGTTGTTGGATGAAGATATGGTCATGTACTCCCATTTATAGCCCTTGATCCTACCTTTAAGGATCTTACCTTTGGGATAAGGACCTTCTTCCCTCTTTGGTGGATCTCTAACTCCCTCTCCCTCACTCTAAATGTGTTCTTCACTTTCCTCAATGGGTTGGTCATTGCTGGTTGCCATTCTTCTACTCAATTGTGCTTAGATGTTGCCATTTTAGTGAGAGGGGAAAAGAGAGCTTGTTAAGTTTGGCTTGGAATTGGAACCATTCTAAAGGAGGCCTTCAACATTAAGGCACCGGTTGTATGCTTCCCTCTTTGATTTAATCATTAATACAAAGCATGTTTTACTTCCCATAAGCTTATCTATGATGGTTTTCTTAGTAAAATACACCTTGATCTATTGTATAATTTATATTGGAATGCATATTCTATGATCCCTCTTGTTGTTGTACTTTTATCTCCCTTGTAGGTATTTGGACGCAAGGAATAGCGAGGAGCAAGCCTAGGGACTAAGGGATCGGGATCATCATCAAAGGTCAAGTGCATAGGAGAGAGGTAGGCCATCTCCCTTTCTCATTTGTCATTCAGATTTAGGTTAGGGATGTTTTCTTGTTTTGTCACGGTTGTTGGGTTGTGTTATATTCTTTCCATGACTAGCCCACGTAGTTAACCGAGGGGGTAGAGGGCGGGCAGAGCCCCCCCCTTCATTGCACTGATTGCATAATGGGGGGCTCACAGGGGGTTTGAGGGGTGCAGGTAACCCCACTCTATTGGGTCTGGGGCAGCACCCTAGAAAATTTTGGTTTTGGACCCTATGTTAGGTTGGGCAGACCCACCTATGGTTTTGTGCATGATTTTCACACATGGTTTGGATGCGATGGTTTTCAGTCCATGGTTTTGGATGCGAATGTTTTTTGGTCCATGGTATTGGATGCTTCGGCATGCATAAATATGTATTGTGACATTGAAAGGAACAAAATCAAAAATCAAGCTGATAGTCCCAATTTTGGTATCCAAGGGAAAATCTCTATGTATATGTTTTTTATGTGTTATGCTCTCGCATTATTCATTTTCTGTGCTTTAGAATTTGTATGCAGGTAATTTTTGTATGGGGTTAATCCTACATTTGGTATCAATGTTGTTTTGGCTTCAAGGGGACGCCTTTTTTACTAAGGGTTTTCGCTCGAGCCTGCGGTAGACCCTGTTCAGTGGGAGATCTACGAGATCGATTCTGGTGGTGAAAGAAGATGGCGAGCAGTGGAAAGATAGAGATCGAGAAATTTAATGGTCAGAGTTTTAAGTTGTGGAAACTCAAGATGGAGGATCTCTTGGTGGATAAAGATCAATGGATCACGGTAGATCCAGGTACTAAACCAACGGGAGTGTCCGATGAAGAATGGAAGAAGTTAGATCGGAAGGCAAAGAGCACAATATGATTTTGTGTCTCAGATTTAGTGTTGCTGAATGTATCAGGGGAAGATACAGTGAAGGCTTTGTGGGACAAGTTAGGGACTTTGTACCAATCTAAGTCTCTGGTGAATAAATTGTTCCTACGGAAAAAGCTGTATAACTTGAGGATGAAAGATGGAGACTCGGTAACAGAGCATTTGAATGCATTTAATATTGTGGTAAGTCAATTAGCATATGTTGATATTAAAATTTTAGATGAAGATAAGTGCATTATTTTGTTGTGTTCTCTACCAGATTTGTGGGATATTCTAGTTATTGCAATAGGTAGAAATTCAACTGCCTTGCATTTTGATGAAATAGTCTCATCCTTACTAACGGAGGAGATGAGACAGAAAAATATGGAGACCCAGAATGGTGATGCCTTGTCTGTACGAGGACGGTCCCAGAACAGAAACAAAAATAAGTCATCGAGTGGGAGATCTAAATCTCCAAGAAAACCTTTAAAGGTGGTGTGCTGGAAATGCGGAAAGGAAGAATACTACAAAAGGGATTGTAAATCTAAACCTCCTGATAAAGGAAAGGGATCTGATGATGCTCCTTCTACAGAGGTGAAAACCACCTCAGATGAAGGTGGGGATGTGTACCTGGCTTCTTCAAGTACACATGTAGATCATGAGGCATGGTTGATTGACTCAGGTGCATCCTTTCACTTCACTCCCCATAGAGAGTGGTTCTGCGAGTATAAGAAATACGATGGTGGTGATTTCTTCTTAGGGGATGATAGGAAGGCTAGAATCATTGGTCGCGGAAAAGTAAAGTTGAAGTTGCAAGGTGGAAGAGTTAGAACACTTTCGGGTGTTCTGCATATTCCTGCATTGGCCAAAAATCTGATTTATGTAAGCAAGTTGGATGATGCAAGTGTAAAAACAGTGTTTGGGAAGGATACCTACAAGATGGTTTGTGGAGCACTGGTATTGATGTAGGGAGTTCAGATTGGAACTCTGTACAAGCTGCAAGGTAGCACAGTTGTTGATGGGTGCAAAAATTATGAGGTTCCTGAAAGTGGAGCAGAAAATCTAGTGGTCTTTGGAGAGAAGACCATGTTGTGGCATCAAATGCTTGGACATATTGGAGAGAAGGGCCTCTGAATACTTCATGGTAAAGGTATGGTAGAAGGTATGAGTAATATCTCTCTATATTTTGATTTCTGTGAAAATTGTGTATATGGGAAGCAGAATTAGGTGAGTTTCCCCTGTGGTGGTAAGAGGGAGAAACAGATATTAGAACTTGTGCACAGTGATGTGTTTGGACCTGTGAAGGTTCCATCACTGGGTAATTCTGTGTACTATGTATTATTTATGGATGATTTCTCAAGGAATACATGGATATATTTCCTTAAGAATAAATCTGAAGTCTTTGACAAGTTTAAAGAATTTAAGGCTCTAGTGGAAAACCAGACAGAGAAGAAGATAAAGGTGTTTAGGACAGATAACAGTGGAGAATTTTGTAGTAAGGAATTTGAAGAATTTTGTAAGAAGTGTGGTAAAGCACAGTAGAAGACTACTCCATATACACCTCAACAAAATGGAGTTCCAGAAAGAATGAACAAGACGTTGTTGGGAAGGGCAAGAAGCATGCCCAGTGGTGCCAGGTTAGGACAGGAATTCTGGGCAGAGGCGATGGAGACTGCATGTTACGTGGTCAACAGGTCACCTTCATCAGCGTTGGAGGATAAGAATCCATAAGAGGTATGGACTTGTAAGAAACCCTCTCTTTCACATCTGAGGGTATTTGGATGTGATGCATATGTACATGTTCCAAAGGAGAAAAGAACAAAGTTGGATAGTAAATCTGAAAAGTGCACCTTTATTGGATATAAGGATGGTTTAAAGGGTTATAAGTTTTGGAACCCAGTAATAAGGAAGGTTGTGTGCAGCCTAGATGTGGTGTTCAGAGAGGTTAAAGATGTTATTAAACATGAAGTCCAACCAAAGGAACCTGAGAAGATAGAGTTTGAGCCTAAGGAGGAAGAATCAGACTCTACAAGAGAGGAGGAATCAAAAGATGAAGAGCCACAAACTCTGGGTGTGAGAAGATCAATTCGAGAAAGAAGGCAGCCAGAAAGGTATATTCCATCTGCTTTCTATTCAAATTTTGCTTTATCTATTACTGATGATGATCCCAGAACTGTGAAGGAAGCAGTAGATTCAGAGGATGGCAAACTCTGGAAAGAGGCCATGGTTGATGAAATGGCATCTTTGCACAAAAATGAGGCTTGGGATCTAGTGGAGTTGCTGGCTGGAAGGAAACCCATTGGCAGCAAATGGGTGTTCAAGAAGAAGACAAATGCAGAAGGAAAGGTGGAGAAATGAAAAGCTTGGTTGGTAGCAAAAGGTTATTCCCAGGTGCTAGGAATTGATTTTCGTGATATTTTTTCTCCTATTTCCAAGGTAGCTTCTATTAGATTGTTGTTATCTATTGTTGTTGCTTTTGATTATGAGGTAGAACAGATGGATGTGAAGATATCATTTCTTCACGGGTATCTGGAAGAGGAGATCTACATGAAGCAACCTGAAGGTTTTGCAGTGAAGGGTAAGAAAGAACTGGTATGCAAGTTAAAGAAGTCTCTGTATGGGTTAAAACAGTCGCCAAGGACGTGGTATCAGAAATTTGATACATTTATACGGGGACTTGGCTTCACCAGAAGAAAAGTAGATCACTGTGTGTATTTTAAATTAATTGGTGACCGTGTTATTTATCTGGTGTTGTATGTGGATGATATGTTGCTGGTTGGAAATTACAAAGAAATTATCAAGGATTGAAGACCCAATTGTCCTCCAAATTAGACATGAAAGATCTTGGTGTTGCAAACTATATTTTGGGCATGGAAATTAAAAGAGATCAGGAAAAGAGGGAGCTATGGTTAAACCAGAGGAAGTATTTTGAGACAATATTGTAGAGGTTTAATATGCAGGATAGTAAACCGGTGAAGGTTCCTATTCCTATAGGTGTGAAGTTATCTGCTAAATAGTGTCCCAAGACATAAGAAGAGGAAGAGGACATGTCCCGTGTTCCATATGCAAGTGCAGTTAGTAGCTTGATGTATGCAATGGTCTGTACTAGACCAGACTTTGCACATGCAGTGGGAGTATTGAGCAGGTTTATGTCAAAACCAGGGAAGGAGCACTGGACAGCAGTGAAGTGAGTTTTCAGGAATTTACATGGAACTAGTGATTATGGTTTGTGCTATCAAGGAAGACTAGGATTGGACAGAGTGTTGGATATTCATGGTTTTGTTGATGCAGACTGGGCTAGAGATCTAGATCAGAGAATATCTACAAGTGGGTATGTGTTTAACCTATTTCGAGGTGCAGTCAGCTGGATGAGTAAGAAACAATTTGTAGTGGCACTATCAACTACAAAGGCAGAATACATGGCAGCCACTCGTTCAAGCAAGGAAGCAGTTTGGTTGCAGAGATTGTGTTCAAGTATGGGGTTAGTATAGGGAGTTATAAGGATAGGCTGTGACAGCCAAAGTGAAATTTTCTTGGCTAAGAACCCTACATATCATTCAAAGACAAAGCACATTGATGTTCAGTATCACTTTGTGAGGGATATGATAGAAGACAAAAAGGTGTTGCTAGTAAAGGTGGACACTTTGAAGAATACTGCAGATGCATTGAAAAAATACGTGAGCTCTGAGAAGTTCTCTTGGTGTAGAGAAACAATGCGCTATGCAGGGCTGGATAAATGACTCAGCTCTCTTGTGGCCCCCTATGGAAAGAAAAAAACAAGTGGAAGAATGTTGGGTTGTGTTATATTGTTTCCACGACTAGCCCATGTAGTTAACCGGGGGGTTAGAGGGGGGGCGGAGCCCCCCTATTCGTTGCGCTGATTGCGTAGTAGGGGGGTCATAGGAGGTTTGAAGAGTGTAGATAACCCCACTCTACGGGGTCCGGGGTAGCACCCCGGAAAATTTTGGTTTTGGACCCTATGTTAGGTTGGGAAGACCCACCTATGGTTTTGTGCATGATTTTCGTACATGGTTTTGGACGCGATGGTTTTCGGTTCATGGTTTTGGACATGATGGTTTTTCGGTCCATGGTATTGGATGCTTTGACATGTATAAATATGTATTGTAACATTGAAAGGAACATAATGAAAAATAACACTGGTAGTCCCGGTTTTGGGATCCAGGGGAAAATCTCTGTGTATATGTTTTTTATGTGTTATGCTCTCGCATTATTCATTTTCAGTGTTTTGGAATTTGTATGCAGGTAATTTCTGTATGGGGTTAAAACCTACAATGGTTGTTACTAGACCCACACATTAGGCTAGAGGGATTGCTTCTATCCATAGAAGGGATTGTCTAGTTAACAAATTGGCGACTCCAATAGGGAAGCCCATACCCTTTTCATCCTCCTTTCATTTTTTTCCTTCTCGATAAGTTTGGCCAACAGTTGAAAGACCCTGTCTTTGGATTGATTTTCTGTCTATACTCTGAATTGCCAGTGTCTTAGGGTATCATTTCTAGAGTTTCTTCATGAGTCTTTCTTGTTTTTCCTAAAATTTTCTCACTCAACATGTGTTTTATCAGTGACAGCTACGCTGACAGCGCCTGTTTTTCCATGTATAGTCACACTATAAACCTTGTCTTCCATTTTTTACCTGTGCTGAAGACTAGGACAGGTTTTGCTATGAAAAGTAGTGCTACTAGCACAGGTTTTGCTATGAAAAGTAGTACTGCCAGCACGGGTTTTTCTATGAAAAGTAGCATTGATGACCTTGACAGCACGGGTTTTGCTATATGAAGTAGTGTTGGTCCTTGAATGTGAGAATTTTTAGCGTCTCTACTGAAAACTCTAGTGTGTCCTGGTCTCTGAGGTCTCTTCTTTACTTTATCTACATCATTCTTTGTTTGTATGCTTCTGATTTCTTTGTGGAATGAAAAATATTATCTCTTGCTTGAAGTGGTAAAAAACCATATTTTGATTGAGTTTTTTCAAGTTTTGAGTCGATTGAGATCATTGTTTACTACTTGTGTGCTTGAGAATTATTGATTATTCTGTTAATTAAATAATGGTTTCTCTTTTGTATTGATCAAAGGAATCGATTTGAAATTGAATTAGTTTTCATTTCAAAAAAAATTCTTTTCATTGAAATTACAATAGATCACTTGCATGAAAAGTTATTTTTTGGAATTAATTATTGGAAATAGATCACATTTTTTAATAATTGAAAGCTAAATGGTGCATTAGTTGAATTAAATCATTTAAAGAAAAAAGAAAATCATAATTCATATAAGTGCATCTTAGGAAAAGTGAAAATCATTTTTATTTTTTGGCATTGCATTTGGAAAGTGAAAGTGAAAGATCTCGTTAGGAAAGTTTTGTTTGTTGCATTCTTCATTGTTGCATTATTGTTTGAATCTCTTCCCTTACTAGATTAGCTTTCATTGAAATGGAAAGAATCATTTTCTCATGATAGTTTCATCATAGTGTTCAGGTGACATCATCTTGAGCCTTAAAACCAAAACTTAATTGAAGATAAACTTAAAATTTACCTAAATTAGCCTAAGGAGAATTTGGAACTTAACATAAAGATTTTGAGGTCTAGGCTAGAGATGTGTTCTAATGTCGTTAAACGTAGGAGTTGTCATTATTATCCAGCATTGTATCCTAGGGGTGAAATCTTGTTCCATGTACAGAAGTGTATAGGGGCGTTCTCTAATATTTTTGGGTATATCAAAGGCGCTCCATGCATGGTAAGTATATGGGTGTTGAGTCGATTTAATCATTGTAAGTATGATTGAATCACAACCATTAATTGTCAACCCAGGGTAGGTCTGCTTATTTCAAAGGAGTATGCACTGGTTGTGCCGATACACTTCAACCAAGAGTAAACTTAAAAGGAAAGGTGTGCCACACACCACACCAATAAATAAACCAGTTGATTGAATGTTATGTTCAACCCAATCTTGTGTGACAGCATATCATAAATCTCGAAACAGAAATAAACCCATTCTACAAATTACACGGCGACGGGAATAATTTCACACTTACATAAAGGAACAGTAATTGATCTACCACTATGCTATTGTTGCTACTGCAATCACTGCTAAAGAGGAGGGCCCCTTCCTCCCTAGCAAGGCGTAGGGATGAATTACAAATTAATAAAACTTCAACACCACAACTGTGAAATCATCAGCAACGCTACTCTTTGTATTAAGAAATGATTATGAATTACAAGAGAAAAATAATGATACTTGTCCTCTGTTACATGGAACTGAGTTCCCTTTATAAGATTGACATGTCCAAAATAAGAAACAGATCAGTCATGTGAATCTCACGATTATCATGTTGATCAATATCGAGAGAAAATAGAAATCATTACAACAAGTTCTAAATACAAGGCTTATTGTTGTTACACCATTTCTCAAAATCACAACTACCTTGATTCTGTAGCCGTCCATAAACAATAGAGTCCTTGTGACAGTTGTTCTATGGAATAGTACCCACAGCCTTAGACGGTTGTGGAGTGGTCAATGTCCCGTGGTGTAACAACAATTCATAGTGTAACAACAACGCCTGAGGTGTAACAACAATGTTGAGGTGTAACAACAACACCTAAGGTGTAAGAGCAAGTGCTCAGAGTCTGATGTTCATCCTTTGGCTTGTGGTTTTGAAAACATCACCTAAAAGAAATAGAGCCATAGATCCTTTTATCCACAATTTCCTTGGTTAGCCATAAAAAAGTATATCATCTCATTCATATTTAACAAAAATGGAAAAATAATATGTCATAACAAAAATGAACACTTATAACTAGGAAAAAGGTAATTGTGACGTAAATTCCATGGGTTCAAAGGTGAAATGGTCAAGGATAGGGAGGAAAAGGTATCCAAAATATGCACAAATCTTGCACCCAACATCTCCCCCAAGCTGAAGCAATTTCATGTCCTCATGCAAAATACTTCAAATACTGTTGCTATGCTTCATATGCAAATCTGTCAAATTATAAGCATTACCGATATCTTCCTCAGTGGCCCTGTACCCTTGACTAGTCGTCAGCTTATGTGGCCAAGATTCCTCCTCATAATCATACAGTTGATATTGAGCCTGATACTCCTCCACTGTAACCAAATTAGAGGATATTTGAATCTGATTCATGTCCAAAAGGCACCCAATAAGTCTATAATCCGAGCATATTTTGGGACCCATGAAACAACAACCACAAAATTTTAAAAACCAAGCGGGTCTCTTTCATGCAATCTTGCACTACTAACCTTTGTGCACTAGTAGCACCCTATTAGTGTACAGCTCTTCATCTGCCCAAAAAGGTTGAGGCAGATCTTCACAATCCTCCCCATGTAGACGGTTGTCTGCTCCTTCACATCTGGAACACTCAAAAATTTCCTAAAGAGCCATCTTAATTCTGCAGCCATGTCTGGTTCAGCCTGAATCATCAGCGTTTCCTTTTCTTCATTCGTATCTAGTGACTTCATAGCCATATTCCAATCTATTTGATTTTCATGAAATAAATGAAGGCATGCAACTACAAATCGCCCATGTAAGAAAGAATGTTCGCAATCATGTGCATACTAACATGTTCACAAATCATGTTATGAAGAAAAAGCTCGCAAAGCAAGCTTTGATCCTGGAAGTTGCAAGCACAGAAAACATCCAAAAAAGTTTGGGTGGAATTACCCAAATAAGGTCTATTTTCATAGACCACATTCAATTGAAACAAGAAAAATCATTCCCACAGAAAAATTGGGTAGGCCGGAGAGGGTCTTCTACACCCTAACAGATTTAGGGCGAGTTCATGTAGCTTGTTTTTGTCATTTGTTAAATCCCGAACCTGATCCTGTAATAGCTGCAACTGCTCTTGTTTATTTTTCATAGCTACCTCTTTCCCTTGTCTTTCCCATTTTTCTACCAAATCCTTCTCAGCCCATTTCTCCTTGAGCGAGTTTACTACTTTCTGGTGTGCCGCCAGTGAGATCACTCCTTCTTGCAACAGGAGTTTCGTTCATTTCCACTTCTGCAATTCAGATATCAATATAATTTTCTCAGAACACCATCCTAATTCAGGACCTTATGTTCCTCTACATGCACTATCACTTGGGGGTGTAACAACATCCCAAGGATTGAGTTGCTCTATCTCGGTTTTTGGTTCTTATGTAACAATAACATCATCAACGGGTTCTTGTGTAGCAGTCTCTTCTTTTCACCCCTGATTATCTTCTGCCTCTACTGTTGGTTCTTGTGTAACAGCAGTGTCACGACAGGTTCTTGTGTATCAGGTCCCAGGTCACCACCCATGGAATGCTCTATTTTAGTTGTTGGTTCTTGTGTATCAGCAACGTCGTCAACAGGTTCTTGTGTAGCAGCTTCCCAGGGATCAGTTTGAGTCTCCATCGAGGTGGTGCTTGCAATGTAGACTTTATATCTGGTTTCTTCTAGGTTTATGGTGCATGATGCACACACATGACCTGGTGCAGAATCCACCCTCATTATGTCCACTACTTATACCAGGGTATCTAGGCTTGGGACCCTTACTTCTTCTTCATTTCCTTCTAATTGCTACTTTAATTTTTCATTTTCCTCTTCTAAACTTTTGATTTTAAGCTGCAAATATTGAGTCTCGTCCTTACCTGGAAGAGGGTCTTCTTTCGGATAGAGTTGTTCCTCCCCTTTCTGCTTCCCCATGTCCTTGCTCGGTACCTAGCTAGATAAACGTGAAGGTTTCAGCCGCCAACTGAATTTTACCCTTTTTTCTGATCTTCTTGTTTGGTCAATTTAGTGATGTCTAAATTGCAACTTTTAAATGTCAACCCGGGGCTCGTAAGCTGATGAAGTGAGGTGTACTATATGTACTTAGGTAACTGTTTTCTTAATCTTTTGTCGTTTTTATCTTTTTAGTTTGTTTTTTATTGTATCTTTCCTAATGTGATGTGATGGAGATGTAATAAAACGAGTGAATGTGGGTGATTGTGATGATTTCTAAGTGATTTCTTGAAACTTAAAGAGTATTCTAAAAGGAAACTTGAACAATAACTGAAATAAAATCAAAGCTTAAAATCAAATAAAGGACTAATGGCATCGGCCCAGTATCTCTACTACTGATGAAAATGAAAATGAAATCTATATTAACTCAATGAAAAACAAGAACAACTACTTTATACTACTTTACACTATTTTAACTCTTCATTAAAATCTAGTAAATGTGAAATCTAAGTGAGACAAATCACACCATTTTAACCTTTTCTTAATCATGTGAGAACAATTATGAACAGGTCAGCAATGTGAGTCTTAAAGCAAAATAAACCAAGCTGCACTAAGTGATATTTTGGCTCTCAATAAAGATATTGGATTATGGAAAAAGAACCATCAATAGATGAACAACTTGATAACTACTGAGCAGAAAGTAAAGTGCAAGTTAAAGAAATGATACTAATGAAAATCAAACTGCAGAAAAATAAAGGTCAGCAGCCTAGACAAGATGATCACACATGCCACTAGTTGTACAAAGAAAAGAAAGAAAACTGTCCCGGGCTCGCCTAAGGAACCTGCATAACACACTGATCAGTCATGAACAAAAGTGCAGAAATGTAAATCAGCAGAATTCAAAGTTTATGTACAACTATTATACATGTTGAAAATGCATCAATTAAAAGACATTTGTACAACTATTATAGATGAAACAAGAAAAAAAGAAATGCTGGAAATTAAAAGTAAAACTATTGTACAGTGGCTACTGCAAACAGGGGCCCTCTGCCTACTTTAGCCAATCCAAAAAGCAGTTACACGCTTAGAAACAGAACAGTCTTCTCATGTATTAATCATCAAAATGTCAAGTACAGTGGGGAGCTCAAAATTACAAAATGATTACAGCCATGACTAACTATCCAGCATTCAAAGACGCTTTATTTATAACAGAGGAAAGCAAACTAACTTAACGAAAACTAAGCTATTCAAACAGCTGTGTAAAAACACATAATCTGGCTGCGTCCTCGGCTTTAGGCAACGGTCGTTGTGGGCATTCAATCTTCTGTTGGATTTGTGTTTCCCACTGTCTTCGTGGCTGAGGAAGATGCCACCTGTTCTTCACGTGCTTCAAAACAGAACACGCAGAGTCGTGCCACCGCTAATGACTTTTGTTGACCGTATTTGCCTCCTCGTTGACCACGGGTTTTTATGACCGGCTTGGGTGAGCTGGCAGGATACGCACCATGTCCTTAGTTCCACGAACTTGCCCATGTGGCTCTTCTTCCCTGAGGACACCTGGAACATATCATTTAATAAAACAGTTGTGGAATCCGGGGTTGGCTGCGGAAACCGGGATCAGCTGCGGAAACCCTGTGTGAGCTACGGAAACGCAGCACTTTGAACCAAAATTCTAAACCAACAACAGTCATTAGCATAATTAGCAAACCATGTAAAAAGTCCTAAAATACAATGATTTGAGCAATTTGATGGAGGGAATGAGTGGAAAAAGAAGGAAATGAATAGGAAAAGGAGGCTGAGAAGATGTGTGAAGAAGTGCAGGTTTGAGGCTCAACACTTCTACCGCCTATCGGCTTCTTCATTGATATTTTCTTAACCCTGATCCCTGAAGATTGGCCTTTTCTGTTCTCCTTTGCTTCCTTTGGGGTGTCAGGGGTTTCCGTACGCCTCTGACGAGAGGTCCTTATCTTTCTACTCATGAATTCTTCCCATCTTCTACCTTGTCGTTCCAAAGCATCCAGTACAATCAATTTAATCAGACCATGGTTGGTGACACAAGTCTCTGGGTGCGCAGCAATTTTTACAGCGCTGACATGTGTCTAATGTTCTCTAACAAAAAATATGGAATGTTAACCAGCTGCCTGTGCTGCATGTGGTTAAGTAGTGCAAAATGGTAGTTGAAGACGGTCATTTCCCTTCCTTCGTGAGTGATATACTTGAAAATGTATAGGGAAATGTATCCCCACGACTGAGGGAGGGACAGTCTGTCAACTACCCTACCATTCTTCTCCAATTGTTACTCTCCTTAAATGAATTCAGCCTTAAGAGATGGGTCATTGTTTTTCCTTCTGAACCATCATTTCCCCACAATCTATAGTGATGTTACACGGGAAATCACTTCTTCTGTGACTTCAAGCTTTAACCCCCATAATTCCATCTGATTTCTATGCAGGTTCCAAGCGAATTCCATAGCCACCAATCCCTCTAATCCTTTGAGCCGTTTGAAAAAATTGAACCAACCCGCTTCCTTAAAGACCTAGCATGCCTCAGGGAAATTATCTAATGCTTCCATTAAAGTGGACTTCTGTCAAACTGTTGCTACTCCCATATCCACTCCAGCACTTTGTGCTCTACTCTAGTTCTGAGGATTTTGGAATGAAGGTGCAATGCTTGTTGAGGTTGATGTTAGGCAGTAAAAGGAAATTAAAACAAGGATTTCGAGTTAAAGAGGATCGTACTACACATGTTCCATTATTGGTTTGGATCATGGAGATCTAGCATTAAATGTGTTTCAATTCTTGGCATGATTGGAATAAATGGGGTAATGATAACAAGGTTTTAATAATGATTATCGGTTTTAAATTCGAGATCATATATTACGAAATGACTCGTCCTCTCCCCTGAGTTTAATGTGACATCTGTCCCTGGCCATCTGAAAAGATGCCATAATTGTTAAATAGAGGGTAGAAGTGATATACCTTCGTGTGATGTACCTGGCGTGACGTGGAAAAAATATGATGACAAGAATTAATTATGGTGATAATGTGCTTGTTGTATGAATTTCCCCCACAGCATAGCGCTAATAAATACTCTTCTTTGCATATTATGGCTAATGATTTTGTTGGTGTGGATGCTCACAAGTTGACAGCTACTACACATGTTATAGCAACCCAATTTCCATGATATTTGTACAACCGTCTCTTATTTACATACTTCTTTTTAAAATAGTTACAAAGATAATTTACAAACATATTCTAATAGAACTTGTAACAGCATAAAAAGTAGAATATACATGAGTTACAAAATGTTGTTACAGAGAGAAAAGAAATATGTAACAGCCACCAACAAAAGTTGGTTTTCAATTGTCACAATCAGTCTTCCTGTGCCCAGAAGAGGTTTTCACAGTCAGATTTTTATTTATATGTTTTTTTCTTTTCTCTTTTCTCTTTTTTTGTATTTATTTATATATTTATGTTGGGTGTAACAGTTTCCAACAGAAGCTAGTTTTCAGCTATTACACTTATTGGAAAATTAATAAATTGGTAGCACAAGGGAATTATCCCTACCTTCGTAATCTGAAGATCATAATCCTTGACAATATTGATCAATGATTCCTTTGAAGCAGGTTTGTGATATAGCCGAAGACGGTGCCCATTAGAAAACAATGGTGTCCTAACACTATCAATGGTTACTAAATTTACAGTCCCATTGTCAAATACTACGTCAAATTCATAAGTACCTAGCCACCTCGTACAAAGCTTCCCTTTAAAATCCTTAAATCTTGAATCATACAATAAAGCCCATTCTCCTTTTTGAAATTTCTTCTTTTTAATAAATTTATCATGCCACTTAGCTCTCTGTTGTTGGAAAATGTACATTTTTTGAATGGTAGCTAACTGTTTCTCATCTAGTTCATTAAGCTGATTCAACTATTGTTTTTGTGTTGTTGCCAAATCTAAATTCACTTGGAGCCTTGTTCTTATTGTCTTAATTTCAAATTCTATAGAAAACAGAGGATTTTTACCATACACTAATTCGTACGATGAGGACCCTATAATATTCCTCCATGTATTTCGGTATGCACATAGCGCCTCTAGAAGTTTATCAACCCAATTTCTTCGATGGATAGATAGATCTTGGTAAGAATTCTCTCAATAACCTTGTTGGTGCTTTCCACTTGGCCATTCACTTGCGGATGATAAGGTGAAGTGATTCTATGGCAGATTTTATATTTTTCAACCAGGTTCTGAATCAAATGAGATGTGAACTGGGGGCCTCCATTTGTCACTATTTCTCTGGGTACTCCAAAGTGGACAAAAAATTATTTGAACAAGAAGTCTGAAACAGTCTGCTATGTAGCTCTAGTTAATGCTTTCGCCTCGACCCATTTTGTGACATAGTTGGTGCAGACCAGAATGTAGGATTTCTATTGAGATGATGGGTTAATTGATCCTACAAAATCTAGAGCCCATTTCTCAAATGGTTCTAAGACTATTTTTGGTCGCAACGATAACTCTTTTGATTGATGTGGTTGACCCATTCTCTGGCAGTTGTCACATCCCTTCACAAATTTCTTAGCATCCTAGAATATTGTGGGTGAATAGTATCTTGTTGAGAGCACCTTGTATCATGTTCTCTTATCTGCAAAGTGACCTCCACAAGGTTCCTCATGGAAAGCTTGAAGGATATCAAAAATTTCATCCTCCCTTACATATCTTCTGATCTGATGATCTAGCCTAATATGATATATATTTCCTTCTATCCATGAGTATCTAGCACTTTGTTGAACAATCTTTTTCTTTTCTTTGTAGGATAGGTGTTGGGGTACTTTTCCTATAGCAAGATAATTAGCTATGTTTGCATACCACGGTGAGTGAATTGAAATAGAAAAAAGATATTCATCCAGAAAAGAATCTTCAATAGGCATGCTTTCACTACCAACATTCAGTCTAGAAATAAAATCAGCTACCACATTATCCTTCCCAGGTTTATCCAGGATAGTTATATCAAATTCCTGTAACAACAATAACCACCGTGTAATCCTACCATTAGTGAAATGTTTCTTCATCAAAAAATGGATGGTAGAGTGGTCCGTGTGTACAAACACTTGATATCCTATGATGTAGTGCTGAAATTTATTGATGGCACGCACTACTGCAAGGAATTCCTTCTCAGTCACCATGTAATGAGTTTAGTTGGAGTCAAGTATTTACTTATATAATAAATGCAATATGGTTTCTTGTCCTCCAGCTGGCCCAAAACAGCTCCCGCAGCAGTATCAAGTGCATCCATAGCTATGGGGGGCGGCAGATTCCAGTTCGAGCCCCGCAAAACAAGAGCTCCCGATAAAAATTCTTTCCATTTCACAAGGGCCTGCTCACATTTCCCTATCAATACAAATTATGCCTCTTTTATAAGTAAATAAAATAAAGGAGATGAAATCCTTAAAAAAAATCTATAAACCTCCTATAGTACCCTGCATGACCCAAGAAACTATGTACCTCTTTTTGTGTCTTGGGAATTGGGGTTTTCAATATTACCTCTATCTTAGCAGGGTCCAATTTAATTCCATCAGTTGAAATAAGATGTCCCAACATGATTCCTTCATTCATCATCATGTGACAAATTTTTGTACTCAAAGCAACATTAGTCTGCACACATCATTCTAATACTTTTTCCAAATTAACTAATGTTGTTTCAAAGGCATCCCCGTAGGGTGTGAAGTCATCCATGAAACTTTCCAAAAATCCATTCAGCAGATTTGAGAAGATTCCCAGTATCTCCCTTTGGAAGGTTGCTGGTGCGTTATAGACTCCAGAAGGAAGAACTTTGTAGGTGAAAGTTCCCCAAGGGCAGGTAAAGGTCGTCTTATCTTGGTCTTCCAGTGTAATCTGTATTTGGTTGTACCCACTAAACTCGTCTATAAATGAGAAAAAATTCTTCCCGGAAAGGCTATCAAGGACTTGGTCTATAAATGGCAAGGGAAAATGGTCCTTTTGAGTGGCTTTTTTGAGTTCTCTATAATCCACACAGACCCTCCACTTTCCATTCTTTTTGGGGACAATGACAAGCATGGATACCCACTGACTGTCAGAAATAGGATAAATGAAATTGGCATTCATTAGTTTCTTCAATTCTTCTTTTACTACATCCTTCAATGTAGGGTTCATGCATCGCTGCGGTTGTCTCACTAGATTTCAACTATCCTTCAAATCGATTCGGTGGGTGCATAGCCTGGGATGGATACCCTTCATGTATGTATAATCCCATGCAAATTCCTTTTAGTATTTTTGTAACAGATGTAACATCAATCTGTTCTTCTCAGCAGTCAAACTTAGATTGACATTAATATATTTTCTTGGTTCTATTTCAAAAGGATTGTTGTTAATACTTGGAGCGGTCTTCATATGTTCAAGGGTCAAATCTTCTACAGCATCCTCCTCCCCCGATTTTTCAATGGAAGTAACAGAAAGTGAATTACTAATTAAACCACTTATGATATCATCCTTCATTTCATTCATAAAGTGTTGTGCCTTCCCGAGGGCTAGAAGTGGTTGTGAGTGATCTGACTCGGGTTCAACTTCATACTACAATGGGGTTTCCCCAAGTCATATCTGGTTTTGCTGGGGGATAAAGGCTAATATTCTTGGTGGCTTGGCCATCAGAAATCATCATGGACCCAGACCTACATCCTATGAATGCATCTATAGTGGCTAGCCACGACCTTCCTAAAATTAAAGGATGCCCCTCCAGGTTTGATTTAGTTTGTAAAATAAGGAAGTCAGTAGGATATCGCCAAGAATCTACTGTAATCACTACATCTTCTATCATCCCCTCGGGTTTGACACGGGACCTATCTGCTAGTTCCAATACCATAGGTGTGTGTCTTAGTCTGTGTAATCCTAAGGTGATGAAGAGTTATTTCGTCATTACATTAATGGTTGCCCCTAAATCAATCAATGTATTGGTAATGGGCTTGCCATCAATGTAAACAGTGACAGTAGGATTCCCTAGATCATTGTATTTGGTTAAAAGGGGTTGATCAATCATCAACTCAGACAACTTTCCCATCACATGAATAGTAGCAGGGTCCTTAGGCTTCCTTCTAAGCTTTTTAACACACAAATCCCTTACTGTTTTTGCATAGACAAGCACATCTCTGATAGCCTGTAGTAGAGGGATCCGTATGTGTAAGTTTTTCAACTCCTTGAGAAAATCTGATTCCAGGTGTGAAGTCATACCAGTTTCTGCCAGCCTTCGAGGATATGGAGGGTCCTTAGTTGTTATAATCAAATTGGTTGTTACAGGTGTATCATCTTTACTCGGATTGGTTGTTAGAGGTGCAACAGTCCCCTCTAAATCAGTTGTTACAGGTGTGACAACAGCTTCAAAATATGTAGAACCCCCCTTGGGTGACTCACACTCTTCTTCAGTTATAACAGGGGAGAGTTTTGGGTGAACTACTTTCCCTGACCGAAGATGGATTTCATTATACCTGACAAGAGCGATACAATAAGTCTAAAAGGTGGCCAAAGGTTCATTGTTTTGGGTTGCCTTACTGTTTGGGTTAGGGTTAGGTTCTGTTAGAGTCGATCTTGAGCCCTCCATCAGCGATCAAAACTCTTTGCATTTGCATAGGTAGGTGTCTCATCAGTGTCAATTTTTGCATCCCATTAGGCATGCCATAACCCTGATGGAGGAGCTGGTATATTTTACCCCTCTTGGCATTGCTGGATCAGGTCATTTCAGTCATTAAGCTCTTTCAAGCTTGTCTTGTCTTGTCTTGAGGTCAATTTCCTAGGTCTAGGGTTTTGGTCAAATATGTTTACAAGGTCATGTTTTTGAAGGTCAATAAGTGCTCAGCAAGCCAGAGGGATGATTGTAAAGATGTTTATTCGAGATTTTTTATCTTGTACAGTTAATTTTCACCTTGGATTTAAAAACTCTGTTTTTAAAGCCAAGGTCATTTTTCAAATGTTTGTAAAAAGTGATGAAATTTCAAAAGACTTCAGCGGACAGCATGTAACCCTGGTCCCCTTGCCAAGATCCCTCAGATGATCTACCTGCAAAAAGAATCAAGAAAAAGCACTAAATGAGTCAATTTCAGGACAAAGGAAACCAAAAAAGTCAGTTTTATAAAGTGTCAAAGAGAAACATTAGAAAATGGGTTTGAGCATGAAATTTATTCAAATGGAATTTATAAAGACCCAATCTCCCTCCTTTTACTCTCATTGTGCATCCAAAACACTTGCAAGAGAGATTGGGCGAGCTTCCAAGCGAATTTGAGTGAAACTGGTTGAAATTGGGAGCAGGACAGGCGTGCGACCCGTCAGGCCAGGCGCGCGACCCATCAGAAGGCTTCCCGCAGTTCAAATTTTCAACGGGCGCGACCCGTCAGGCGCGCGCGACCCGTTGGGCGAGGTGCGCGACCCGTCAAGCAACCTCCCTCCCAACTCATTTCAAATTTGCTCAAGCACCCTCTAAATCATCAAATTGCTTGAGGTAGGTTCTCTAAACTTGGAAATGGTTGCTGGTTATGTTGAAAGACATCATGAGTGTGTTTTTAATGATCAAATTGTGCAAGAGAAAACGCTCCATATGGCTGTATAGTAAATTTGTAAAAAGATGCTAGGGTTTATTGATGTTTCATTGTTTTCCCCTTGTAATTATTCTCTTCATTCCCATTTCATTTTCCCTATATTTCCATGTCAATTTCCCTTTTAAATTTGTAAAGAAAATAAACCCTACCCCTTTTCCCTTTAAAAATAAAAAATCACATCCTAACCCTATCTCTCCTTATGCCCATGTAAACATATGAATTTGATGATGTATATGCAATGATGTTTGCAGTGTATTTCCCTAAATTCCCTATTGTATACATGTATTCCCATTTTCCTTGTAAAAATATCCCTCCCCTAACAGTTCCCTCATGTTCCTTGTCCCCTTGAAACAGCATATAAATCAACTTTTTACAGGCAGAAACAGCAGCACAGTTTGTCCACTTTGCTCCTTAAACAATGTCAGAAACCGAAACTTATGAGCAAAGTGATGACCAGTTATCAGCTTCAGAGATTGAGGTACAGAGGAGGCCTCATAAGGGTGGAAAGGGTGGACATCATAAGCGAGAGGAGCCCACCTCTTTAGCAGAGTTACAGGCTTGTCCTATGGCAGTCACATGTTTCCAGTATATGTCTTGCTATGAGTTTTGTGAGAGGATCTCTCGGATTCAGCACCACAGAGAGTTGGCTCGCCTATTTGTTTTACACTTGCATGATGGACATGTCAACCTTGCAGGGGTGAACTTTACATTGACTCCCGAGGTGATCTCACATGCCACAGGGATACCTAATGTTGGGGAGGTGTGGAATAAGCGCAAGGTGCTGGATAATGTCCACTTTGAGCCTTTTTTCCGGCCACCATTCATGAGACATTTGGCAGGTGTGTTTCCATTCAGGTTTCTCAGGAGTGAGTATGCTCCCATGATGAGGCTCATCATGCACTATTTTACCTGTGAGGGCAGATTTTCACAGGTATATTCATATCATATTCGCCTCTTGATGCACTTCACCCGAGTGAGGATGATGAACATCCCTGTTTTCTTCTATCAGAACATTCAGAGGATGGTGCCCATGTTGCAGAGGAAGAGCCCGGCACAGCAGTATAGGAGCCTGTACCATTATGGTTTGATTCAGCTTGTAGTATTGCATCAGTTGGCTCAGCAGGGCATCTCATGGGAGGAGTTCATCTCTCGTGAGTTTTTCACAGCACCACTCTCGCCACATCCTGAGGTTGTTCACGAGGAGGGAGGACCATCACAGCAGCATGACATCCCTGTCACTAGACATGTCAGCTCCTCACCTCTGGTTACCTATCAGAAAGGCCCGAGGGCCTTATTTGCAGTAGCTCGGCGAGTACTATCTCCACAGCAGGTGGAAGGGGTCTCGCATTCAACATCAGCTCAGCGAGTGTTATCTCCACATCAGGTGGAAGGGGCCTCGCTCCCTTCAGCAGCACAGGCAGCACAGAGGGGCAAGCAGCCCAAGATTGATGAGGGGCCATCAGGAGTTCCAGATATTGAGCTTGTTGATCTTGAGGCCATTTCTCCAAGCCAAGAGGCAAAGGAGGTCATTCAACACCTTAGAGCTGAAAATGAGGTATTGCAAAAGAGACTAGAAGGTGTACAATGGAAAATCTCATACCTGGAGCAGCGCAACAAACAGTTGGAGGATGAGAAAGCACTTGATGAGCTGCGGAGGATTCGTAGTGACCGAATCTTGAACCGAAGAAGACCCGGTGATCCATTGCCCGCTGACCGAGAGTCCATGATCATCCGGGTAAATGCACACTTGGAGAGGTTGTTGGCTAAGGCCAACCAAGAAAAGAAATTGCTGAGGAACATGAAGAACCATTACTGGGCAAGAATGCATGTGTGCAAGGCAAAGATGAAGATGTTTCAAAGGCAGTTGACCGAGGCACTAAAACGGAGAAAGAGGCCCAATCCCCTCTGTATCTTGGTTGAGGCTTCACTCAAGGATCAAGGCACTAAATAGCCTAGCCACAGCACAAATCCCAAAAACATTTGAGAATTTTGGGTGAATTTTGGCATTTTCAAGCAATTTGCAGGTTTTTCCCATTAACGGGTCTCACCCCCCGCGCAACCCTTCATCATGGCAACTCCTTTTGACCAAAACTCAGAATTTCTAGATTTTTCAAGCAAAGTTACACATTCTCATGGATGGACTTGAGATTTGGTGAAGTTTTGGGCCTCCAAAAAGTCAAAAAACTAGCAAAAAATGACTTTCTGCCACGTTTTTGAATTGCAGAAAGCAGTCTTGGGAGATTTGATTTTTGACAGGGTAAATGAACTCCAAATTCAAAAATTCCAGTTGGGTTGGAAAGTAGACTCATAGACCTTTCGAACACGTCTACTCTTGCTCAATTTGGCTACCTGAAAGTGCCCCAAAAGTGGTTCCAAAGGCGCGTGACCCGTCAGGAAGGGGCGCGCGACCCGTCAGGCAGTTTTTTCAAAAATGCACTGTACAGCTCAGAAAACGCAGATTTGACTCAGTTTGACTTTTTGGGGTGAATTATGATTATCTTTGATGTAATTATTGTACTTTTGAGACACTTTTACTCTTATGTAACACTTCTAGAAGATTCATTCATGAAAAGGGTAAATATTAAATGAATGAATTGGTTTCCTAGCTTATAGAGGCAAGTTGTTTTGACTGCCTAGTTTGTAGTGCTTAGTTTAGAAGTGGTTGAAACAGCTCCTAGGATAGTGAGCTCGACCCATGGAGGCAGGGAAAGAGGTTAGATCATCTATATTATGTACTTTCTTGCTCATTTTCATGGTTGGACTCTTGAGGGAGAAGCTATCATTGTATTATTCACTGTATCTCTGCAATTTTTGGCTAAGGAAGACCAGGGTTTTGCAGTCCTCTTTGGGATTCTTGTGGACTCATGTGTTGATGGTGTGTTTCTCAATGTACTTGCAAGCTTGTTATGTGATTCATTTCCTTTCTTTTACTTCTGCACATTAAACAAATGAAGTGATAAAGTAAGAATTCATGCCTGCTATGCTCTGCTTTTAAGTTTGTTTAATTTCAATGTTTTCTTCTGTCTAAAGAGAATTTAAAGTTATTGTTTGCTCTCTTTAGCTCTTCACCTTTCATTCCTGACCATCCACCTCAGTTAAAGGCATCAAAACTATCTCCTACCTCGCCCCAAGGAACCCCCTGCAGAAATTGTGTCCAATCCCTGCACCCGAAATTGCCCTCTCCTCAATTTGCCACCAAAAACCCAAAAAACCCCAAATCAAACTCGTTGATCAGTTTACTAGCCTAATATCAGTGTTACCCTATTGTTCATCTCATCTATTGAAGATTTTACGAGACAGACCGGAGAGAGCCTTCTCCTGCCCCGTAGGGCTAGCTACGAGGCTAAATGGTTTGATGTTGCCTTGAGGTTTACCTTTCTCAGCCTAAGGTGAAATTTCAAGCGCTAACAGGTTCCACAGGTAATTGGGGTCGTATAGATAGTGTAGCAACAGGTGCTTGAAGAGGTGGCAATTGAAACTGCTTTTTTTGCTAGTATTGCCTGAAGAACTAGTCCTAGGGAATTTCCTCTCCAATTCTGAGTCCAAGGATATGGTTGCGATGGAGGGCATAGGAAAGGTGACGAGGAATACTATTGACTCCAAGGTGAAGGATAATGTGCTGGAGAAGGGGCAGAGTATTGCCATGGAAATTGTTGAACATTATGTGTACTATCTCATGGATTGAAAGAAGAGAAATATTGAGGCATACCTGGGGGTTGTGATTGCCATGGCTTCTTGGATCCAATGAAGTAGGATGAATAAACCTCCTTATTTGATTCCTTAAGCATAGATTTCAATCTGGGAAGCTCTGGGAAATGAACTATGGAATGTTCTAGATCACAGATGTTGCATAGGGTGATGTTGTTTACCCTACATTCCTTTCAGGAATTCTTATCGTTACATACCGGGAAGAACACAGCTAAAGTTGCATTAGCCTCGTTATGTGCTTTCTTCACTTGTGTTTTTTTATTTGAGAAGACACAGTACTGAGAAGATCGGTTTTAAGATTCTCGAACAAGTTCCCAATTTCCGCCCTGGTCACGCCACCGTTTGCATATTTCTATATCCGAGCAAAGGCACCTTGCACCCCACTTCTCCCCTTCGATGATCCTCTAGAGCATCTCAAACAAAGCTTTATTATCTCAGGAAATGGTTCCTGAGATATATCCCCTTTCCCTAATAGGTTCATTGTATTGAGGCAGTCATCTCTCATACCCTGCATGAATATGGTCTTCAAGGTCTCTTGATCTAAGTCATTGTTTTTAGATATTTGCAAATTGTAATGGAATCACTCTGCATAATCCTCCAAGATTTCTTCCTCCTTTTGTGTAATCCTGAATATTTCTTCATGCAAGTCCCTGGTTCTACAATAATCCTCATACTTAGATAGAAATGTTTCTTTCATGTCACTCCATGTTCCAATGGTAGCAAAACCTAATCCAATGAACCATCTCAATGTTGCTCCTTTTAGAGTAGCAGGGAATAATTTCAGCTTCTGAGCATCTGAAACATAATCATAGCTCTTGCACAAGACATCAAATTCAAACAAGAAGGTGTCAGGATCTTCTACAGTCATCCCTTGGAAGGATGGAAGAGATGACAAAGGAATGTTTTTCATGGGAGATTCGCCTCTGATATCCCCTATTGGAAACTCAAAGGTGGTGATGGTGGCATCTGTTTTAGTGTTGTTGTCATTATTATCCCCCATTTTTTATCCTCCTGATCCTTTCTGTGACAAGTCTTCTGCAGACCGTCTTATTGATTGTCTTGTGGGTGAAGTTTTGTTAATTGATAGCTCAGGTTGTTTCGGGGCTGGATGTTTTATTGCACTGCCCAAATCATGATGTTGATAAGTCAATGACTACTTTCCTACCCTAGTTTCCTGGTGTTCCCTATCGGTTTCCCCTTGACCCTCAATCTGAACGTCTTGATCACTAGCCTTCCATTGTTGCTCCTGATTTGGATACTTAGTTTTGGGAGTGGTTATACTAGTTCTAGGATGATATGGTCTGGAGACAGAGGAACTAGATGCTTATGTTCTTATTATGGGAGTAACAGCTCTTTGTGGCCCAGTTTTCCTTGTGTCCCTCTGAAAATTTGACTGTTCTTTTTCTGCTTTTGAGATCAACTCATGAATAAATGTTTTCCTCCCCAGATCTATGCTCTTCTTATTTCTTTTATGACATGTTTTTCCTGTGACTTATTAGAGTGGTTGTAAATTGAGATTTCTATTATTTCTACACTTTACACATGGACCATATGCATATTTATTCAAATCCTAAGTGTCTCAGCTTATACAGTGGTGAGCCCACTCAAGTATATTAGAGCGATACACAAGTTCTTACCTCTTGTCTTACCGCCTAGCACCTGTAAAGCTAAGAGAACATCTAAAGAATCAAGGAATTCACACAACCTAAGTGTAGAAGTGACCACAGGGATGAGCCCACCTAGGTGTATTAGAGCAATGTGCAGGTTCTTACCTCTCATCTTACCACCCAACACCTGTGCACTATAAACACTCTATTGACAAACACACTTGGCCAATTGCATCGTTGACTGGCTTCCCTATAAATGGCACCAAAATGTTGAGCCGATTTAATCACTGTAAATATGACTGAATCGCAACCATTAATTGTCAACCCAGGGTAGGTCTGTTTATTTCAAAGGAGTATGCATTGTCTGTGCCGATACACTTCAACCAAGAGTAAAATTAAAAGGCAAAACAGTGTCGCTGAATCTAATTGCAGAAAGTAACACTCATGCAGAAATCAAAAACATTCTACAGAGATGAAACCACACTTCATGTTACCAAAGGAAAGGCGTGCCACACACCACACCAATAACTAAACTAGCTAACTAAATATTATGTTCAACCCAATCCTGTGTGACATCATATCATAAATCTGGAAATAGAAATAAACCCATTCTGCAAATTACATGGCGAAAGGAATAATTTCACACTTACAGAAAGGAACAATAATTGATCTACCACTACGCTACTGCTTCTACTGCAATCCCTGCTAAAGAGGAGGGCCCTTCCTCCCTAGCAGGGCGCAGGGATGAATTACGAATTAATAAAACTTCAACACCACAATTGTGAAAGCATCAACAACGCTACTCTTTGTATTAAGAAATGATTATGAATTACAAGAGAAAAATAATGATACTTTTCCTCTGTTACATGGAACTAAGTTCCCTTTATAAGATTGACATGTCCAAAATAAGAAACAGATCAGTCATGAGAATCTCACGATTCTCATGCTGATCAATATCGAGAGAAAATAGAAATTGTTACAACAAGTTCTAAATACAAGGCTTATTGTTGTTACATCATTTCTCAAAATCACAACTGTCTTGATTCTGTAGCCGTCCATAAAAAATACAATCTTCGCGACAATTGTCCTATGGAATAGTACCCATAGCCTTAGACGGTTGTGGAGTGGTCAATGTCTCGTGGTGTAACAGCAATTCATAGTGTAACAGCAACACCTGAGGTGTAACAGCAATGTTGAGGTGTAACAACAACACGAAAGGTGTAACAGCAAGCGCTCAGAGTTTGTTGTTCATCCTTTGGCTTGTGGTTTTGAAAACATCACCTGAAAGAAATAGAGTCATAGAAGCTTTTGTCCACAATTTCCTAGTTTAGCCATCAAAAAGGATATCATCTCATTCATATTTAACAAAAATGGAAAAATAATATGTCATAATAAAAATGAACACTTATAACCGAGAAAAAGGTAATTGTGACGTAAAGTCCACAGGTTCAAAGGTGAAATGGTCAAGGATAGGGGGGAAAGGTATCCAAAATATGCACAAATATTGCACCCAACAGTGGGAACACTATCATCAAATGGTTACGCATTAGACAACACTACTACGGACTGCACACCCACGTATGGTCACATATATTTTGGAAGTCCCTTGTAGGTTGCTATCCATCCATAGGTAACTGAGTCTGTCACCTTGTATACCGTGATACACCTAACACAACATTCAGATAGATTTGTTTTCATACGTTAAGTTCTTGGTTTTCCAAAGTGTATATTGCAGTTCACGGTTACTTGGTAAACCTTTATGCCTAGTTACCCCTTTTTATTTTTTTTGTTAAAGTTCTAAAATCAATTAAATGATCACGGAACAATATCCTTCCTGTAGAAATAGTCCTTAGTAGATCTTAGGTTGAGTCTAATGGAAACATTTCTTCAGTCTACCAATAAAGGAAACTCCCATGATGGGAATCCTAGTCCTTTTCCTTCTTTTGGAAATACTGGTGCTCCTTATATGGAAACGTTGTCTCTTCCTGGATTTTTTATTGGTTTGTTAGTTTGGTTATTTTCGACCCCTATGGTTCTAAATTTCCAAATGACTCCTCAACCAGGCTTTCCTCCACCTGAACCATATCAACCTCCAGTTGATCTTAAAGTTGACACTTTACCTTCTTTGCTCATTCGATCGTCTTCCTATTCTTCTTTTGTGTCTGGTGAAAACATGTAAGTTAGTAACCAAGTGGATAAAAAGAAGAAGAAAAGGAAGATTAAGAAGAAGAAAAATAAGCAAGGGGAAAACCAAGAAGTCGAAGATACTGGTGCAATTGATGTTGAGAAACCTTCCAATCAACATCGTAAAGTGAAATTCCCTTGAAATATTTGTAAGGGTGACCACCTTCTTCGAGAATGTCCTAGTATGACCAAGATATTAGAATTTTGGTCCACAGGTTCACATCAAAATTTGTCATCAACCTATGGAGATCATGCTAGTGATAAACCTTCAACTAGTAATAGTAAATCCCATGGGAAAAATGGAAAAGTTAAATTTACCTATAAGTTGTGTGAAGGGCATGATCATATTCACCTTTGTCCTTATATGGATGAAGCATCTAACGTGTTGTATGACCTTACCGCTTCTCAACCTCATCTTTTGACTGGTTATCGAAAGATTTCCCTTGATCCTCCACTAGTTGATTAAGTGATTGATTAGAACGCATCTTAGGTCAATCCCACTCTCTCTGAAAGTGAATCTCATGAGTCCATTTCAAACTAACCATTGGTTGAGGAAATGGTTAACACGATTCCACCTTTAGGTGAATGCACCTTTCTTATAGATAGTGAACCTCATACCAATCAAGTTCTTCTAGTTTCTTCAGATTCTAAAGAATTAGGGGGCGATTCTCTTGTTCCCACTGTACAGGGAGGCGATATTCCTATTCCCACAGTCTAGGGGGACGATCCTCCTATTCCTGTAACGCAAGGGGGAAATTCTCCCATTCTGATGGCACTCCCTCCAAGGAGTTTAGTCACTTTCTTTGATTGGATTCAACTGGAAGGATATCATCTTCCTTCTCATGTGCCTTTTCAAATCATAGTATAGGCTTACCATATACCTGTACCTAGAAAAATCATAGATGAAGGTGAATATGTTAGTATTTTATCCTCAACTACTTGGAAAGATTTAGGTTCTCCATAGCTTGTGCTCGTTACTGAGAATCTGTTAGATTTTAACAGAGGAACCAGTCAACCGCTAGGGATCCTTCCTAAGTTTCCTATTACTTTGGGAGGAAAGATCATCTATCTTGACGTGATGGTTGTCCAAGGCCATTTGGATTTTAATTTACTCCTCAGGCATGGCTATGTTTATTTCATGGGAGCTCTTGTATATTCTCTCTTTCATGTCATACGTTTCCTGCATGAAGAAATAATTGTGGCCATTGATCAACTTTTGTTCGTTGGTCCTAATTTGACTCCCGATAAACCAATTTCCCTAAATGGTTCTTGTATGCAAGTGGTATCAGCCCCACCAGAGGCTAATTATGTGGCCACTTGTTCCATGCCCGCGTCTACTGATGATCTAGTCAGTGATATAGTGCATCATGTACTGGGGACATTGGAACCCAATATTACCATTAGATCCCTTGACAGTTATCCCTTGCAGAATGTTGTTCTCCCATTTGATGAGAACCTCTTAAAATCCATGGTCTCTTATAGTCCATAATCAAGGTGATGAGGGTAATTTTTTTACTATGTCAACCTCATTAAAAAATGAAATAGGTTCCCATGAGGATAGTTCTTTTACTATGTCAATCTCACTAGAAAATGAAATAGGTTCCCATGAGGATATTTCTTTTACTATGTCAACTTCATTAAAAAATTAAATATGTCTCTATGAGGATAGTTTTTATACTATGTCAACCTCCTAAAAAAATGAAATACATGACATGAGCATGGCTATTTTCTTTTGTCAAGATCATTAAAAAATGAAACACATCCCCTTACAATTCGAGTCTTTGATTAGATCTCGTAAATTCCTAATCGATTCTTTCATTTCATCTTGTAAGTGAACCTTCACTCCATCCACCTGTTAGTAACCAGTAGTCTACTTCGGTTAATGAAATGAATCTTGGGGGCATGTACCTCGAATTGACTCTTTATTTCAGCGGCATGTAAACTCATCTCAACCATAATTTATCTTTGTTTCAAGCTTGTGTAAAAATTAAACCAAATCCAAGCATGGTTTGTCTCCATTTCAGGCTTGTGTAAAAATGAAACCAAATCCAAGCATAGTTTTTTCTCATGTTTCAAGCTTGTGAAAAAATGAAACCATTTCCCTTTTTATCTCTCGTGATTTCCGTTTTCATCAGCCTATTTTTGCTAGATGAGCCCTAGTTTTTTCATTCCCTTGTCACCATCTCTTTGCTCGATCATATGTTTTCACTTGGTTGTTTTACCCTTTCCTGGGTAACATCTGCAATGAGTGGTATTATTATCCATCCTCTTGACCTTTACATGTTTTGAGAAGTTCCATTATGACTGGAACCAGTTGTTATCCTTTTATACCACTCGTTCTTCTAGGCAGATTCATCTTTAAACTCTTTTCTCACTCTCGAAATATGAAAAGACTGTCGAGCACTTGTCTTTTCAAACTCATAAAATTAAATGAAAATACGTCTACTCAGTATAATTTTAACCCTTTTCTAGACTGAGATAAACTATTTTACAAAAAGGAATACCTTAGTCGACCATGACTAAGAGGTTCTCTCGAATATCGTTTTCTACCTTTTCATATTCATGGGACTATCTACAAAAAGGGACCTTTGGAGTTTTCTTTTTCACCTCTTTTTCTAACTCTCTTAACATGAAAAAGACGTCAATTTACCCCTCCGTCTAACTCATAAAACTTAAACAACGCAGGACTTGTCACCATGACAAGACCGAGTTACTCCTTCCTATGGATCGTTAAACTTACTAGGATGGATTCATCTGAAGGATGAACTTATGCAACAAGCATATGGTATCCTCTTCAAGCTTGTGATTAAAAATAAAGAGGTAAGTGCTAGCAATACCGAGGGAGAATGGAAGTAAAGTGTGTTTTGTACCTTGTATAAAAGGAAGCATGTCACTCTTGAACACTACACTCATCTATAACTCGTGTCAGGTTAGGTATATCCTCTCTTTGCCACTTGGCTTCCTGAGTTTGGGAAATATGTTTTCCTTTTATTCGATCACCCTTATTGTCACCATGACCTCTGATCCGATTTTGAGTCAAATGATCCCAAAATCTAGAGTCATGTTGCCGATATGTTCAAGAGAAGTCTCATCTGCAAAGTCAAACTTCCTATACTTATTTAACCCTCTCTGCAATAATCCTAAATCACTCTTATCATTTTGAGATATCTTGTGTTTTTTGTCGATGATGTGGGAAACTTGATGGCCCTCCTTCGACTAATCACTTCCTATTGTCTTCAACTCATTATCTGAGAAGATGATTTAGAAACTTTCTTTCAGTACCTTAGAGCTTGCATGCCTCAATGGCAAGTTCTTCATGTTCGACGACAGGATTACATCATTGGACTTCGATCGAATCATTTTGCAAGTGTTCAACTTCATCTCACCTATTCACACATGAAGATTTTACTGGTGTATCTTGAGGGACATCGTCATTGTTGGTGATTTCTCTCGTTCCTGTTAATGGTTTACATTATTGACCAATAATTAGGTAGTTTCTACCATCTTTGATGTCAAAACATCTATTCGCATGATTAGATTCATAGTTTGGTCGGGATAGAGATGAAGACCCTGGATCTCATCTGTTAAAATCCAAGTTGCGAGGAATTATTGAGTATTCACGACTGTATACATGATCCTTTTCATACGAATGGCTCAGCCCATGCTGTGGACCCTTAGACATGATCCTTTTCATATGAATGGTTACGTCCATGTCGTGGATCCATAGACATGATCCTTTTCAAATGGATGGTTGCGTCCATACTGTGGATTCATGTATTATATTTTGATTCCTATTCAGATGTACTATCACACATATGTTTATATCAAAGATTTCATATATTATATCATGTTTGATTTGCAGGTCTCCTAACGGTGGTCTTCCAAGTTCCTTGCCTTAACTGATCAACCATCACTTCATGTTTTATTTTCATGCTTTAGGGGGGCATCTGTTGTATAGTATTTTGTCACATTCCCAACTCTATACCTACAGTGTCATCCTTTGTGCCATTGTCTTCACAAATGCCGTAAAGCGACAAAAGCTGTGTAAACTCATTCAACATGAATTATATGATCAATACATACCTGAATAAATGGAGAACTAATGTCTTGAAGAAATTCTGGGAAAACTTTTGAAAAGTCCTAATTTGCAAGACTAGTGCTACTTTTAGTAGGAAAATCTATGTTGGTAACCTTTTGTCTAACTAGTGAGCAATGTTGGCAGTGTGACTTTTGATATGAAAATCTGCGTTGGTCCTCTTAAGGCAGTTTCTCCAAAAATGGAGTAGAAACTTCTCTCCCTGGAAGCCTCGAGAATGGAGAGATGGTATTTGTTGGATGAAGATATGGTCGAGTACTCCCATTTAGAGCCCTTGATCCTACCTTTAGGGATCTTACCTTTGGGATAAGGACCTTCCTCCCCCTTTGGTGGATCTCTAACTCCCTCTCCCTCATTAGAAATTCATTCTTCACTTTCCTCAATGGGTTGGTCATTGCTGGTTTCCATTCTTCTGCTCAATTGTGCTTATATGTTGCCATTTTGGTGAGACAGGAAAGGAGAGCTTCTTAATTTTGGCTTGGACTTTGAACCATCATGAAGGAGGCCTTCAACTTCAACATCAAGGCACCAGTTGTATGCTTCCCTCTTTGATTTCATCATTAATACAAAGAATGTTTTACTTCCCATAAGCTTGTCTATGATGGTTTTCTCAATACAATACTCCATGATTTGTTGTATAACTTATATTGGAATTCATATGTTATGATCTCTCTTGTTGTCATCTTTTGATCTCTCTTGCGGGTATTTGGACGGAAGGAATAGCGAGGAGTGAGCCTGGGAGATAAGGGATCAGGATCATCATCAAAGGTCGAACACATAGGAGAGAGGTAGGGCATCTCCCTTTCTCATTTTCCATTCTGATTTAGGTTAGGGAAGTTTGCTTGTTTTGTCACGATTGTTACTGGAACCACTCATTGGGCTAGAGGGATCACTTCTATCCGTAGAAGGGATTTCTTGGTTAATAGGTTAAGGGTAAGTGAAAATGAGGCAGGAAAGTATGAAGATTGTAAAGGGAAAATGATTTTTAAAATTTAGCAATAGAGAGATGGAAATTCATGGATGGATTGTAAGCTTAGAAAGAAGAAAATGAATAAGTTCATAATGACATTAGTGGAATTTTGAAAGGTTTCTTTAGCATCAATTGACATGGTGGATGTGATCAAGTGATCGCCTTCAAGACTTCTTCAGGAACATGCTTTTCTTTGAAAAATGTGGTATTTGTAAACCACCCATGCATAAAGTAGCATTGTTACATCCTCGATCCTATATATCTATATCTATATATATATATATATATATATATATATATATATATATATATATATATATATATATATATATATATATATATATATATATATATATATATATATATATATATATATATATATTAGCACTAATCTGCAATAAAATGTAATATCTGCAAAAGATTCACAAATAGTTCTTAATGAAATAAATTCAAGGAAAAACGAAATGCATTTTTACATGTCAATAGTCATGCATTTTAGACTATCTTGCTTTCCATATGCCTATTTTGAGTGCTTTAAAAAAAATATTAGAGTAAATGCATGGAAAACATGGTCTGATAATTTTATTTCTATTTTCAGGAAGTTTCGAGGTCCATTTGCTACAAAATAAAATAAAAAAAATACAATTTTTTTAATTGTCTCAAATGAAAATGAAAATCATTCCATGGCATAGATCTCAGCAAGACCTTTCCAACGATGCTTGAATTGTAAAGTCAAGGGTGCCACGTGGCAGTATAAACATGATATGTGGAATGTCCAGATGTTGATGTGAAATATAACATGGAAGTGAATTGTGACATGGAAGTCAATGGTGACATGGCAAGTCGAAAGGATAGTGACTAGGAATTTCATGGGAATATCACACACTGCCATATGGACGAATCAAGGGTTGCTTGTGGTAGCCCAAATTTGACCAAAATATAGTTAAATTCTGAAATATATGTGGGTGGGATTTGAACATGAGACATCAACCAAACAAATCAAAGGACTTACCATTAAACCACCCAAGTTTATTGTGAAATAAAGTGGAAATATTTATTTTTAAAGTATATTTTGGCAGATTATGTGAGTAAAAGGTGGCTCAAAGAGTGGAGTGGATGGGGTTTGACCCCACAACCTTTGGCAGAAAAATCAGATCTTAACCATTGTGCCACAACTCATTATTATGATATGAATAACATTTGAAATGTTTTTATTATTGTTTTTGTTGCAGGCTATTACAGGCATTTTACAGCAAACTTTGTGGGCTTGTTTCTCACAAACTATCTGTTGGATTTTTCTCAAATTTTGTAGATAGGTTCCTACTATTCTTATCTTTATGCATACAAAAAATTAACACCATCCAATGGACAGATATAGAGATATAATCAAAATGGTTGTATGTGATGTTTTGTTTTGACAATTTTTTTTCAAACTTCATAAACGATTTTCTCACAAACTTAGCACTAATATGCAATAAAATGTAAGATCTGCAAAAAAAATCACAAAAATTCTTAATGAAATAGATTCCAAGGAAAAATGAAATGCATTTTTACCTTACAGTAGTGGTGCATTTTAGACTATCTTACTTTCCAAATGCCTATTTTGAGTGCTTTAAAAAAACATACTAGAGTAAATGCATGAAAAACATGATCTGATAATTTTATTTGTATTTTCATGAAGTTTCAAGGTCCATTTGCTACAAAATCCAAAAAAAAATGACCATTTTTTATTGTTTCAAATGTAGATTAAAATTATTCCATGGTGTAGATCTTGGAGAGACCTTTCCAACAACGCTTGAATTGTAAAAAACAGATACCGTATGAGAAAGTTATGGCTGTATGAAGTTTAGGAAAAAATGTGGTCAAGGGTACCACGTGGCAACATCTAAAAATGCCATGTGGCAGTATAAACATATGCCACATGGAATGTTCAAATTTTGACGTGAATGATGACATGGCAGCGAATGGTGACTTAGCAAGTTGAATGGATAGTGGCTAGTCATTTTGTGGGAAAATCATAGGCTGCCATATGGACTAATCACGGGTTGCCATGTGGCAACCCGAATTTGACCAAAATATAGTTAAATTCTAAAATATATGGGGGTGAGATTTTAACATGAGACATCATCGAAACAAATCAAAGGACTTACGATTAAACCACCCAAATTTATTGTGAAATAAGGTGGAAATATTTCTTTTTAAAGTATATTTTGGCAGATTATGTGAGTAAAAGTTGGCTACAAGAGTGGAGTGGATGGAGTTTGACCCCACAATATTTGGCATAAAGTTCAGATCTAAACCATTGTTCCATAACTCATTATCATGATATGAATAGCATTTTAAATGTTTTTATTATTGATTTTGTTGCACACTGCTACATGCATTTTACAACAAACTTTGTAGGTTCATTTTTCACAAACTCTTTGTTGGATTTTTCTCAAATTTTGTAGATAGCTTCCTATTGTTCCTATATTAATGTATACAAAAAATAAACACCATCCAATGGACAGATCTCGAGATATAATCAAAATCATTGTAGGTGATGATGTGTTTCGACAAAAAAAATTCAAACTTCATAAACAATTTTCTCACCAACTTCACATCAACTTGAGCTTAAATTTTGTAGGAAAGTTCCTATGGTCCTAATTATTCTGCACAAAAATCATTAGATCGATCCCATGCACGGATCTCGATATATAAGTAAAATGGTTGAAGGTGATGATACTAATTTTCTTCAAAACCATGAAGTGGATTGGACTGAAATTTATAGGGATTGTTCATTAGAATATTATGCACTTTCTATACAAAAATTATGAGAAATCATTTCCTAATTTTAGAGATATTTTCAATTTAACTTTTGTATTTTATATTTCTTTTTTTAAATAAAACTACATATTTTTATTTAAGTGATATAAATTAAATTGAATGATTTTTTTTTAGAAAATGGAGACAAATCAAATTGAAGATTGAAGACGAAAATTAATTTAGGCATTTTTGACATCATCAACAACTTAAACCATTCCTTAAATATTTTCAAAGCCATTTATTCAATTTCTACTTTCTGATCTTCCAGGTCGCAACAAAGCGCAAGAAGAGAGCATACTTTGAAATTTAGAAAATATTTTTGCGTTTTAAAATCTGAAACATAGAAAGCATAGGAAAATGATCAAGCCTCAAATTTTTAGATCTTCCTCTTTCATGAATTTCCATTTTCCTCATAAACCTTCCTACCAATGGTCAGTGAATGAAGTGGCTCTTACTACACCACAATTTCTTCTAGAATCTCCCATTCATTCTCCATTAGTTACCATGACTTGAATTTCTTCTAGAAGCTCCCCTTCATTCTCCAAAGGGTACCAAGGATCTGGAGACAAAGATGCTAAAAATTATTCAATTTCTAGCTCAAATGGATGCTTCTCATTAGTTGTAGTCCATTGGATCTCTTGTTCCTTTACTACTTCTTAGGATGAAACTCTATCCTTGGAGGCTATTCTGGAACTAGGACAAGGGCTTGAGAAGACTACTATAGGGGCATATCATTTTCTTCCCAACAAATTCTTGAGTGTCATTTTAGTTTCTTTGCTGGTCTAAAGCTCTTGATTTGTAAATGGATTAGTATTGAGACTCTTACATTATCCAAAAAGAAATGAAATTCATGCATCCTATATGATTTTAATGTGCTTTTAACCGTGCATCTATGAATGAATGCAAGTATCATGAGTTTGTCTAAAATTTAAAAATAAGCACCTATTTATACCTGCCCGGCAACGACACCAAAATTTTGGGTAATTTAATTGTGAGTTAAATATGTGTCATTAAATTGTCAACCCGGGGTTCGTGAACTAATGAGGTATACATGTAATATATGTACTAGGTGATTATTTCTCAGAATATATTAATCTAATGCAAGAAACTTGAAACTAATTACAAACAAAATAATGAAAGAAAATGAAGATCATGTGCACACATTCTCTCTCAAACATTTTCTCTCCCAATCACTTTCTTTCTCAAAGACTAGCTCTACGAAAACCAACAATTATAATTAAGCTATGAACTGAAAAAGTAATTTAATATAGTTGTCTATGAGATTACTAATGTGACATTACTAGTGTGCCTATCCAATCCAAACATAAGTAAATTAAATCAATCTTAACAAAACAACATTAATGAAATAAACATAAAAACATATAATCAAAATAACATAAAAGAAATTAAAGTAAACTTGCATAAATGAAATAACATAAATATTTACAACAAAGGAAAGAGGTGTGCAAACTGTACTTCATGGGGGGCCTCCACTCCTCAGCAAGCACATTGAATGATTATCAAAGCTTGGAGATCAAAGCAGCAACATGTATTCCATAAAATGAAATTGGAGAAAGTTCCAAAGATATTAACTAAACTATCTTCCTCTCTATCCTCACTTTAAAAGTTACATTAATCATTTCTTCTCCATTATTCCCTATTCTATAATATCTCATATCTTGGATGGAAAACATTTGAATGAAGTATGCACTCCTATTTATACAAAAACTTAAGATAACTAAACAATAAATGTAGATCCACAATTATCTCTTGGGGTTACAATCAATTACCTAAAAATATGAGATACAAATCCTCTCACACATTTTTAGGACACACATATGAAAACATCCATGATTCTTCTCCTTTGAATGTGCTTAGTCAATGATCCAAGTGTTCTATTCCACAAATCTTCATGAGTTGAAATTGATATCTGAATTTGTGGTTGAGTGGCCAAATAAGACTCTTCTAGAATATTCAAACAAGCCTACAACATCATAAAACTCATCCAACTTTTACATATATATATATATATATATATATATATATGAAAACATGCTAATTTCCTAATATTTAATCATAAATTCTCTTAAAATACTTAAAATATATGACTTGGAAAGTAATAATGATAAACCTATATGATCATGCAAATGGTATTAATGTAGGTTTATGGAGCTACAGAATATGGTAAAGAGCTACAACATATGGTAAAATGATAGAAATGAGGGTGAAAGAGGATGACATTTTGGAGGCCCAACATTTCCCCCCAACTGAAGATGTTGCATGTCCTCATGAAACTTTGCATTGATACTTTAATCATAACTTGATATTCATGAAATGTTTTTGCTTCTATATGAACTTTGGCTTTGTATTGCTTCTCTTTTAACTTTGCATAATTAGATCATTTGACAATTTTATTCTCTTTGCAAAATGTACTTTGAAAGACATTTTATTGTAACATATTTTTTTATGGTTGGTTCTTGTGTGAACACCAAAAAAACATGAGTATTGGTTCTCATGTAACAATATTTTTCTTATTTTTGTTGCAACAGAATACTTGAACACATTGAGAAATCCTTTTTAAGGCCCCATACTATTTGCTAGCCATTAATGTGCTTATCAATTGATCATTGCAAAACATATAAACTTTTGGAATAAAAATGCAATAATAGTTGGTTGGCATTGGCATTGAGCAATTTTCTGAGGTTGTAGAAGAAAATCACTAAGGTAACCACAAACCAACTTTAGAAGCTGGGATCTAGCCCTGCCAGCTTCAGAGATGGCTCTCTCTGTAATATTTAACTTTGTTTGATTAAATATTAGGCTAGTTATGAAATTTGGGGTTTGATTTGTATTTGAATGGTTGGTTGATTACTAGATTTCCATTGGGCTATGGAGTATGTTACATAAAATACAGATTGACTGCAATGTCTACAAATATATCTCAAAAGGCAAGGTAGCCAAACTAAATGGATTCTTTAAAGTCTGTGAAATGGAGAAGAAGAACATATTAAGGTTCACTTTTAAATATAGAGCATTGTTACCTGAATTATATATTCAAAGATCAGAAGAAAACATAGAAATTATTCGTAGTCTGTTGAGGGTGTATATTTAAACAAATTATGCCCTTTATTTATCTATTGAATAATTCAGGTTTGGAAAACAAATATGTGATATAAAAAATAGAAGTATAAACACATAGAACAGATAGATGTACTTCACCAACAACTTGACACATGAATCCTATGAAAGAGCTTCTATATTACTTGGAAAATATGTTGATGCTTCAGAAAAATGTACAATAGAGTTTCTTCGTACAAAAACCAACCTCTATTACTTTAACAATTTAAGTATTTATAACTAATTTACAAAAATATCATGCCAGGATGACGAGGATGTCTCTACAAAATAATAGCACTAAATTAAGCTAACTTATTACAATGAAATTATGGAAATCGAATTGTATGAAGTGGTGGAACTAAAATGAGGGAATAGTCGGTTGTTTGGCGCTGAAATTTTGTATGTGCTGTAATGCTGAGTTTTGCCACCAAAATTACATTGTACTCTAGTATCTCACATATTTTATCCCAGCGTTGTTCGCTTGGGATATTCATCTTCATCAACTTCCTGTACACTTAGTCGACTTCAATATACTTGGAAAATGTCGGTCGAGTGATGAACAAGTTCAGAATTGCATACTGAATGTCAAGATCATATGGAAATGCTTCCAGGAATGCCTTTCCTATCATAGTAAGTCTTTCAGTTGTAACCTTTGAAATATCTCTTGCCTTGTTCATAATTTGCTCGTTGTAATATGACCACGTGTTGAGCTTCTTGTTAATCACTACCAGGTTTGGAAGTCCTTTCTTGTAGAGAGGCTCCATCTTGGTGAAGAATCTTTGTATACATGTGTTCATATTTCAACCCTTCTCTTCAAGTTGTCTCATGAGATTCCTTTTAGTCAGCACTTTCCTGACTTCCAAAATTGTTTCAGTCTTGTCATCAATTTCTAGCTCTTCCATTTCTTGATTGTTCTTGGAATTTAGAAATTTGATGAGCTCAGTTGCATCATTGGGTTTATCTCGTAGCTACTTTCTAGCCTACTCAATGACTTCATTTGATTGTTCAATCAGCTCCTGCTGTTCAAAAATGATTTGAATTGAAGGCAAAATTTCTTCCATGTCTTCATTAATCCTTTTCCAGATATTTTCCTTTAATTGTTCCAATGTATTACCCATGGCACAATCTTTTTCCCTTTTCTGCAATCTTTGGGACAATGTCTTGGACTTCTGTGTTTTTGTCATGTAGGCATTTTCAAACCTTGTACTCTGCTCCTGTAAAATCTCTATCTCCAACTTCATCTTCTTTAGCTCTTCTTCCTATATAGACATATTTTCCATAGATTGACCTAACTTAATTGAATCATCAACAACTGATGTGGGAAACACGGTAGAAAATGATGCTCCTACTATTGTGGTTGTTGTAGGGACACCTGTTTGTAGTAGAGATGCAATGGGAACTGCATCAAGAGGAACAACTGCAAGTTGTGAACTTTGTTCCTTTTCTTTCATTAGTTTGTCAATTTCTGCTTCCATTGCTTTGATTTGTGAACCTTATTCCACTAGAAGCTTTAGCATCTCTTCCTTTTGTAGCTCTGTCTCTCCAAGTTCCTTGGTATGGGGGTCTTCTGCCACTGGTAGCTTTAATTGTTTCTTTAATGCTACTATGTCAACATTCTTCTTTTTGATTATCTCCTCCATAAATTTTGAATTGTCTGGATCAAGGCCTGATTTGACCACCATTTCCTCCAAGTATTTGATTCTGGTACCTTTCACAAGTGAGGATATTTTCTCCAATATGAGTTGAGACTGCACATTATTTAAAGTAAGTTGTAGCTTACAGACAGTAATGGAAATCTGTGTAAAATTAGAATATACCATCTCTCTTGTCGGCATGTGCATATCTATTTGATCTAAAGGATGGACATCCTTTTCCTCAAATTCAAAAGTGGTTTGTTTGAAATCTTCTGTTGACTTTGGTTGAGGGACCCGGGCCTACAAGAATGTCATATGCATCCTTCCCTTCTCTATATCATATGATGCGATTAGTCTGTGCTGGATGGAGGAACATTTTTTTCTGAACTGCGTAGATATATTATCATGAATGGCCTCATTTCTATCCTTAATCTCCTTGTATCTATGAAAAATGTCCAACTGCCTATGCTCTATGGATATTTCTGGTGTCTGAGAGATAGTAGATGGAATCTCTTCGGTAACTGAGGAAGATGGGGACTCTGTGGTACCACTTTCCAACTTAAAAGCCTTCAAACCTAAGAGCACAATAGTGTCTTGTGTGTCCTCCAATGATGGGAAGTCTATTTTAGAGCTTGAGCCTGCTTTAAGCTTCTTAGTATATATTTTGAATTCTTTAGCTGAGACTTTTGTGACTGATGGAGAACCATCCTCTCTTGGTCTCTTATTTGTCTTTTCTCTGGGTATGGGAGTCTCTGGAGTTGTCCTGGAAAGGACCTGCTCCTTGGCCTCCTGCTATGTATTTTCCACCCAAGTGTGTTGGTGCATATACTTTTCTATTTCGGGCCTCTAAGTATGCACATATGGTGTAGCTTTTCATTACACTCTCAACTTTGAAATTACCCCAAAGGGGTCATAAGACCAAGTGAAACCGAGAGGAAAGTTCATATGTTTCAGCAAGAGGCCTGCTTCCTCTCCTGTTGCTATACTATTGCAGATAAAGGGTCCTACTTGTTTTTGATCCGGAGCTTAGATTTCTTCTTAGCTACCATGAAATGGATAATTGTCAAAATGAATTATTTTCCTGATGTATTCCAAGGAAAAATATTCTCATTGGTAGATACTTGGGCAGTTTTTATGGTGGCAGCTTTGAACCATACATGCTAATCTCTGTGAATGACTCGTAAAGGTACCAGTCCCTTGTTTTGACATGTTCACTGAGCTGCAAAACCTTCTAAATGTCTTCACTAATCCTCAAAACCTACTAGCCACTTAGCAAACAAGTGGCTGGATACACAAACTGGTCTATGAATTCTGAGAAGTTGAATTCCTGCACTTGTTTTCTGGTTAAAGAAATCCAGAAAACAACTGACTTTGGCTCTCCTTTTTTATCAAGGTTCTGTACTAAGAATGGGAACTTATCTATTTGAAAAAACATAAACATATATATGAGAATTTATGAATATATTAACATTCCTTTAGTTAAAAATTGAAGGAATTGTTCCTGAATTATATTTGATAAGAAGTGACCATAGTCAAAGGTAGCTGATGGTCCTTCTTCTAAAGAAAGGGTGGATAGAAAGCCTAGAATAGGCTCATCTACCCACTCATCTAAATAGTAACCAAGAATGGATGACAAGACAGAGATAATTTGTCTTGTCCTTTGAGGGAACATAGAAGAGGGATATGGGGGATTTTTCTTAGGGAGTTGAGAGTCTTCAAGGAGGAAGATTTCAAAAATGGCAGCTCTTTGGGGGAAAGTTAATTTCTAGTAAATGTCTTTGAGAGATTCAAGGGAGAAAGGGGAGAGGGAATCACAGTGGGGAACCTACAACATTTGATTTATGCTGTCAGCTGTGATGGTGAAGAGGATTTCACCATTTGGGGAAATAATTGCCCTCTTGCTTGCAAGGTAAGAGTCTTGACATCTTAGAAAGAATTCTGGAAAATCATAGGATTGAGGGACAACAAACAGAGGAAGTTTGGATTGCCATAGGTGCACCTCATCGGATTGGTCAAGGAAATTATCCAAAACCGGCAGTGTTACACAAAAATATCGTCACCATGACTATTTGCAGTCAGTATGGGTCTATCATCACTTGTATTGTCCTCCTAAGCAAGTCTCAGACCTCAGCTCTTCAAGTCAAGCTTTGAAAATGAGAGAAAGACATTGAAAATCAACAAAGCTCTGGTTCTGCACTTTCTCTCACTGTTGCCTGCGGTCCCGCACCCCCTGTTCACATTACCTGCGGACCTACCCGCTCTATCCCTAAAGGAGTGGGTGCGAACCCCTGTGAAAGTCAAAAAGGCACAAGTTTATTCTAAAAAACTCACTTTGGGTTAATTCTAGATGATTCTAGAAGGAATTTTGACGTGGATTGTTTGCTCTTAGGTGGTTCATGCATCCCAAAAGAGAAGGAGCTAATCCCTTGATGAGAGGAGTTATCCCTTTGAAGGAGGACCTAGTAACTTCCCTCCATTGCACTATAAATTAAGGCATTGGACTGGTTGCTAGAGAGGTTAGAAGCTGAACATTTTTTAGGGTAAATGCTGGTGGAATTGAGACTTCCTAGTTAAGCTTGAGAGGAGAGATCACATACCTTTTGGCTTCATTGGGAAGAGATTGAAACTTGTCAAAGTAGAGGAGACCTCTTGTTGGACCCTGGGAGGAGCTTGTACAGCATCAAGGCACAGCTTGTAAAGTTCTTCTTTGATTTGAATTAATACAATCAGATTCATTTTTCTCAACAAATTGTCTTATGTCATTTGTTTCATGAATTCCTTGATCATCATGTTAAGTATGCTTTATGATATTGGCTTTTTAGGTGCTATTTAATTTGTTTGCTTGTTTGTGTTTGCAGATTCGCAACAATGGAGCTCATTTGGATCAAAGGAGCGAGGCTTCCACAAACTTGCATTGGACCCAAGGTAGGCCTAAAACACTTGTTTGCCTTTGTTTATAATTGCATATTTAGAGAAAGATAGTTTTTTATTGGCTTGCTTGTCACTAGATATCGTTAGATTCTAGGAAGGTCTATCTTGTCCGCAAGATCGACTCATTCCGTGTGACAAAATGGCGACTCCACTGGGGACTTGATTTTTTCCTTGTTTTACTTTGACCTGAGAAACTGTGTTTTTGTTTCTGTTTTTGGCTTATTGTGTGTGGAATTGGGTAGATTTAGTAGATCTAGGATTATTTTTTGTTTTTTCATAACTTTGGGAGAGGACCACACCCTTAGCTTGCAACACAGTGTGGACTTGTCCGCAATTTTGCTTTTCGCACAGTGCGGTACCGCACCTGTGTGAACTATGGGCCTGCAGACCCTGTCAAAATTTTGGAAAACTTAAAATTTTCTCATTCAGTCATCTTAGGATTTGTTTATATGTTTGTAGCCTCTGCCCAAATCTGCACGTGACTTGTCAGGAACTTTTCTTAGGTTCATTCCATTGGCATTCTTGTTTTCAGCTTTTATCAATTGGGTGTTTTGAGTCTCCTTTTTGAGAAATTCTTAATTTGATTTCCTTTGGTCATTACTTGGATGTTTGTCTCAGTCTTTTCACAATTTTGCATCTTTTTGATTTTGTTTTTGCAAAAAAAATTCCCCCTCATCCGCCAGGGGGGGCTAAATTGTGTATGAGTGTTAATCGCCTTTGAGTGTTTTTATTTTTTGATCTTTGGAACTCTCACCCAATTTTCTCGGCTTGCACTTGATTGGTTCTTAGATTACATTAGAATCATCTTATGTTTGAGAATTCTCTTGCATAGATCACATTTGCATAATTAGAATTCTCATTTTCAAAATATGAATGAAAAATGTGCATAGATTACATTTGCATACTATTCAAGTGAATTGTGCATAGATTACAATTGCATAGTTTACATTCTGAAAAATCAATCGTAGATTTAGATCAGTTTTCTTTGATTTGAATTTACATATTTTTATGCTTGTTTTTAATACATAAAAATAAAAATAAAAAAAATGTTTTGAAATTGATTTGCATTAGTTTTTCTTGATGAAATTAGCGCATTAGAGAATTTGTTATATTTTCTCTTAGTGATCAATTTTTGCATTGTTGGAAGTGAATGGAAACTCTCTCCTTACTTTAGTTAGGATTCATCGAATTGAAAGGATTACATTATCATATTCGATTGCATTCAGTTTTGAGTCGGGTCATAACACCATTGGTTTCATATCCATTTACCCCTTTGAGTAATAACAGCCTAAATAACACAACGCTTAATTAAAATTCATCTAGTAATTTTTACATTTTTAGGGCTCTTTCCACCAATCTAGCTTAGGCTAGTGTCTTGGAATAGGTTTTAGTTAACTCTCCAAGACAGTAAAACAAACAAGTAGTTGTATCTTGCGGTAGGAGATAAATTCCAATTGTTACATCTATGCTCTGGGAAAGCTCCTCTTAAAGGAGAAGCACGAGATCATATCTGAACCAGTGTGGGAATCAATCCTTCCTCATTGGGAACGATAAAAGATATTCACGTATTAAAAACGGTAAACCTCAGATTGACCATTGTCGAGGAGCCTGGGGTCACTTGTTGGTAAACCTTGGATTATGTCAAGAAGCCTTCAAGGGGATTGAGCTTGTTACTCTGCCCTTGCGTGTGTATCGGATCGTAGACTGTTCCCCCAGGTATATTTGTTTCAGTTGGTAACCTTAGTGGCCATAATCCATAGGATTCTTTCCTAAGGTGACGGTGGAGGGAAGATCCCACTATACCTGGAGCAGACGTCGACTAGACTCACTTGGATTTTCTGGGGGGTTCTCTTCACTCGAGACGGTTTAGTGGAGAAACTTGTGCTAGTCTATTCATTAAGCAGGTTGTCGGGGTAACTGTTCCAACCGCCATTTCTGTATTGAGTTCTGCGACGTTGGATTTCATCACCAACTAGTGTTTTCGGTACGGAAAGTTACTGTTTGTGTGTGGTTTGACTCCTAGATTTGATAGCGCGTGTTAATTTGTTTGTTTTTACTTTTAGATACCATAGGTATGAATTTTGAATTGTTAATTTTAGCTTTAAATTGTTAATAAAATTCACTAAAGTTGAATATAATGGCAATTGTTCCGAAATTTACCGACCAAGGAACCCCTCTTAACGAGGATCCTGGTACTTTTCCTTTCTTTGGAAATGTTGGTCCTCCTTATATGGCTACTTTGTCATTACCTGGATTTACAATAGGTTTACCGATATGGTTATTTTCAACTTCGTTGGCCCCAAATACTCCAATTGTTCCACCTCAACAAAGTTCACCATCTCAACATCACCAACCTTCTGTTGACCCTTTACCTTCTTCGCCTAATTTTTCTTCCTCCATTTCTTCCTCTTCGCTTGGTAAAAACCTTGATGCTAGTAACTAGGTGGCTAAGAAGAATAAGAAAGGGAAGAAGAAGAAGAAGAAGAGGAAGCAAGATAAGAAAGAAGTCAACCAACCAAGCATGACTGTAAGTGTTAGTTGTGTTGAGGAAAACTCCGACATGCATCGTAAACCCAAATACCCTTGCAGGCTTTGTAAGGGTGACCACTTCCTCATCAATTGTCCTGGTATTCCAAAGGCCTTGGAAGTATGGTCAGAAAAATCCCATCAACTTTCCATTGATCCATCAACCAGTGATAGTCAGATTCCTGGGAAAAAGGGTAAATTTAGGTTTCCTTGTAAGTTATGCAAAGGGAGTCATCAAACTCACATTTTCCCTCACATGGATGAAGCCTCGAAATTGTTGGAAAACCTTACTATTCCATAGCAAGAATTTCCAATTCGTTACCATAAACTTTCTCCCAACCTACCGTCAACTGACAGAGTGATTGATCTAATTTCAAGTACAGTCGATCACACTCTTCCATTGGAGAGTGAAACTCATGTCACTCAGGTTGATGATCCATTAGTTTATCAAGTGGTCGATTCAATTTCACATTCGGTCGATCCCACTTTCCCTTTAGAGAGTGAACTTCATACCGCTCAGGTTCTTTTTGTTACATCAGATTCCTCTACGCCGGGGGGCATTTCACCTGTTTCTATGGAACCCCCTCCAAGTACTGAGGTCTTTTCCTTTTATTGGAATAGATTGATAGAACCTCGTCTTCCTTCCTCCATCCCTTTCCAAATCATTGTCAAGGTTGGTGGTAGGGACATGCATCGCATGCAGGTAGATGAAGGTGCTTCTGTTAGTATTTTATCCCCAATTGCTTGGAAAGCTTTGGGTTCCCCTCAGCTTGCGCCTATTACGCAGAATCTAAAAGCTTTTAACATAACCGTTAGTGAACCTTTAGGGATCCTTCCTAATTTTTCCATTACCTTGGAAGGTAAAATTGTCTGTATTGATTTTATGGTAGTTCGAGGTCCCTTGGATTTCAATTTACTCCTTGGGCGAGACTATGTTTATGCAATGAAAGTTGTCGTATCGACACTCTTTTGCGTGATGTCTTTCCCTCACAATGGAAATATTGTGACTGTAGACCAGCTTTCGTTCCCTAGTCTTGTTTCAACTACCAATAATATGACAGCCCTAAATGTTCTTGATTCTCAAGTGGTATCTACCCCGCCACGGGTTAATTATGTGGCAACTGGTCCCATGATTTCAGTTACCGATGTAAGTGAGCCTCTCACTGTTTGCTCATCTTCCTTTGATTTAGATCCGTAATTGACATGGAAAACTCTATGGGATTACTTGAACACGATGTTCTTATCCCTTTTGATTCCCTTGACATGTGTTCCTTCCAAAGAACTATTCTTCCTTCTGATGAAGACCTTTTGGAAGCCATGATCAAGGTGTGTCCATTGACATGTCTTTCTTCCAGTTGGAAGCCATGATCAGTGAGTGCGAGGATAGTTCCTTTTCCTGTACCAACCTCGTTAAAAAATGAAACAGGTGTCCGTGAGGATAGTTTTGTTCCGGTATCAACCTCGTTAAAAAATGAAACAGGATGTTTCAAGGATAGTTCCTGTTACTGAGTCAACCTCGTTAAAAAATGAATCAGGTTTGAGGATAGTTCTTTTCCTGTATCAACCTTGTTAAAAAATGAATCAGTCGGTTAGAGGAAAGTTCCTGTTACTTAGTCAACCTCATTAAAAAATGAATCAGGTATGAGGATAGTTCTTTTCTTGTGTCAACCTCCTTAAAAAATGAAACAACTCCCGTTTCAAGTTAAATCTTGAAAGTAAACCTTCATTCCATCCACCTGGTTGAATGCAATGAAGTTTGGGGGGCATGTACCTCGCTTTGCATCATTATGCTAGGGGCATGTGAACTTCTGGAGCATAGTTCCTTGTCTTGTGTCAAGCTTGTTAAAAAATGAAACAAGGAGTCTTGAGCATAGTTCCTTGTCTTGTGTCAAGCTCTTTAAAAAATGAAACAAGGGTAGGTTATATAAGTAGATTGTAGAGAGTAGAAGTGAGGATAGTTTTGTTCCTGTGTCAACCTCGTTAAAAAATGAGACAGGGTGTTAGAGGATAGTTCCTGTTACTGAGTCAACCTCATTAAAAAATGAATCAGGTAGATTGTAGGTTATATAGGTAGATTGTAGAGAGTAGTTATGAGCATAGTTCCTTGTCTTGTGTCAAGCTCGTTAAAAAATGAATCAAGGATTTTATGAGCATAGTTCCTTTTCTTGTATCAAGCTCGTTAAAAAATGAATCAAGGATTTTAGAGCATAGTTCCTTGTCTTGTGTCAAGCTCGTTAAAAAATGAATCAATGTTTTTTAGAGTATAGTTCCTTGTTAGGTAGATTGTAGAGAGTAGTTATGAGCATAGTTCCTTATCTTGTGTCAAGCTCGTTTAAAAAATGAAACAAGGGTTTTGAGGATAGTTCTTTTCCTGTGTCAACCTCACTAAAAAATGAAACAACTCCCACGAGTCTTTCCAAGATTTCGAAAGTAAACCTTCATTTCATCCACCTGGTTGAATGCAATGAAGCTTGGGGGGCATTTACCTTGATTGTGTCATTATGCTGGGGACATGCGAACTTATAACAAGCATAGTTTTTCATTTCAAGCTTGCGTAAACATGAAATCGGATCCGAGCATAGTTCTTTTCCTGTGTCAAGCTCGTTAAAAAATGAAACAAATCCTCCTCTAATTGAGTTGAGAGTTTGACTAGATCTCAAATGTTAAGTTGTATATTTAGGTTAGTTATTTCAATTTTTTGCATAATTTTCTTACAGTTTTAGGTCGAGTCTTTCAAATGATCGCGTAACTAAACCTTCATTCCATCCAGCTATCAATTACCAGCAGTGTACTTAGTTGAATGAAATGAAGCTGGGGGGCATGCGCTCTAGCAATTACGCTTAAGGGGCATCAAGCACAGTTTTCTCTCTGTTTCAAGCTTGTGTAAAAATGAAACTACTTTGAAGCATAGTTTTTCTCTGTTTCAAGCTTTTGTAAAAATGAAACCTGTCTCGAGTCAATTTCAGTTATTTTCAAGACTCGTTAAACTCATTAAAATCTCAAGATTATTTTGCTATCTTTCATTTTCGTAAAACAAATGAAAATGCCGAGTTCTTTCCACCTTTTCCTGCTCGTAAATTAAATTGAAAGTCGGCCATATGAGTACATTTTTATCATTTTTTCGAACTCATTAAAACTTACGAAAAAATGAAACCTTGGAGTTCTCTTTTAAGCCCTTTTTAGACTCTCAAAATATGAAAAGATTGCTGAGTTTTTCTTTTTAAACTCGTTAAAACGGAACTAAAAAGACGGTCCACTTACAACGCTTTTTCTGACCGTAAAAACATGAAAATATTGCCGGATTTTTGTCGTTTCAAATTCGATATTGGTAATAAAACGACGTGTCATTGATCACTTTTTTACTTTTTCGGATCAGAGGCACTAATTATGAAAAGTACTCCTTGGTCGTAATGATCAAGCGGTTCTCTCAGGTATTATTTTATACTTTTTCAGGCTTGGGAGACACAAATTTACGAAAAAGGTCAGCCATGGAGTCTTCTTAAGTTTTTTCAGACTCTCTAAAATTGAAAAACGCCGAGTTTCTCCTATACTGGACTCGTTAAAATTTAACAGTAAAGGACCTGTTCAATTACAAACAGGAATGGACCACTCCTTCTTAGGGTTCGAATTTAAATTAAGTTGGACTCATCCGAAGGATGAGCTTATAATCAAGCAAATGTTATCCTCCTCAAGCTTGTCAAAAATAAAGAGGTACTTGCCAGAAATGGTGGGGGAAAAGAGAGAAAGATGAGCCTGTTTGTCATACTTTGTAACCACTCTTGAACACGACACTTTTTCACCTGGGTTAGGAAATCCTTTGCCTAACAGTTGATCAAACCACATTGAAAGTCTTCAGTCGGTTTCTGGGTATTAACTTTGGGTAAATTGTCACCAAACCATCTGCTATGTCGTTATGTGTTCAAGAGGTCGGTGCCAATAAGCCATTCATCTGCAAAATATCTGTCATCCATCTTGACCATCCCTGAGTCAGTCCTTGCAACTAAATTTCTTCAAACTTGATCTATGATTTCGTGTTGTGGGATTGCCTACGACGGATCGCTTTCTATCGACTTCAGCTCATTATCTAGAAATATGATCTAGAAATTGTTAGTACCTTGGGATCTGCATGCCTCAATGGCAGGTTTCTCGCCTTCGACGATAGGTTGCATCATTGACCTTCGATCAAAGGATTCCGTGACATGTTCGACATCAACACATCTATTCACATCTCATGGATTGTACTGAGTACTTTGATAACCATTGACATTAATGGTGGTTTCTCTCACACTTGTTAACAGTTTACATCATTGACTGGTAATCAAGTGGTTTCTACCATGTTCGACTCCAACACATTCATTCGCATGGATAGAATCGTACTGTTTCAGGAAGTAGAAATGAAGACCCTGGATCTAGTTTCCGCAATCCAGGCTGCGAGGAATTTTTTATTCATTATATTGTGGACTATTCATAAACAGATGGTTGCGTCCATACTTTGTCTACATGTGTCTATACTTGTGATGTATTACAAGATCATTCCTAGATCAGAGCAGTAGTTAGTTTTCTAGTAAATTTTGATCTGAGTATGGGAATGCCTACCTCAGCGATGATATGATCTCATATATATATTTTGCATTGAATGTTTTTACAGGTTCCGACCGGGCTCTCCACAAGATGATCCTCGAAATGATAAAGTACTTCACTATTCTTAAGTGATAAATGAAATCCTCATCTACTACAGACTTCGCACTTTAGGGGGCAATCTGTTACACAAAAATATCGTCACCATGACTATTTGCAGTTAGTATGGGTCTATCATCACTTGTATTGTCCTCCTAAGCAAGTCTCAGACCTCAGGTCTTCAAGTCAAGCTTTGAAAATGAGAGAAAGACATTGAAAATCAACAAAGCTCTGGTTCCGCACTTTCTCTCACTGTTGCCTACGGTCCCGCACCCCCTGTTCACATTACCTGCGAACCTGCCTACTCTGTCCCTAAAGGAGTGGGTGCGGACCCATATGAAAGTCAAAAAGGTGCAAGTTTATTCTAAAAAACTCACTTTGGGTTAATTCTAGATGATTCTAGAAGGAATTTTGACGTGGATTGTTTGCTCTTAGGTGGTTCATGCATCCCAAAAGAGGATCTAATCCCTTGATGAGAGGAGTTATCTCTTTGAAGGAGGGCTTTATCCCTTTGAAGGAGGACCTATTAACTTCCCTCCATTTCACTATAAATTAAGGCATTGGGTTGGTTGCTAGAGAGGTTAGAAGCTGAACATTTTTTAGGGTAAATGCTGGTGGAATTGAGACTTCCTAGTTAAGCTTGAGAGGAGAGATCACATACCTTTTGGCTTCATTGGGAAGAGAGTGAAACTTGTCAAAGTAGAGGAGACCTCTTGTTGGACCCTGGGAGGAGCTTGTACAGCATCAAGGCACAGCTTGTAAAGTTCTTCTTTGATTTGAATTAATACAATCAGATTCATTTTTCTCAACAATTTGTCTTATGTCATTTGTTTCATGAATTCCTTGATCATCATGTTAAGTATGCTTTATGATATTGGCTTTTCAGGTGCTATTTAATTTGTTTGCTTGTTTTTGTTTGAAGATTCGCAACAAGGGAGCTCATTTGGATCAAAGGAGCGAGGCTTCCACAAACTTGCATTGGACCCAAGGTAGGCCTAAAACACTTGTTTGCCTTTGTTTATAATTGCATATTTAGAGAAAGATAGTTTTTGATTGGCTTGCTTGTCACTAGATATCGTTAGATTCTAGGAAGGTCTATCTTTTCCGCAAGAACGACTCATTCCATGTGACAAGTAGTGTAATTCGAAGAAGTCGAATTCACACTGCGTTTCAACGATTTTTCCATCTTGATCTATGAGTGGGATATGGTCTAAGTTAATAGGGGGGAGTGAGCATCGGATTGACAACAGGGTCGCTTTAGGTGCCATTGTAGTTGTAGAATGGAGAGTAGAAGAATGTAATATGAGGAATGGAAAGAAGTTCCAATAATTGAGGGGAATTGAATGGCAGACATCTGTAATTTTATGAATAACAAGCAATGGAAATGTTGTTGTAAGGTTAGAGCACAGAGGGGTGGGAGCACTATTGAATGAGCGAGGAAAGAAAGGTGTAATCGCAGAGGTTAAATTCATATATATTAGTTGTGAACTGGCCTTAACCATTGGCTTAATGGTCTTAACATGGAAATAATTCATGTAATGGTGCGCGCAAATGGATAGAGAATTTATGCATGTTCCAACGGTCGTAGACATGGCGGTAGGGGATTGGTGGGCGAGTGGTCCGGAACCGTTGGAGGGAATAACAGGAATAGGGACATTTGGCATGACAGGAGTGGCATCTATGATGGGTCGTGAAGGCAATAGTTGGTAGGAAGGTGGATTGCGACGAGATGGTGAAACTACTTTCAGAGGGCGGGGGGGGGCAACGGTATCTGGTAAGTGGAGGGGGGGTCTAAAATCTTACGATGATGATGTGCAAGGGGGCAATAAACCGCTTTTCGGACCCCCCCCCCCCCCCCACGGCGTTAAAAATTATTACTTCAAGGGGGTCTGAAACCTATCATGGGCCATCAGATCAATGTTATGGGAGATCGAGGATGGCAGAATGAGGAGAGATTTAACACCGAAGGGCCCCATAATATGTTTCGGGAGCATGAAATATAACCCGATGTCCCGACTTTGGACAACGAACCAATTCAGACTTATTACATCAAAAAGCTTTATTTTCCTATCTTAATGCTATTCTAAAGCAAATGACGGTGCATTTAAGCATGCAAACCCTATCAATTTTTCCTTTTAAAGAGACAAAGAATATTTATTTCAACACTAAACTAATATAATCAACTAAATTAGTCCATATTAAACAGTTGGATTAACATTATTCACTTATTCTAACTATCTAATCTTAGCCAAGATTAAATTGTTTGGCTAAGTTATTCACTCTAACCTAATTAACATAAATTGAAAACAGCTTGAACATGATTAAATTGTGTGTCTCAAGCAGAAAGGGAATTGTGGCATTTTAAACAAGTTGCACACAATTTCATCAATTTATTCTTTACAAAAGCCAGAAGGCTACTAGTGGCACTTAAGCTAGCATCACTTTCACATTTATTCATTTTTTGTGGGGTTCATTTATCGTTTCTTTTTTTTCCTCCTTTTTTTCTATTTTTTGTATCTATACCCTCTTTTCATTTTTTATTTTCACTTTTCTATCTTTTTTTTTGAAATCATTTGCAGAAAACTATATTATTTACAATCTGAAATACTGAAAGAAAATACTCAATGATCAATTGATCCTATAAATTATAGGACCCTAACAGTTGGTAAAGTTATGTTAGTCAACAATGTATGAGGAATATGTAATATGGAAAGAAAAATAAAAAGTAATGGATATTTCCCCTCCCCCCAACTAAAGATATTTTCAATTTTTGGCAATTGAGAAAGGGAATATAAATCTGGTGAGGGATTTTCCAAAATCACAATTTCAGCATTTAGGACATTACATGATTAAAGATTATAAAACAACATGCCTTCACCTACCTGAAAAGTGGACAAGCTATGTATATGAAAGAGTGTGGTTGTTGCTGTTGGATCATGGAATGTGAAGTGAAAAAAAATGGATTGCTTCTTATTTCTATTGGTTGTATGAATAGAGGATGAAACTAATCTAAAATTGGAATCTTTATTGCTAGGAAAATGATATTGTTGTTGAACTCTGGAGTTGAGTCCTGATTTATTATAACACTGTTGGAATCTCCTAAAATCATATACTCTTCATTCATTCCGACTAAGTGGCATAATTCTTATCTATGTGAATAGATGTGTCAATGTCGAACATAGAAAGAAATTATTGGATTACCAACCATTAATGAATATCATTAACCAACACGAGACTACTCACCATTGATGTCAATGAGAGTCAAGATGCCTAAGCACATCTTACTAGGTAAAAATAGATATGTCGCAGTTGAGTAACCTATAATATTCGACAAACAGGGGACATTGATGTATTCTCATTATTTATTGAGAATAGAAATTTCCATTAAGTCACCGAAACCTCAAGGTACTAGAAAGATCTCTAGTCTTGATCTCATATGATGTGTCAAAATTCATGGGTCAAGACATGTTAGAAGGGAGACCTTAATGAATCCTCCATCATCCAACGTGAGTATAAAATAATAATTTGAAGGACCATAGATGAAATATTTGCATTATCAAGCAAGGTTTATTTGAAAAAAGGAAGAGGAAAATGGGGTGACTCAGCATTGTAAGGGAGTTGAATGACTTTATTTTTGGGTTAAGGATGAGTGAAAATGAGGCAAGAAAATATGAATATTATAAAGGGAAAATGAGTTTTGAAATTTAACAATGGGGAGATGGAAATTCATGGCTAGACTGTAAGCTTATAAAGAGGAAAATTAATAAGTTCATAATGACATTAGTGGCATTTTGAAAGGTTTCTTTAGCAGCAATTGACATGGTGGATGTGATCAAGTGATTTCCCTCAAGATTTCTTTTGGAACATGATTTTATTTGAAAAATGTGGTCTTTGAGAACCACCCATGCATAAAGTAGTATTTTTATCATCCTCGATCCAAAAAAAAAAAACAAAAACAAAACAAAACAAAAAACTTAGCACAAATCTTCAATAAAATGCAAGATCTGAAAAAAAAATCACAAATAGTGCTTAATGAAATATATTCAAGGAAAAACGAAATGCATTTTTACCTATCAGAAATGGTGCATTTTAGACTATATTGCTCTCCAAATGTCTATTTTGAGTGCTTTAAAAAAATTAGAGTAAATGCATGAAAAACATGATATGATAATTTTATTTCTATTTTCAGGAAGTTTCAAGGTCCATTCGCTACAAAATCCAAAAAATGACCATTTTGTATTGTCTTAAATACATATGAAAATTATTCCATGGCGTAGATATCGGCAAGACCTTTCCAACGACGCTTGAATCGTAAAAAACAGACACCGTATGAGAAAGTTATGGTCATTTGAAGTTTTGGCAAAAATGCAGTCAGGGGTGCCACGTGGCAGTGTAAAAATATGCCACATGGAATGTTCAAATGTTGACATGAATGATGACATGGAAGTGAATGGTGATATGGCAGTCAATGATGACTTGGCAAGTTGAATGGATGGTGACTAGGCCTTTCTTGGGAAAATCACAGGCTGCCATATGGATGAAACACGGGCTGCCATGTGGTAGCCTGAATTTGACCAAAATATAGTTAAATTTTGAAATATATGGGGTGGGATTTGAACATGAGACTTCATCCAAACAAATCAAAGGACTTACCATTAAACCACCCAAGTTTATTATGAAATAAGGTGGAAATATTTCTTTTTAAAGTACATTTTGGAAAATTATGTGAGTAAAAGGTGGCTCAAAGAGTGGAGTGGATGGGGTTTGACCCAATAGTCTTTGGCAGAAAAATTGAATCTTAATAATTGTATCACAACTCATTATTATGATATGAATAGCATTTGAAATATTTTTATTATTTTTTTTGTTGCAGGATGCTACAAGTGTTTTACAGCAAAATTTGTGGGCTCTTTTCTCACAAACTCTCTGTTGTATTTTTCTCAAATTTTGTAGACAGGTTCCTACTATTCTTTATGCATACCAAAAACAAACACCATCCAATGGACATATTTTGAGAGATAATCAAAACAGTTGTAGGTGATGATGTGTTTCGACAAAAAAATTTCAAACTTCAGAAACAATTTTTTCACAAACTATGCATCAGATTGAGATAAACTTTTGTAGGAAGGTTCCTATGGTCCTAATTCGTCTGCACAACAAAAATCAGATCGATCTCATGCATGGATCACGAGATATAAGTAAAATGGTTGAAGATGATGATACTCATTTTCTAGAAAATCGTGAAACAAATTGGGCTGAAATTTATAGGGATTATTCCTTATAATATTATGCACTTTCTGTACAAAAATTACAAGAACTCAATTCTTAGTTTGTAAGATATCTTCAGTTTATTTTTTCTATATATATATATATATATATATATATATATATATATATATATATATATATATATAACTATAGATTTTTATTTATGTAATACAAATCAAATTGAATGAAATTTTTGTTAGCAAATAGAGACAAATCAAATTGGCGATTGAAGACAAAAATTAATTTAGGCGTTTTTGACATCGTCAACAACTTAAACTATCCCTGAAAATTTTTCAAAGTCATTTATTCGATTCCTACTTTCTGATCTTCCAGTTCGCAACAAGGCGCAAGAAGAGAACATACTTTGAAATTTAACAATTATTTTTGTGTTTTAAAATATGAAACTTAGAAAGCATAGGAAAAAAATAGACCTCAAATTTTTAGCTCTTCCTCTTTCATGAATGTCCATTTTCCTCATAAATCTTCCTGCCAATGGTCAGTGAATAAAGTGGCTCTTACTACACCACAATGAAATCATAAAACAAAAACAAAATCATGGTTTTATTTCCTTATTCTACCCTACTCTACCTAAAAAAAATGAAAATGTGTCTTCAAGTATATGCATATTTCCAATGTAACCATCTCTGAATCAAGATCTCTAGTGTGCTCATATCCAATTCTGAAAAATATATCTCTATGTCCTCTAGGATATGAGATATCAGTTATACTTTTGGTAACAAGATTTGTTGAAGAATGAAGACATGTTGTGGCCTAGTAACTACTTGGAACCAATCTTCAATGTAGTCCTTTATTTCTCGATTTTCTCCATTAGTTATTGTGCCTTGAATTTCTTCTAAAAGTTTCCCTTCATTCTCTAAAGTGTACCAAGGATCTAGAGACAAAAATGCTAAAACTTCTTCAATTTCTAGCTCAAATGGATGTTTCTCATCAATTGTAGTCCATTGGATATCTTGTTCTTCTACTTCTTTTTGGGATGCAACTCTATCCTTGGATGTTGTTCTGGAACTAGGACAAGGGCCTGAGAAGACTCTTATAGGGGTGTATCCTTTTCTTCCCAACAAATACTTGAGCATCATTTTAGTTACTTTGTTGGTCATTAGTATTGAGACTCTTACATATCCAAAAATAATTTAAATTCATGCATCCTATATAATTTTAATATGCTTTTAATCGTGCATCTAAGAATGAATGAAACTATCATGAGTTTGTCTAAATTTTCAAAATAAGCACCTATGTATACCCCCTTGGCAACGACGCCAAAATGTTGGGTGATTTAATTGTGAGTTAAATCCATGTCATTAAATTGTCAACTCGGAGTTCCTGAAATGATGAGTTATACGTGTACTATATGTACTAGGTGATTATTTCTCAGAATAGATTAATCTAACGCAAGAAACTTGAAACTAATTACAAAGAAAATAATTAAAGCAAACGAAAAGCAACTGCACACGTTCTTTCTCAATCACTTTCTTTCTCAAAGACTAGGTCTACCAAAACCAACAATTCTAATCTAAGCTATGAAATGAAAAAGTAATTTATCTAGTAGTCTATGAGATTACTAATGTGACATTACTAGTGTGTCAATCCAACCCAAACATAATGAAATTAAATCAATATTAACAAAACAACATTAATGAAATAAACATAAAAACATATAATCAAAATAACATAAAAGAAACTAAACTAAACTTGCATAAATGAAATAACATAAATATTTACAATGAAGGAAAGAGGTGTGAAATCTATGCTTGATGGGGGCCCTCCACTCCTTAGCAAGAACACTGAACGATTATTAAAGCTTGGTGATCAAAGAAGCAACATGTATTCCATGAAATGAAATTTGAGAAAGTTCCAAAGATATTACAATAATTAAACTATCTTCCTCTCTATCCTCACTTTACAAATTACATTAATCATTTATTCTCCATTATTCTCTATCCTATAATATCCCATATCTTGGATGGAACACCTTTAAATGAATAATGCACTCATATTTATAAAAAAACTTAAGATAACTAATCAATAAATGTAGATCCACAATTATCTCTTGTGGTTACAACCAATTATCTAAAAATATAAGATACAAATCCTCTCACACATCTTTAGGAGACACATATCAAAACGTCCATGATTCTTCTCCTTTGAATGTGGTTAGTCAATGCTCCAAATATTTTACAAATATTCCACAAATCTTCATGAGTTGAAATTGAAATTCGAATTTGTGGTTGAGTGGCCAAATAAGACTCTTCTAGAATCTTCAAATAGGCCTACAACATCATAAAAATCATCCCAATTTTATATATATATGAAAACATGCTAATTCATAATATTCAATCATAAATTCTCTTTAAATACTTAAAATAAATGACTTGGAAAATAATAATGATAAAATCATATGATCGTGAAAAGGTATTAATGTAGGGTTATGGAGCTACAGAATAGGATAAAGAGTTACGGCATATGGTAAAATGATAGAAATGAGGGTGAAAAAGGATGACATTGAGGCCCAAAATCACCAGTCAAAGCTCATATGAAACTCTAATGGCTACGGAATAATGTACAGTCAAGCTCCAAGACCATATTGACGGAGGAACTGGAGGTGAAGATGTGTTATGCAGGGGACTTGCTAGTTTGATTCAAAGTCATCTCAATGAAGTTCAGAGCATGGCGCACATACATCGCAAAGTACCTCCATGAGAAAGCAAATAATTTGTCATTTGATAAAGATTTTTCCTATTATCATTTTTGCCTTATATAGCCACCATCTCATATGTAATTTGTCTTTTGTAATAAATGGTATGTAATGAAGTCCAAGAGACACATGTGGGATGTGAATAGCCACATATGGAATGTAAAGGGTCATGTATAGAATATGAATAGTCATAGAAGTTAAAGAGTCATCAAGAAGCTCAAAGGTCATTGTCATTAGCTATAAATAACTCATCATAACTCAAGCTAAGGGCTTGGATTCTTGGAGTCTTGCCTTGGCTTCTCTTGTAGTGCATAGGAGACAGATGATTCGTTGGAGAAAAGAGTTGTGGCTTCATGGTCACTACTGGATCTAGTGTCCCGTCTATGTAATAGTGTACTTGGGATATTTCATTCATAATCAGAAGCTTTATGAGCTATTATCTCTTCATACATGTATCGTGGATGCAGTAGGACTATTCTTGTTATGTTTACGGTATATGTTGTTTTAATTACATACTAAGGCTAATGGACTATTTCATTACTTAGGTATGATTATTACTAAACAAATTTTGTTGCATTTTCATGATTTTTGTTTATTATGTGGACTAATCTACATGTAATCAACAAGCATTTCTCAGTGTTCCTAGGTCCCCCCTTAGGATAGTACTATTAATTTTATAACCAAAGGCTCGTTCTCCTTTACCAACTATGGATGTTCCCCCGTGCACCTTACATTGGGTGTATCACAAATCTTACATACTTGTTGCCCAAAGAGGTGTTGTGATCTCTTGTGTGTGATTGTAACCAAGACATATCTTTGAAACCTTTCCAATGGTGGCTAGACTGTATAGCATGATGGGAATCCTACACCAAATGGTGTGAGGTATAATTTTGGCTTCACATCAGGGAGATCCCCTTACATGTTGGTGGCATCTAGCACCATCATCACTTCCCATATGAAATATCTAAAGGTGAAGGTCCCAAATATTAAAAACATATTTCACATGGGGACTTACCAGTAGAAGTGTGGACTTCTTTATTATAAGAGTGTTGTATATATACCATATTTTCATGCCAGGTATTCAGATTCTTTTGATTGTAACCCCTCAAAAGTTGCACCAAATTCTTCTTGAATACTATTGTATTCCCATCTATTTGAAGATGGAATGTTGTAAACTTCTTTAACTTTGTGTCCATCTTCTCCCAAAATCTAGTCTAGAATTCATTAAGAATCTTGTGTACCTGTCTGAAATGATGATCCTTGGTATCCCAACGTAAACCCAAACCTATCCAAATAATGATTTCCCTACTTATTCTCCACATATGGTATTTTTACGTGGCATCAGAACACACATATATTTGAACCTATCAACTACCATGAACAAGTAGTCATGTCCCTTCCTGGTTGCTGGTAAACCTTCCATAAAGTCTAGGGAAATGTTTTTCCAGGGAAAATTTGATACAGGTAATGGATAATATGGACCTTGCTTCTCATTACCACGCTTATTGTTACATAAAATCATGCACCCTCTTATGAACCTAGCTATTTGTTCTTGCATCGTGGGCCAATACATGTACCTCTGCAAGTTGGCCATTGTCCTCTCTACACCAAAGTTCCCTGCAAACTTGGAGGTGTAAGCCTCTCTAATCAACTCCATTTGTTTACCTTTACGAACACATAACTTACCCAACCTATATATTAACATGTCGTAGATATGGTAGTCAATTTTGTTGTCACCATCACATGAATCATGCTTTGCAATAGCTGAAACACCTCCTTGAAATATGCATATTCTTAATGTGCTTCTTTGTATGCATCATGGGTGAATGGATCCATGTGTGTTAGTGTTCCCAAAGCTATGATCTTTGATGTGGGTGGACTTAAAAGCATGTCGGGCAACTTGTTTATGTTTCCCTTCTTATACTTGATCACTAAATGAAATTTTTCTAAAACATCCATCACTAAATTCTTTCCCATGGACAAGTGGATACAGGTGAGGGATAATATAGATCGTGTTTCTTATTACTAGGATTTTTGGTACATCAAATCATGCACCCTCTTATGAACCTAGCTATTTTTTCTTGTGTCTTGGGCCAATACGCATACCTCTGCAAGTTGGCGATTGTCTTCTCTACACCAAATTTTCTTGTAACCTTGGAGGTGTGAGCCTCTCTAATCAATTGCAATCATTCTCCTTTACGAACACATAACTTACCCAGCCTATAGAGTAACATGTCGTAAATATGATAGTCAACTGTGTTGTCACCATCGCATGAATTTGGATTTGCAACTGCTGAAACACCTCCTTGAAATATGCATACTCTTAACGTGCCTCTTTGTATGAATCATCGGTGAATGGATCCATGTGTATTAGAGTTCCCAAAGCTATTATCTTTGATGTGGGTGTCCTTAAAAGAATCTCAAAAAACTAGTTTGTGTTTCCCTTCTTATACTTGATCGCTAAATGAAATTGTTGTAAAAAAACCCATCCACTTGTAATGCCTTGTCAACAGTAGCTTGCCCTGGGCTTGAAAGTATTGTATATCCTGGTGATTTGTGCGGATTATTGTCTCCTTTCCCATTAGATAGTGTTTCCACTTCCTTACAAATTGCACCAAGGCATAAAGCTTCTTGTCGTCGGTAGGGTAGTTAATAATTTCCCCATGAAATACTTTAGAATCATAGCATATAGGCCTTCCTCCCTACATCAAAACTACTCCCATAACATACCCACTCATATATGTCTCCACTTCGAAGGGTTGATCCAAGTTTGGTAATGCCATAATTGGTGCTTGAATGATATTCTTATTTGACACCTCAATCCCCGATGTCAACCCTTTCCCCACTAGAAACTCTTACCACTTGTTGTTATGGTGTGGAGTGGTGTTGCTACTACTGAAAACGAAGCTATGAATTTCCTTAGGTACTATGTTATCCAACAAAAATCCTAACCTTAGAAAAATTAGTAGGATCTAGTAATTTCATCATGGCCTCCATCTTGGTAGGATCTATATTTAGTTCTCCTCCACCTATCAAATACCCCAGATACACTAAATATTATTGTGCAAACTCACACTTCTTGAGATTTGCGAGAAATTGGTGCTTCTTTAATGTCTTCAGCTCTTATATCAAATGCGAGATGTGCTCCTCCTAGGTGGCACTATATACTAGTATATCATCCAAATATACAATAACAAATGAATCTATAAAATGGCACAATATATCATTCATTAACCTCGTAAATGTGGATTGTGCATTACATAGGCTGAATGGCATGACTAACCACTCATACAAACCTTACCCAGTTTTGAAAGAAAACTTCCAAGTGTCTTCTTATCTAACTTTAACCTGGTCAAATCCATATTTTAAGTCCAACTTGGTGAATTATTTCGCTTGGTGAAACTAATCGAGAAGAGAATCTACCTTGGGCAAGGTGTATTTGTTCTTGAGCGTGATTTTTTTCAACGCTTTGTAATCAATACAATCCTCCAATACCCCTCTTTTTTTTACACTATGAGGATGGGTGACCCACATGGTGATATACTTGGTCAAATGAAAACATGTTACAGTATTTGTTGCAATTGTTTCTTCACCTCACTTGCTTCTATAGCAGACTTCATGTACAACCCAATGTTTGGTGATGGTGAGTGCAACATAGTGGTATCTCGTGCTTGACTTTCTTCTTGTGTGGTAACCCTTTAGGCTCACGGAACACATCACTATATGCACGAAGCAAGTTTTCTAGTTTTTGTTTCTATTTCTTAGTACACCCCTACAAGGATGCCTTACTTATTAGTGACTCTTCTATAGGCAGATTTTTCCATAAAAACATAAAACATACTACTTACTGGAACTAATTAGTTTCTTGTCTTAGTTGGCACTTACCAAGTAATTTTTTGACTTGCCTTTGTGTGAGTTGATGGTGAAAGATTTTCCATCATTGGTGAGCCAGTACTAATTGGCTCTCCGCATGAATATTCCACACCCCATGTACATGTAAGGACTTCTACAAATCACTCCACATACATCAAGGGGAATGACATCTCTTTCTACTTCATCAATAGAATCAACACCGGTAGAAAATATAATTTTGCATTGCTTTGTAACCTTTAACTCTGCATCCTTATATACCCATCCCAACAGATATGGGCTTGGATGATTACGAATTTCTAATGACAATTCGTTGACCAGATTTTCTATAGTGAGATTCGCCTACGATCCTAAGTCAAACAAAGCATCAATGTTTGTCTTCTTAACCTATATCTTTATGTGGCAAATTTTGGTCATTTCTTTCTCTTCCTATTATTGAAGGGTACTGAGATTCACCTCCTTCTACACAGATGTACAGATGATATTCTCATCCAAATCTAAGCTTATTTCAACCTGATTGCTTGAATCAATGGCCATGAGATTCTTCATCTTATTATCTTTCCTTTTGTTCTTCAATTTAAGCTCTAGATGCAACTTCCAACACTTCTCATCTATATGATTTTCAATATTACAGTGGCTGCAGAGGTTATTGGGGTTTTTGCACTAGTGTGTTGTGGATACTGTATTTGTATGTTTTCCCCCTTACCACTTCTTAATCCACTCATTAGAAGTGTACTGGTGCTCCTACTTCGATCCACTTTATTTCCCTTTCTTATGGCCTATGTTCTCTAGGTATTGTTCCTTCACAAAATCCTTGTTCATCAATCTTAGCTAAACAACGTCACTTGCTTCCGCATATGGTTGTATAGACCCCCTAGATACTTTATAAGTACATTTGGATTCTTCAGGGAGATATCCAACATTATGGTCATATTTCTAAATTTTGTGGTGTATTCATGTACACTCTGCCCATGTTTCTACTTGAAGTAGCGCCATCGGATCCACTAGTCTTCCATATACCCAATAGGATAAATTTGTGACTTTATGAGGGTTTTAAATTCCTCCCACTTAGTCACTAGAGGATATCCCTCCAACCTCAAGTTCTTTGTGGGGATTTCTCACTAGGTCAATGCATGGCCATCCAACTTCAGTCATGCAAATGAAATCTTATGTTCTTCCTTTATATCATGAACACTAAAATAAACTTGCAACTATTGCAACAAGTATACAACTCATGTTACATTAGCCTCGTAATCTCCAGTTCAACTGAGTAACTCAAATTACATGCATGCATTAGCTATTTTGGTTTGATTGATAATTTAACGAATAGATCTCTAAACAGATTGTTGTCCCACTACTCAATTGACCTTCAACTATATTTATTAATAGTTAGAGGTCAGTTAACTAAATATAACTTAAAATAATTGAACTATATTGCTAAAATTTAGCAATTACAAATGCATAACTGAACTCCAAGACCCTAACTCGAATTTACTAGCTAACTAAGTGACAAGAGACATGCCACACTAGTTAATTGCCTCCAAGTTGTCCTATTGATGTGCAATTTTTATTTACTCAATTTGACTAAGGATAAAGTCAAATTGAACCTTTCTTGCTAAATTTTCTAGCGTTGGACCCCTCAGAACAAGTTTCCAGTTTACTTCCACTACAGAGTGTTGTCATAATCAAGCTTCATAGGTGCATATGTTAGATTGTCTGAGCACTTATTTTCATTTATATTTCACATGATATTCAATATTGATCCTCCTTGCGTGATAGATCAGGTGAAGGAGTCACTGAAACATATCACGGGTTGGTTTGCAGTGCCTGATGGCACATGCTTTCGATGTTTTGGATGCCATATATCCCCTCATGTCATGCCATGATATGTGATCAATAAGGTGGTCATGTAGGAAGTAGCATATCATTTGGACAAGGGTTTGTCAAATTTATTCATAGGAGGCCCACCTTCCCTCTGAGGATTGGACTATATGACTTGAATAGCCACAAAGCACCAACAAAGAAAATACAAGAGCTCAATCGCTTTCACTTCGCAACTAAATACTTTGATGGATATGATCCCAAGAGAGTGTTCAAGAAACATTATGAAATGATTGGTTTCAATTGGGGATATTCATCAATGTCCACAAAAAAAGATGAGAAGGTGAAGAACTAGTATAATGAAGTTAGAAATACACATCCAGGGATGGATGCCAGTTCACGCCAAGATACACCAACTCAAAGAATAGGGTGTAAGAGGTGGAACAGATAACCCCTCCAGAAAGGAGTGTAGCTCCAGGGAAGAGGTTCAGGTATGATTCGAAAGGAAAAAGTAGCAAGAAGTGGAAAGATGATCCTTTAAACACATGTGCTATTCAATATGAACAAGAGAGGACATAATTAGAAGAAGAGGAGAAGAGGAAGGAAGATGAGTTGCTTAGGAAGCAACATAAATAGGAAGAGGAAAGGAAACGAATAGAAGATGAATAGTGAAGGGAGTCCCAGGAGGAAGAAGCAGCACATAGACTGGAAGAAGAATAGTTTACTCAAGAGATGGAAGAAGAGTTGGAGGAAGAGAATACTTTCTGGTCCATGGATGATGAGCTAGGTTCTCCAAAAGAACCTCCAACCACAGGTGGTCATCTTCCATTTGGAGAAATGGGAATCACACAACCACCTGAGGATAGAGTCATGGATGTGTTTAATTTCACGTTTGATCAGCACAACAAAATGATCGTATAGTAGAGATGAAGATACTTCTCAAATTATCCTCGGAACCTAGTCTTAGTATCTGAAGAGAAGGTGATAACTTCTAATACCAAAAGGAATCCTAAGGCAATCATGGCCACAAATGTTAATTTTACTACAGCAACGCAAGACAACTCTGAATATCTATTTAGTGATAATGTTAGATTGAGGAAAGGGCTTGTTGCAGTGAAGAAATAGGAGCAACAACTTGTAGCAAAAAATCAATAGTTATCTTCACACAGTTACAGCACCGCAAAATGGTAGTCAGGCATGCAGGAGGAATTGGGTCCAATGGAGGACATCATGGCATGATTATGTGATGAGATGATACTTCTACAACAAGTGGTGGCTCCTCTCGTTGGCATTTATAAGAAAGCACAAGAAGTGGTAAAACTACTGAAAGTGACAAACAAAGCAGTTGAACAACTTCAGGAATGGACTACCAAGTATTCGGATTGTCCGCAACATTTGGAAAGGAAAGAGAGGATTGTCACTGAGATAGATAGATTTTAGTTGAGACTCCACCGTCATAACTACATGTGCCTTAGAGAACATTCAATTAGTAACATTGCTTCTTATAATACACTGCACAATGATTTCGAGTCTCTAACACAGAAAAATGGGATGCCTGCAATAAGATCACTTCACGAAATTAGAGGCAGGGAAATCATCTCCCAGGAGATCAAGAAATACATAGAACAGATCAAGCAAGCATCGGAACAGGAAGGCTTGGCGATTACCAAAGAAAATATTCTACAATATGCCATCGTACTATTCAAATCATATAAAACTCTCATGGCTATGGAATAATGTACAATTAATCTCCAAGACCATATTGATAGAGGAACTATAGGTGAAGATGTGTTATCCAGGAGACTTTCCAGTTCGAGTCAAAGTCATCTCAACGAAGTTCAAAGCATAGCACACATACATCACAAATGAGCTCCATGAGAAAGAAAATAATTTTTAATTTGATAAGGCTTTGTCCTATTATCAGTTTTGTCTTATATAGCCACCATCTCATATGTAATTTGTCTTTTGTAATAAATGGTATGTAATTAAGTCCAAGAGGCACATGTGGGATGTGAATAGCCACATATGGAATGTAAAGGGTCATGTATAGAATATGAATAGAAGTTAAAGAGTCATGAGGAAGCTCAAAGGTCATTGTCATTAGCTATAAATAGCTCATCATAACACAAGCTAAGGGCTTGGATTCTTGAAGTCTTATCTTGACTTTGGTTGTAGTGCATAGGAGATAGATGATTCTTTGGAGAAGAAACTTATGGATTCATGTTCCACTACTGGATCGAGTGTCTCATCTATGTAACAGTGTACTTGGGATCTTTCATTCATAATCAAAAGCTCTATGAGCTAGTATCTCTTCATACACATATCGTGGATGTAGTAGGAATATTATTGTTATGTTTATGGTATTTTTTGGCTTAATTACATACTAAGGCAAATGAACTATTTTGTTACTTAGGTATGATTATTATTGAATAGATGTTTTTATGTTTTCACGATTGTTGTTTATTATGTGGACTAATCTACAAGTAATCAACAAGCCTTTCTCTTTGTTCTTGGGTCCCCCTTTAGGATATTACTATTACTTTTCTAACCGGAGGCTCGTTCTCCTTTACCAGCTATGGAACTTCCCCCATGCACCTTACATTGTGTGTCGCACAAATATTACATACTTGCTCCCAAAAGAGGTGTTGTGATCTCTTATGTGTGATTGTAACCAAGGCATATATTTTCCAATGGTGGTCGGACCATATAGTAGGATGGGACTCCTACACCAACCAGTGTGAGGTCTAATTGGGACTTCACATCAGGGAGATCCCCTTACATGTTGGCGACATCCAGCATCGTCAACACTTTCCATATAATATCTAAAGGTGAAGGTATAAAATATTAAAATCATATTTCACATGGGGACTTACCAGTAGAAGTTTGGACTTCTTTATTGTAAGAGTGTTGTATATATACCATATTTTCATCCCAGGTATTCGAATGCTTCTGATTATAACCCTTCAAAATTTGCACCAAAGTCTTCTTGAATACTATTTTATGGCCATCTATCTAAGGATGGAATGTTGTATCTTTAACTTTTTGTCCATCTTCTCCCAAAATCTAGTCCAAAATGCACTAAGAAATCTTGTGTCCCTATCTAAAATGATGCTCCTTGGTATCCCAAAGTAAACCCAAACCTATCCAAAGAAATGTTTCACTACTTATTCCCCACGTATGGTATTTTTATGTGGTATCATAGAACACATATTGTTGAACCTGTCAACTAAAACGAACATGTAGTCATGTCCCTTCCTGATTGTTGGTGAAACTCCAACAAAGTCTAGGGAAATGTTTTCCCAGGGACAAGTGCATACAGGTAAGGGATAATATGGACCTTTTTTTCCATTACTAAGATTTTTGGTACATCAAAACCTGCACCCTATTATAAACCTAGCTATTTTTTCTTGCATCTTTAGCCAATACGCATACCTCTCCAAGTTTGTCATTGTCTTCTCTACACCAAAGTTCTCTGCAACCTTAGAGGTGTGACCCTCTCTAATCAACTGCAATCGTTCACCTTTATGAACATATAACTTACCCATCGTATAGAGTAACATGTCGTAGATATGGTAGTCCATTGTGTTGTCACCATCACATGAATTTGGCTTTGGAACCACTGAAACACCTCCTTGAAATATCCATCCTCTTAACGTGCCTCTTTGTATGCATCATGGGTGAATGGATCCATGTTCATTAGAGTTCCCAAAGCTATGATCTTTGATGTGGGTGGCCTTAAAATCATTTCGGCCAACGTGTTTTTGTTTCCCTTCTTATACTTGATCACTAAATGAAATTTTTGTAAAAAAGCCATCCACTTGTAATGCATGGTCAACTGAAGCTTTCACTAGGCTTGCAAGTACTGTAGATCCTGACGATTTGTGTGAATTATTGTCTCCTTTACCATTAGATAATGCTTCCACTTCTTTATAACTTGCACCAAGGCATAAATATTCTTGTTGTAGGTAGGGTAGTTAAGAATTTCCCCATTAAATAATTTAGAATGATAGCATATAGGCCTTCCTCCCTGCATCAAAACTACTCCCATAACATACCCACTCATATTTGTCTCCACATCGAAGGGTTGTTGCAAGTTTGGTAATTTGATAATTGGTGCTTCAATTATCTTCTTCTTTAGCACCTCAAAGGCCCTTTGTCAACTCTTTCCCCACTAGAACCTCTTATCACTTGTTGTTAGGGTGTGGAGTGGCATTTCTACTGCTGAAAACGAAGCTATGAATTTCCTTAGGTACTGTGTTATCCCAACGAAACTCCTAACCTTAGAAACATTAGTAGTAATTGGTCATTTCATTATTGCCTCAATCTTGGTAGGATCTATATTCAATTCTCCTCCACCTATCACATACCCCAGATACACTAAAGGTTCTTGTGAAAACTCACACTTCTTTAGATTTGCGAGCAATTGGTGCTTCTTTAATGTCTCCAACACCTGTGTTAAATGTGATATGTGTTCCTCCTAGGTAGCCCTATATACTAGCATATCATCCAAATAGACAATAACAAATGAATCTATAAAAGGGTGCATTATATCATTCATTAACCTCATAAATGTATATGGTCCATTATATCATTCATTAACCTCATAAATGTATATGGTGCATTATATCATTCATTAACCTCATAAATGTATATGGTGCATTGCATAGGTCAAATAGCATGACTAACCACTCATACAAACCTTACCTAGTTTTGAAAACGAACTTCCAGGTGTCTTCTTCTCTAACTCAAACCTGGACATATCTAGACTTTAAGTCCAACTTGGCTAAGTGTTTTTCTTGGTGCAACTAATCCAGAAGATCATCTATTTTGGGCAAGGGGTATTTGTTCTTGAGCATGATTTTTTTCAACGTTTTGTAATCAATACACATGCTCCAAGGCCCATCCCTTTTTGACACTATGAGGATGGGTGACCCACATGATAATATAATCGGTCAAATGAAAACATGCTCCAGTAGTTGTTGCAATTGTTTCTTCACCTCACTATCTTCTATAATAGACTTCATGTACAATCCAATGTTTGGTAATGGGGAGTGCAACAATAGTTGTATCTCGTGCTCGACTTTCCTCTTGGGTGGTAACCCTTCAGGCTCTCAGAACACATCCCTATATGCATGTAGCATATTTTCTAGTTGTTGTTTCTATTTCTTAGTACACCCATCCAAGTATTCCTTACTTACTACTCTCTTATACAGACTAATTTTTCCATAAAAACAGTAAAACATACTTCTAACTGGAACTAATTAGTTTCTTGTCTTGGTTGGCACTTACGAGGGAAATTTTTCACTTGCCTTTGTATGCGTTGATGGTGAACGATTTTCCATCGTTGATGAGCCTATACTAATTGGCTCTCTACATGAAAATTTCATACCCCATGTACATGTAAGGACTTCTACAAATCACTCCACATACATCAAGAGGAGCTACATCTATTTCTACTTCATCAATAAAATCAACACTAATAGCAAATCTCATTTTGCATCGTTTTGTTAGCTTTAAATCTGCATCCTTATTTACCCATACCAATGGATATGGGGTTGGATGATAACTAACTTCCAATACCAATTTTTGGACCATATTTTCTATCATGATATTTTCCTATGCTCCTGAGTCAAACAGAGCATCAATGTTTGTCTTCTTAACCTATATCTTTATGTGGCAAAGTTTGTTCATTTCTACCTCTTCCTAAGGATATTGAGATTCACCTCCTTCTACACTAATGTACAGGTGTTCTTATTTTCCACATCCGAGCTTCTTTCAACCTGATTGCTCGAATCAATGGCCATGAGATTCTTCATCTTATTATCTTTCTTTTTTCTCTTCAAGTTAAGCTCTAGATGCAACTTCCAACACTTCTCATCTATATGATTGTCAATATTACAGTGACTGCAATGGTTATTAGATCTTTGCATTGGTGTGTTGTGGATATTGTATTTGTATCTTTTCCCCTTTACCACTTCTTCTTTGTTAAAAATAGCAACAAGAAATCCTAATTTAATTTGTCCTTCAATTAAATTAGGAATTAAATTGTAATTCTATTCTCATAGCAGCTTGTAGCAGTTAACTAACTTAAGTTGGCATAGTTAGCTCAGGAAATTCGAGTTGGAAGTCTATCTAGAGGCGTGTAGAGTGATTCCTAAATTTTAGGGGTCTAGGTTGAGTTCTTTTGAGTTAAATTAATTAATTTAGTCTAACTGCGTTAATGTCAGTTAAACTAGTTCCAACTGTTGGAGGAACTAGTAGGAGGTCTAGTAGTGGGGACCAACTTCAGTGCAGCTTCATTTCTCAACCAATTGACTAATGATTCACTCATAAATAAATCATGCATGTCAATTCTGAGAAAGACCGAGTTGAGATTAGAGTTTAGGGACAGTGTACTATCAGTTTTATAATTTTCCGAGTTGTACAAATGGTGCATGCAATCAGTAGAAGGCCTATGATGGATTGTGCAGTTATGGTGAGGAATTTTCCCAATTAAATATGGGCTAATTCCCTCAGGAATTGCACGAGGAAGTAGGGGCTTGGAAGGCAGCAGAATTGGCTAAGTGTTTGCTTGAGCTGGTTTGTGAAGCAGTGAGACAGATTTTACTTGTGCGGAGATTGTTCAGGTTGAACAAGCATTGAATTTTCTTCTAATATCTTCTCGTTAATGTAGTATAGATAGTCATGGTTTTGAGTGGTTTCTTTCCCCATAAAAATATTGTGTTATGTGCGATTGAAATTCTTCCTTTTTTGCTTAGTGTTTTCATCGATCAATTTTGGTTTCCACTGATGAGTAGAGTAGATTCATGTCTTTTGTTTTAGAATATCACATAAGCAATTGAATCTACAGCAAAAATCCACATGGTACCAGAGTTGAATTCACTTTAGAAGAGGAGAATACGGGTTTGTTATGCAGGTGAAATCGAATTTGCAGTTTCATACTTCTGAGTCAGCAAGATGTCATTCTACAGTTTGAGACTTAAGTATGCCCTGGAGGGCAGCTCAAATTATATAGCTTGGAAGGACGGGATGGAGGCAGTGTTGGAAGAAAACGGGCTAAAAGAATTCATAGATCATGATATCCTGAAGCCTCCAACATATGATGCTAAATATCTGGTTGAATGGAGAAAATGTGTGGCAAAAGAGAGAAGGATTATCCTAGAAGGAGCTCGAGATCATATTGTCTCAAATCTCCATGGTATGGAAACTCCATTCGCAATGTGGAATGCATTGACAGACCTATCTCAAAATAGAAATGACCACATGAAGTTAGCATGGAAGGATAAGCTCAGAAAGATTAAGAAGGAGAAGGGTGAATCAATTCTTAAGTACTTGACTAAGTTCACCCAATGTTAGAATGAGCTTGGAAGTGTCGGTATTACTGTTGCAGAAGATGATATGGTGAGCCTAGCACTTCTAGGACTTCCCAATATCTGACAAAGCTACCATGACTCATTTAATGGGAGGGAGAAGAAACTAGAGTGGGAGCGATTGTGGTCCGACATGGTACAAGAAAAGATTCGGCGAAACACCAAAGGCAGATCCTCATCAAAGAATGATGATGAGGAGAATTGTACCTTACCTAGTAAGGCAAAGAAAGGGAAGGGGAAGTCACCCCATTCCAAATCAGATTCTTGTCAGGGTGGCAAGAAGAAGGACATGTCGAAAATCAAGTGTTTTCACTGTCATGAGATGGGACACTTTGCCACAAAGTGTTTGCACAAGAAGGCTAGTAAGAAGCCCTCACAAGGAGTGGCAGGTGAAGCTCTTGCTTTGCAATTCAAACTGTAGTTTACCATCATCACTTGCATGGTGTCATCGATGATGGGTACTGTGTGGTACCTGGACAATGGAGCTTCATTCCATATGATCGGTAACAAAGATCTCTTCAGTAACTTGGAGGAGAAGGATCTCTAGGTGCATATCAAGATGGGTGACGATGGGAGGTATAGCACAACCGGTATTGGTATTGTTGCCTTTTAGAGGGAGTTTGGTTCTCCCCTAACTTTGAGAGATGTTATGTATGTTTTGGGTTTGAAGAAGAACTTGGTTTTTGTTGCTATTTTGGAGGATAGAGCTTATTATGTAATATTTATTAAGGGAATGGATTTCCTTCATCACATAGCCACAGGACAGGTGAAGCGGATAGGGGTTTGAGTAAATAACCTCTACAAATTGGAGGTAGAATATTGTGTTGCTTTGAGCACTAAAGCGGAGAAGGTGTAGAGTTGAGATATCGGTGAGTTGTGGCATAGAATATTTGGTCACTTGCAGCATGAAGCTTTAAAGATCATGCAGCAAATTTCTACAGGACGTCCCAAGGGTACACTAGAGAAGAGAGACACATGCAAAGGGTGTACATTGGGTAAGTACACCAAAGCTTCATTTCATTACAAAGACAGTCAAGCACAAGCAATCCTTGATCCAATTCACTCAGATGTGTGTGGACCATTCTCGACAGCATCCATGGCCAATCAGCGGTATTATGTAATATTTGTTGATGATTTTTCTCATAAGTGTTGGATTTTCTTCATGCAGACAAAAGATCATACGTTTGCTAAGTTTTGTGAATTTAAAGGACTTTTCGAGAAATATACTGGAATGAAAGCTAAATCTCTCATAAGATATAATGGTGGAGAGTATTTTTCGAATGAATTCAAGAACTTCTGTGCTTCAGAAGGAATTCGACGGGAGTTGATAGCACCACATAACCCACAATAGAATGGGGTGGCTGAAAGGAAGAATATAAGTATTGTGGGAGCGGCATGGGTCATGTTCCATGACCATGACCTACCATTACAATTGTGGGTTGAATCATGTAACATAGTTGTTTATTTGAAGAACAGAACCCATCATCGAATTCTCGAGATGAGTACACTAGAAGAGGCTTTTTCAGGGAAGAAACCAGATGTGGCACAGTTCAGGATATTTGGTTCATCAATCTACTTCCATGTTACCAAATATGCACGGAAAAAGCTAGAGCCAATAGCTGAGTTGGGCATATTTGTGGGGTACACTAATGCACCTCAAAATTATCGGGTGTGCTTTCCAACCAATAGGATGACAGTGGTTCACAGAGATGTGAAGTTCAATGAAGAGAAGGCCATGAGATGTTCCCTTGAGAGGGAGCTTCAGCTACATGAAGTTGAGGAGCTTTTAGCTCCAAAGGAGGAACCTCGGGATGATATGGAGTAGCCACATGTAGAGGAGCAAGGAATGGAAACACCCACTCATGAAAAGACTTCCAGAGATGGGAGAAAGTGCACCAGAGAGGCTAACAGGTTATTTCATGATGCTAGAGATAATGTGGGAGCACCCAAATCACAGCGTAGGCAGAGGAGGTCACCAGAGAGGTACACTAATTACATGGCTCTGATGAGTGAGAGTGTAGATATTGAGCCATCCTATTTTGAGGAAGAAGTGTAGCAATTATTTTGAGTTAATTCCATGGTTAAGGAGTATGACTCCATTATCAGGAAAAGTGTTTGGGAAGTGGTCCCAACACCAGCAAACAAGTCATTGGTGAGTTCCAAATGGATTTACAAGGTAAAGTAAGTAGCAGATGGGAGTGTGGAGAAACACAGGGCTAGATTTTTGGCCAGAGGGAATTGATTACGATGATACTTTTGCTCCTGTAGCAAGGTACTCATCAATCATATCCATTCTAGCACTATCAGCGCAGATCGGATGGTAGATACATCATATGGATGTAAAGACAACATTCCTCAATGGCATGATTGAGGAATAGTTATATATGGAGTAGCCTGAAGGATTTGAGACCTTCAACAAATAGTCGCATGTGTGTAGACTCAAGCGTGCATTGTATGGACTGAAACAAGCACCTCATGCTTGGTACACCAGGATCGATAGCTATTTCACCAGGTGAAATATCCATCCAACCTTTACCATATTGTGGTTGAACGTAAATTGTTGATTATTGTTTTATATGTCGACGATTTGATTCTAACAGATGGTGAGAAGTTGATCGAGTCTTTCAAAGAGGATCTTGCAAGAGAGTTTGAAATGAAGGACTTTAGGCTCATGCATTACTTTCTAGGTATGCAATTATGGAAAGGAGATGAGGAACTATTTGTCTCTCAGGGAAAGTATGTCAATGAGTGGGTTCACTCATGTATTTGATGAACACACAACCAAACATGTCTTATGCAATTAACCAGCTTAGTCAAGCTATGGTTAAGCCTACCAAACTATATTGGAAGGAAGCCAAACATGTGTTGAGATAACTCAAAGGCACCACTCATTTTTGTGTTTGGTACAAACGAACATAGGGAGTGAAGATTCAAGGCTTCACAGATGCATATTGGGCAGGGAGTCGATCCGACAGGAAGAGCACTTCAGGGGGGATCTTCATTATTAGGTCAGCAGTAGTTTCTTGCTACAACATGAAGTAAAGATCAGTTGCACTTAGTTCAGGAGAAGCAGAGTACATGGCTACTAGTCAGGCAGCTTGTGAGGCTATTTGAATGAGGAAGATTATTTTTGGTCTGTTTGGTCAGCAAATGGATCCAACAGTGATTTATTGTGACAATCAGAGTTGTATCAAACTCTCTGAGAAGCCAATTTTTCATGATCGGTCCAAGCATATTGATATCTAGTATCACCATCTTCGATATTGTGTGTAGAGTAGAATCAAATTGCTAGAGTACACTCCCACATAGGAGTAGGATGTGGATATTTTGACAAAGGCCTTGTCAAGATGAAAATTCGAATTTCATAGAGGCAAGATTGGGGTAGTTAATAATCCCTTTCTTGTTGAGAGGGAGTATTAAAAATAGCAACAAGAAATCCTAATTTAATTTGTCCTTCAATTAAATTAGGAATTATATTTTAATTCTATTCTCATAGCATCTTGTAGCAGTTAACTAAGTTAATTTGATGTAGTTAGCTCAGTAAATTTGAGTTGGAAGTCTATTTAGAGTAATGTAGAGTGATTCCTAAATTTTAGGGGTCCAGGTTGAGTTATTTTGATTTGTAATCAATTAATTCAGTCTAACTGTGTTAATATTAGTTAAACCAGTTCCAACTGTTGGAGGAACTAGTAGGAGGTCTAGTAGTGGGGAGGAGCTTCAGTGCAGCTTCAGTGCTCAACTAGTTAACTAATGATTTGCCCATAAATAACTCATGCATGTCAGTTCTGAGAAAGACCCGGTTGAGATAGGAGTTCAGGGACAGTGTATTATCAGTTTTATAATTTTCCAAGTTGTAAAAATGGTGCATGCAATCAGTAGAAGGCCTATGACAGATTGTGCATGTGTGGTGAGGAATTTTCCCAATTAAATATGGGCTAATTGTTGGCATTATGACATAGATTTGGCACTATGACACAGGTGTTGTCCTTGATGGCAACTCACTCAGATGACAAATCACTGCTCAGACTCACAGATTGAAGAAACAGAGGTATACGCAGGTTCCCCATTGACCAAGCCGCGTGTACACACGGGTTAGTGGACCAAAAGGAGCGTATAGCATACACACACACTTTCACAGAAGGAAAGGCACGTACATGTTGGAAAACTAAGTTTTGGTCCATGGTATTTGGTCCATGGTATTTTGATCCATGGTATTGGTCCAAGGTATCTGATCCGAAGTATTGACCCTAGGTATTTGGTCCAAGGTATTGGTCTTAAGTGGTTTTGGTCCATGGTATTGAGTAAGGCCTAAGATTATAAAAGGAGGAGAAGATCATTAGGCAAAGGCACTCAAGTATTGAATATCTAATGAAGAGCAAGATCTAAAATACGGGTGATTGGGTCATGGTGCATAGCTGTATCTAAATCAAGGATGAACCTTAGCGCTTGATGAAGGATAAGATCTAATGATGGGTCAAGATCTTAAGGCTTGAAGTGAAGTATCTTTGTGTGGTTTTGATCTTTTATCTGAATAACTGACGCATGTTGTAGTCTGTAAATATGATGAAATAGGTATAACTGAAGTTTGGAATTGTTGTAAAGATTAAATCATCATTTACAGATATGTACACAAGTTCACTTTAGAAAAGGTTCGTATACATGTTGGTTCTGCATATCAAAACAGTGTATACATCTTAAATTTGATTTGTAGATCTGTACGCAGGTTCGCCTTGAGAAAAGTGTGTATGCACGCAGGTTCAACACATTGAAGTAGCATATACCTCATAAAATATGCTTTAGCTACTTTTATTTGTTGTTGCAGTGTTCTGGGTTCTGGTTACAGCATTCTGAAAAGTGATTGATTGATTCAGTTGTGGTTGGTGCAAAGGATATTGGTTGATGCAGATATATTTGATGTTCGAATGATGTTATTGATGGATTTAGTCTGAAAAATTATGAAACATGGTCCCTGGAAGAAAAGAGAAGGTTGTAGCCTTCTGCAGGCCGGCACCTACGTACTAGTAAACATATCAGCTAGTACAAGAGCTAGGGGGTTGTAGCTCCCTTCCAGGAGAAGCTGGAGAATGAGAGAAGGTTGTAGCCTTCTACAGGTAGAAGCTTGCATACTGGTATAAGACTACACCAGTACAAAAATTGTAAAAAGAAGTTTCTTATTAAAAAGAAGATAGAGACGATTGCAGTTGGTGGTTTTCACCCACATTGGATTTCCACCTTATATCTTGTGTTCATGTGTGTGATTGTCTATTCTATTTTTACTGCACCTGGTTATTGTTTATATGGTTCTTATGCACTGATTAAAGATCAACATATGATGAATTAACTGAATCATAAGTTTGCAGGATATACGCTAGTTGCCTTAAATACAGTTGCATATACACGCAAGTTCCATTAACTGAAGTAGCGTATATGAATCTGATTATGGAAATGAAATATTATTGACTTGCTAATATTGATTCACCCCCTTCTCAATATTATTTCCAACAATTGGTTTCAGAGCAAGTCCTTAAGAAGAAGCTTGATCGCTTGAAGGAAGATCTATCATCATGAGTAACTACAAAAGAGAGGGATTCATTAGACCACCAATCTTTGATGGGAGAAACTTCGTTTATTGGAAGGTAAGAACCACAGCCTATCTTTAAACTCTTGGAATAAATGTCTGGGAAATCATGGAAGGAGGATATACATTTCCATCATCAATTCCTACAGATACGGCAGGTAAAAAGCAATATGAAACCAATGCCAAGGCTGTCAATACATTATTGGGGAGTCTGTCACAATCAGAATTTGTCAAAGTTATGCAACTCAAAACCACCAAAGAAATATGGGACAAGATCTTTCTAAACTATGAATGAGACAATCAGGTAAAATGTATAAAACTGCAAACTCTCAGAATTCAATATGAAACTCTCAAAATGCACAATGATGAAAGTATAGCTAGTTACTTCTTACATATAGATGAGATTGTTAATTACATGAAGAACTTGGGTGAAGAGATAAAAGAATTTACTTTAGTTGAAAATGTTTTAAGATCCTTGTATACTAAGTTTGAATCAAAAGTATCTGCCATAGAAGAAAAGCAGGATCTTCAGACTATTACTATGACATAGCTGCACGGAATCTTAACTGCTTTCAAAATGAGAAAAGGAGGTCCATCAAATATGAGATAAGTTGCATTCAAAGCTTCAAGAAGAGAAGAACTCGATGACTCAGGACATATTTCAGAAGGAGAGGAAGAAGCAAACTTTGTCAAGAACCTTCAACAGGGTTCTGAAAATTCAGAGGTAAACTACCTTTCAAATGTTTTGCTTGTGGAAGAGTCGGTCATTATGCTGCCAAATGCGTTCATAAAGATGAGCTTGATAAAGGTAAGGAATCAGCAAAATGGAATAGAAAACAAATTGTAAGCAAGAAGAGCTACTATACGCATGAAGATAGTGATGGTTTATCAAATAGTTATGAAGATGAAAATAGTAATGACTATAGACTTCTAATGGATTTTGAAGATGATGATTTCTTGGATGCTTTAGATGAAGATGACCTTTATGAAGAAATATCTAAACTCAAAATCTATTTAGAAGAAAAGAATATGATTATAAATACTCTGACATTCCAACTTGCTGAAAGAGAAAAACACAATGAAAAACTAGAATGTGAAATTGTGGGTCTAAGAAAGGATATTGAGAAAACAAAATCAATCTCAGATTTGCTAAAGGATCAGAAACCTTAAACGAAATTATCAAAGTGCAGCGTTCGCCTCTGATAAAGACAGGTCTTGGATATACTGCAAAAGCATCCCAAGCACAGAAACCATCAACCTCCACTAAAAGCTATCTTGATGTAGCAAAGAGCAGTGAACAGTTTGACAATCGACAACAAAGGCATAAAGCAGATCACCAGGTAAATCAGGCTAAATTTACTTCAAGGATGAACAGAAGCTACAACCAACCTCAGGTAAATCATACTCAATCTATTTCAAGAATGAATATCAATAACAACTACAATCACTAGGTCAGTAGATTTGATAATCGCAGGAATTTCTTTAATGGCCAATGCTTTTCATGTCATAACTTTGGACACAAAGCTGCTCAATGTGTTGCTTACAAGACCATCATGACTAGAGAAGCACGAAATCAAAGGAATGTGACGGGGATCATGAAATGGACCTAAAATAACTTTTCTCTTCTTGAAAATGAAATAGAATGCACTATCTGCAACAACTTCAATCATGAAGAATCCGAATGCAGGAGTAAATTTTAGCAGACATCTCAGAAGGATAAAACTTCATTAAATCCCAAAATATGGAGAAATAAAGAACCGCAAACAGAAAGATGTGGTATATCCTTGTATGTAGAAGGACAAGAAAATCAATGGTACATCAACAGTGGATGTTCAAAACACATGACAGGTGATAAAGAAAAACTTTAGTCATATAATGCCTTAGAAAAGGAAAAGAAGGTCTCATTTGGAAATGACACTCCTGCTGTCATAAAAGGTAAAGGTTCTGTTCTCTTAAAAGAAAAATTTAAAGCTGGGAATGTTATGTATGTTGATGGTCTAAAGCATAACTTGTTGAGTGTTAGTCAAATGTGTGATCAAAGAAATGAAGTAGTATTTCGATCAAATGGATGTGTTGTTCATGAGCTTGATACAGGAGAAACTATGATCAAAGGTATAAGAACTCCAAACAACTTATACATACTCAAGGGAGGACAAAAACAGTGTTATCTAAGCAAAAATGATGAACACTAGCTATGGAATAGAAGATTGGGGCATCTAAGCTTCTCTCAATTAAGAAAAGCATGCAAATTCCAGGCTATTCATGATCTTCCTGATATCAGCATCCCAGAGAATACAATATGCAAATCATGTCAATTTGGTAAGCAAACCAGAGCACACTTCCCTGAAAAGGAAGGATCAGCTAGTAAGCCTCTTCAACTTGTTCATACTAATTTATGTGGACCATCAAGGAAAAGGTCACCTCGTGGAGAGGAATACTTTATATTGTTCATTGATGATTTTTCCAGAATGTGTTGGGTAGGGATTCTAAAGCATAAAGATGAAGCATTTGAAAAATTCAAAGATTTCAAAGCCTTGGTTGAAAATGAATCAGATCGCAAAATCAAATGCCTCAGATCTGATCAAGGAGGGGAATTTACCTCGGATGAATTCTTTGACTTTTTTGAAAAACATGGAATAAAAAGGAAATTCTCCACTGCAAGGACTCCTCAGCAAAATGGAGTGGTAGAAAGGATGAACAGAACTGTTCAACAAATGGCTTGTGCTATGCTAGATGAGTCTGGAACTCCTGCAACCTTCTGGGGTGAAGCTGCATTCATTGTCGTCACTATTCTCAACCAAGCAAATGTTCGAGTAAACAGCACTCAAACTACACATGAACTTTGGTATGGTAAGACTCCTACTGTAAAATACTTCAAAGTTTTTGGAAGCAAATGTTACATCAAAAGGACTGATGAAAAACTTGGCAAGTTTGAACCCAGAGCAGATGAAGGCATTCTCCTTGTTACTCTTCCTAAAGTAAAGGATATAAGTGTTATAAATAAAGACTTGGGAAAATTATTGAAAGTATCGATGTTGTCGTTGATGAAGCATGCAAAAATCCAAAGCAGGTAAAAACTGAAGATTGTGGAGAAGATGAGGATTATCCTCCCACGTCAAATCAGACTAATTCTAAAGAAGAAACCAATGAAGCACCAAAAGAACAGATAAGGGTAGAAGAAAAGACTCCATCTAGGTATGTTTAGAAAAATCACCCAGAGACTCAAATTTTGGGACAGAAAGTGGTAGGTGTGCAGACAAGAAGAACTATTATAGAAGCTTCAAGCTATCTAGCATTTTTTTCCTCCATCGAACCTCAAAATGTAAATGAAGCATGCAAAGATGAATGTTGGGTCAAGGCCATGAATGAAGAACTTGAGCAAATTGAAAAGAATAATAAAAGAATAATACTTGGGAATTAGTTCCTAGACCCCATGATAAGAATATCATAGGAACCAAATGGATATTCAAAAACAAGTTGAATGAAAATGGAGAAGTTATTAGAAACAAGGCCAAACTTCTTTGTAAAGGATATGCTCAACAAGAAGGTATAGATTTTGAAGAAAATTTTACACCTGTTGCTATACTTGAAGCCATAAGAATGTTCCTTGCTCTTTCTAGTTTTCAGAAATTCAAAGTATACCAAATGGATGTAAAATCTGCCTTTCTTAATGGAGACTTAGAAGAAGAATTATATATTGAGCAACTAGACGGATTCATCCTTGGAAATGATGCAAAACTTGTATGCAGACTCAGAAAGGTTCTCTATGGTCTAAAACAAGTTCCAAGGGCCTTGTATTACCGTCTTGACAAATACCTCCATCAACAAGGTTTTTCAAAAGGATCAGCTGATAGCAATCTATATACAAAGATTGACAATAATAAATTGCTAATACTTGTCGCGTATGTTGATGATATCATTTTTGGTAGTAATGAAGAAGCCATGAGTCAGAATTTTGCTTCGGTAATGCAACAAGAATTTGAAATGTCCCTACTTGGTGAGCTTACATATTTTCTTGGTCTACAAGTTCAACAAAATAAAGATGGTATTTTTTTGTCACAAACCAAATATCTCAAGCAGATCTTGAAAAAATATGGCATGGAAGATTCTAAACCAATATGTACCCCAATGGTAACAGGATGCAGTCTCAGCTCAAATGATGAATCAGTAGCAGTACATCAACCAACCTACAGATCCATGATTGGCAGCCTGCTTTATCTAACAAGTACACAACCAGACATCATGCATGCAGTGGGAATAGTTGGAAGATTCTAAGAAAATCCGAAGGAATCACACCTTTAGGCAGTCAAAAGGATTTTCAAATATCTTCAAGGAACACAGAATTTTGGTTTATGGTATCCTAGAGATACAGATCTTACACTTCATGCATATACAGATGCAGATTGGGCAAGAAGCATTGATGACAGAAAAAGCACTAGTGGTGATGCATTCTATATGGGTTCCAGATTAGTGTCTTGGTTCAGAAAGAAACAAAGTTCAATTGCATTATCTACAGCTGAAGCAGAATATGTGGCTGTTGCATCTTGCTGCACACAACTCCTTTGGATGATGCAAACACTGCAATACATTCAAATCACATGTACTCCAACCATCTCCATTCTATGTGATAATACAAGTGCCATCAGTATTTCAACGAATCCATTCATTCATTCCAAGACTAAGCACATACCCATCAAATATCATTTTCTACGTGAACAAGTGCTTGAACAAAAGGTCAAATTGGAGTATGTTCCCTCCAAAGAACAGGCTGCTGATATATTCACCAAACCACTGTCCAGAGAGACATTTTAATATCTCAGGTAGAAGCTAGGAGTAGTTGATGCATCATCTTGTTGTTAAAACTTATCTGTTTCAGAGAAAAGTGATTATATGCTAGTTTCATAAAGCGTAGTCGCGTACATACGCCGGTTTCTATGGATACAGTCGCGTATATGTTGGTTTGAAGAAAAGCAGTGACCAAACTCAGTATGAAAGGAGTCTGATATGGGTCTGACAGTGATCATCTGGCACAGATTCAGGGGGAGCATATACTTCTCATAATGCATTGTTGGCATTATCTTAGAAGATCTTGGTACAAATTCACAGTTGTTTTTTGATTCAGGTAGAACAAGTTCAGGGGGAGATCATGGTTACTGGTCTGGATGCTGATTGATAGATGTTGTTGATGATAGTTGCTAATGACTATCATGGTCTTGTTTAGATATTTGGTCTCTATGTCATGTATATATTTTAGTGTCACGGTCATCAAACAAACTATTTTCTTACCCCACTATGCATGGGATGGATGATGTAATGTTCTTGTTTTAACATGTATAAACAGTTGATATATCCCCACTTGGTTGGGTGGATGAGTCAAACTTGGTATATCCCCACTTGGTTGGGAGATGGACATATGTATGAGTCATTGGTGATAGGAAGGTCATTTATGATGTATGTATAGAGTCATGTTGTTCTTTTAGAACATCTTTTTGCAGACCTTGCTTATATTCAGGAGGAACATGGAGCTCAATCAGCACACTTCAGCATATCAGAGAAATCCACATGAACTCAGGGTGAGCATAACCCTTTGCCCTTGATGACAAAGGGAGAGAGTGACTTGGGGTTTCCATCAAGTCCAAAGGGGGAGATTGTTGGCATTATGACACAGATTTGGCACTATGACACGGGTGTTTTCTTTGATGGCAACTCACTCATATGACAGATAATTGTTCAAACTCACAGATTGAAGAAAGAGAGGTATACGCAGGTTCCCCATTAACCAAGTCGTGTGTACACGTGGGTTAGCGGACCAAAAGGAGTGTATAGCGTACACACGCACTTTCACAGAAGGAAAGGTGCATACATGTTGGAAAACTAAGCTTTGGTCCATGGTATTTGGTCCATGGTATTTTGATCCATAGTATTGGTCCAAGGTATCTGATCCGAAGTATTGACCCCAAGTATTTGGTCCAAGGTATTGGTCCTAAGTGGCTTTGGTCCATGGTATTAAGTAAGGCCGAAGATTATAAAAGGAGGAGAAGATCATTAGGCAAAGGCACTCAAATATTGAATATCTAATGAAGAAAAATATCTAGAATACAGGTGATTGGGTTATGGTGCATAGCCGGATCTGAATCAAGGATGAACCTTAGCGCTTGATGAGGGATAAGATCTAATGATGGGTCAAGATCTTAAGGCTTGAAGTGAAGTATCTTTGTGTGGTTTTGATCTTTTATCTGAATAACTAGTGCATGTTGTATTCTGTAAATATGATGACCTGGGTATAACTGAAGTCTGGAATTGTTGTAAAGATTAAATCATCATTTACAGATATGTACGCAGATTCACTTTAGAAAAGGCGTGTATACACGTTGGTTCTGCATATCAAAACAGCGTATACATCTTAAATTTGATTTGCAGATCTGTACGTAGGTTCGCCTTGAGAAAAGTGCGTATGCACGCAGGTTCGACACATTGAAGTAACATATACCTCATAAAATATTCTTTAGCTACTTCTATTTGTTGTTGCAGTGTTCTGAGTTCTGGTTACTGTATTATGGTTACAGCATTCTGAAAAGTGATTGATTGATTCAGTTGTGGTTGGTGCAAAGGAGATTGGTTGATGCAGATATATTTGATGTTTGAATGATGTTATTGATGGATCCAATCTGAAAATTTGTGAAACGTGGTCCCTGGAAGAAAAGAGAAGGTTGTAGCCTTCTGTAGGCCGAAACCTATGTACTAGTAAACATATCAGCTAGTACAATGTTGAGATTTTCTATTTTAAATAAAATAGGCAAAAATCCCAGTGTGTGACAACAATAGAAATTTGTTGTTGGATTAGCTCCAGGTTATTGGGAGAGAATTAATGCATCCTAAATTTGATGTGAGAGGCAGTTAGATTCTCCTTGCTATAAAATAGGTATCCATATGGATAGTTTGGTGTGGTGAGAGCTTGTGAGGATTTGATTAATTATGTAATCTCCTGTTTGATTAATAAAGATTGTCGATGCCTATGTTTGGTGGACATAGCCCAGAAAGGTTGGGTGAACCACGTTAAACCCTGTGTCTCTTTATGGTGTGTATCTGCTGTTGTTTGTTCTTTGGTTTAGATGTATGCTCCAACAATTGGTATCAGAGCAATGTTGGAGGCCTGGCGCAACAGTGGAGGTCATTGTTTCCAGAACTGCATGTTCAGCTGATGTGTGGACCTGCGTAATGGTAGTTGCATATTGTTGTGCGTAGAGGTCGTTTACAAAAACTGCGTGGAGAGGATTGCTATTATATTTATTCACTTGCGTGCTGGAGGTGGAGCGCAAAGGCGTGGAGATTGCTGGTCTATTCCTTTGATTGCTGGTGCCTGGTGCTCATTGCTGGCGTATGACTATTTGTGCGTGCTGGTTTGTGAATGCTAGTGCGTATTGATGTATGCTGCGTGGGGCTTTAATGAGATATTTTCACCAGTTGTTAAAATTGTTTCAATTAGAATTGTGTTAGCGTTAGTTGCTTTGCTTGATTTAGAATTACAGCAACTAGATGTTAAGACTGTGGTTTTACATGGAGACTTAGATGAGGAAATTTATATGGAACAACCGGAAGGTTTTGTTCAGCATCGCAATGAGAAATTTGTCTGCAGGCTCAAGAATTCATTGTATGGCCTGAAGCAGTTGCCTCGGCAGTGGTATAAGAAGTTTGATTCCTTCATGTTGAGTCAGAAATATGTAAGAAGTGAATATGATCATTGTGTTTACTTTAAGCAGTTAAGTAATGGCATTTTCATTATCTTAGTGTTGTATGTTGACGATATGCTTTTAGCAAGCAAAATCATTGAAGAAATCAACAGGTTGAAGACTCAGATGGCAAGGATGTTTGATATGAAAGATCTAGGAGCAGCAAGACAGATTTTGGGCATGGAGATTTTCAGAGACAGGGGCAATGGTAAGCTGTGGCTATCACAACAAAAGTATATTGAGAAAATACTTGTGAGGTTTGGTATGAACAATGTGAAGCCTGTGTCAGTCCCTTTAGCTTCCCATTTTAAGCTTTCTTCCAGTTTATGTCCTAATACAGATGAAGAAAAGGATTATATGTCTCGAATTCCATATGCCAATGTAGTAGGATGTTTGATGTATGCGATGGTGTGTACGCGACCAGATATTTCATATGCAGTTGGGGTTGTCAGCAGGTATATGGAAAATCCGGGTAAAGAACACTGGTCAACAGTGAAATGGGTGCTTCGGTATTTCAGAGGCACAAGTAGTTATTGTATTACTTACAATAAGAGTAGTGAATATGTTTGCAGATATGTTGATTCTGATTTTGCAGATGATTTGGATAAGAGAAGGTCAACTTCAGGGTATGTCTTTACTCTTGCAGGTGGAGCTATTAGCTGGATGTCAAAGCTACAAAACATTGTTGCTTTATCTACTACTGAAGCAGAATACATTGTTGCTTCACATGCTTGCAAAGAGGCGGTTTGGTTGAAAGGTTTTCTTGGTGAGTTTGGTAGTTTACAGGACAACATCAGGTTCCTTTGTGATAGTCAAAGTGCAATACATTTGGCTAAGAATTCGGCCTATCATAGTAAATCAAAGCATATTCCAATTAAGTACCATTTTGTAACACGGGTTATCACTGAAAGGGGAGTCTCTCTTGAAAAGGTGCATACAAAGGAAAATTGTGCAAACATGTTCACGAAACAAGTTTTGTCAGAGAAGCTACGTTGGTGTTTGGCTTCTCTCGGCTTGCAGAAAAGATAAAATAATAAACAAACAGGGCATCAAGCTAATTGTTGTCAAGGTGGAGATTGTTGAGATTTTCTGTTTTAAATAAAATAGGCAAAAATCCCAGTGTGTGACAACAATAGAAATTTGTTGCTAGATTAGCTCCAGGTTATTGGGAGAGAATTAATGCATCCTAAATTTGATGTGAGAGGCAGTTAGATTCTCCTTGCTATAAAATAGGTATCCATACGGATAGTTTGGTGTGGTGAGAGCTTGTGAGGATTTGATTAATTATGTAATCTCTTGTTTGATTAATAAAGATTGCCGATGCCTATGTTTGGTGGATGTAGCCCAGAATGGTTGGGTGAACCACGTTAAACCCTGTGTCTCTTTATGGTGTGTATATGCTGTTGTTTGTTCTTTGGTTTAGTTGTATGCTCCAACATACAAGAGATAGGGGGTTGTAGCTCCCTTCCAGGAGAAGCTGGAGAACGAGAGAAGGTTGTAGCCTTCTACAAGTAGAAGCATGCATACTGGTATAAGACTGCACCAGTACAAAAATTGTAAAAAGAAGTTTCTTATTAAAAAGAAGATAGAGACAATTGCAATGGGTGGTTTTCACCCACATTGGGTTTCCACCTTATATCTTGTGTTCATGTGTGATTGTTTGTTCTGTTTTTACTGGACCTGGTTACTGTTTATATGGTCTTGATGCATTGATTAAAGATCAACATATGATGAATTAACTTAATCATAAGTTTGCAAGATATATGCTAGTTTCCTTAAATACAGTTGCGTATACACGCAAGTTCCATTAACTGAAGTAGTGTATATGAATCTGATTATGGAAATGAAATATTATTGACTTGCTAATACTGATTCACCCCCCTCCCTCTTAGTATTATTTCCAACACTAATTCCCTCAGGAATTACGCAAGGAAGTAGGGGCTTGGAAGGCAGCATAATTGGCTAAGTGTTGGCTTGAGCTGGTTTGTGAAGCAGAAAGATAGATTGTACTTGTGCAGAGATTGTTCAGGTTGAAAAAGCATTGTATTTTCTTCTCAGATCTTTTGGTTAATGCAATATAGATAGTCAGGGTTTTGAGCAATTTCTTTCCCTAGAAAAATATTGTGTTATGTGTGATTGAAATTCTTCCTTTTCTGCATATTGTTTTCATCGATCAATTTTGGTTTCCACAGATGAGTAGAGTAGATTCATGTATTTCGTTTTAGCATATCACATAATCAGTTGAATATACAGTAAAAATCTAAATTCTTCCCCTCGTTAGAAGTGTCCTGGTGCTCCTACTTCGATCCAGTTGATTGCTCTTTCTTATGGCCTATGCTTTCTAGGTATTGTGCCTGCTTACAAGCCTTGTTCATCAATCTTATCTAAGCAACATCACTTTCTTCTGCATATGGTTGTGTAGATCCCCCAAATACTTTAGAAGTACTTAAATTTGGGTTATTTAGGGAGATACCCATCATTATGTCATCTTTCTAAATTTTGTGGTGTATTCATGTACACTATGCCCCTGTTTCTACTTGAAGTAATGCCACCAGATCCACTAGTCCTCTACATACCCAATAGGGTAAAATTGTGACTTTATGAGGGTTTTAAATTCCTCCTACTTAGTCACTAGAGGATCTCCCTTCAACCTCAAGGTCTTTGTGTGGATTTCCCACCAAGTCAATGCATGGCCATCCAATTTCAATCATGCAAATGAAATCTTATGTTCTTCCTTTATATGATGAACACTAAATAAACTTCAAATTGTTGCAACAAGTGATTTAGCTTCAAAGGATCAATTTCACCTTGGTATAACTTAATATTGACCTTTGCTTCCATTTTTAACAAGGATTGTGAATGATTCATGGCACTCAAATTGGGTTGATCTCTTTCAGATTCTTTCTTTGGCCCATTCATTATTTCTTCCCATCTCTCGATCTCTCCTTTGATCTGTCATCTACGTTAGAACCCCCATCTTCTTTGAATAACCCAATCTTCTTTCTTAGGGCCGACATGAGGAGATTCATATTATGTATTATATCTACAACTTGTGCTTCCAACCATGAAAACATTTCCTCTACAGGATCACGAGGGTTATTCACAGATTTGTCGACCATGACTAGGGTTTTCTAACTCTTGGCTTATCATATCTAGATCCCCTACAAATATCCATAATATACCCAAAGAAACTTGCTCTAATACCAATATGATCCGTTCACTTCCATGGATATTCCATTGGACAATTTTTCATAACAAACCTGATAAGTTATACTTAAAAAACTAAAATCTACACTATTATTTTCTATTTCCCATTACATTCTTGGATTTGTAAATCATTAGTTATTGCATATGAATGCAAATGATAATATGTAGAAAATAGAGTAAAACGAAATAAAAAAATCACAAACCACGATCTGACATAAGATATAACCTAGGAAACCCTTTCGGGATAAAACCTAACTGAAAGGTGAGACTGCTTTGCTCGCTTTCTCTGAATAGAAAATGGATGTGAGTACAAAGAAGTAATTCCTATAGCCTTCAGGCTACTACAGTGAAAAAATCCTCTATGTATGCTCTCTCTGTATCCCTCTTAGATACTCTTCTCGTGTATGGAACAAGATACACTTGGAAATAATGGAACCCATTTTCTTCCTATTGGCCCGATTATAATACAACCCAATAGCGAACTAGTGGTTAGGTTTCACTCCCTCAACTCTTAACCAAAATTACATTATGGAATCTTCTAGAGTTTTCTTCATCATAATCACGTGGTTGGCCCCTTTTCCATGAGTTATGTGGAGCTGATGTGACATCCTCTCAAATTATGGTGGTGTTGAAAATAGGAAGGTAAGCATCTAAGTGGCATAGTTTTTGCAAACTCTCATTGAGGTGATTATTGCACCATTAGAAAGGTCTCTCTGGAGAATATGAAAATAGCGTGTTTCACTAAAGCGGCAAAGTTTCACCCCTAAAAAATGTCATTTGATGCCTCAAAATACTCTATGTTTTCAAACCCCAATTTTCCAAAGTAAATCCTGTAAGCTTATTCCTCCATTTTTTATACTCTAACAGCATCGCGATAAATTAAAAAAACAACAACAACAACAAAACAAGAATACAAAACAAAACAAAAAACTAAAAAAATAAAAATAAAAACAAACCAAAAACAAAAAAACAAAACAATAAAATGATTCACTAAATCAAAAATAATATACACGGTTATTTTTCATTAAAATAACATGTAAAAACTATTTTTGAATTTAGGTTATTTTTCATTAAAATAACATGTAAAAACTATTTTTGAATTTAACACCAAATTTAATTCATCTTATTATCAAAAATATATTTACTTTACTTTAACTCTATTATTTGTTTTAATAGTACTTTTAGATGGATAAATTTTTACTGGATTAAAATAAAATAAAATAAGTAAACTTTAAATAAATTAAAAAAAATTAAACTTTTCATGATAATTTAGTCTATACTAACTATATTACCTATTCTTACATTATTTGTATATAAACAAGTTTGTAATTAATTTCCCCTTCCTCTTTAAATCTCACCTTTTGTATTTAGTAACATTTTATTTTATTGATTATGATTATAATTAAAGGGAAAAAATTATTTATATACAAAAATCTAATATATTTAAAACAGATGGGTGTAATTCATGTTCCAACTCAACTTGTAATTCTTCTTTTAGTAAATCAATTGTTTAACGTATAATCAGTTATCATCAATTGTCAAACATAAATATAACATTTAAACAAGTTATTTGTGAACCAAATTTAATAGAAATTTATTTTAAAAAATGCCCCATCGATCATATCATGAAAAAAAAATCCTAATAACTTTAAAATTGTATTTTCCATTTTTAAGATTTAATAATTTGATTTTGAAATTTTCCAATGTATTTTCCCTTTTTCTCATCTTTGGTTTTGAGGGTCTGATAAATAATTATTTTTGAATATTGTACATGTTGTAAGTCTATAACTCTTTTTTCCAATTTTGGATTTGTTAAATAATTTAATTTTGAAAATTTTACATATTTTATATTTATAAATCATAATGGAAAAAATGTTTTTTTATTACTAATTTATATAATTCATATGTTTTTTTATTACTAATTTATATAATTGATATGAAAAAAAAAAATTATTACTAATTTATATAATTCATTTAGTATTTTATTTTAATTATTTTTTTTAATTGGAAGAAAGGAGGTTGATGGCTATTATTGAACGTAGTTTAGAAACTTTTAAAGTGTCTATAAAATGTGGATACAAAAGAAAAAGACAATGTTAAAAGTATTAGAAAGTTAAAAAAAATTCAAAATATTTGATAATTCTTAATAAAAATATTGTCTTTGTAACAGTCTTTTTAAAGAAATGTTTTTTTAATCACTCACTGAATTACATTAAAGAAATGTTTTTTAATGACTCACTAAATTACATTACACTACAATTGATAAATAAAAATTTAAGGCTTGTTCAACAATTGGAAAAAATTAATAAAGATATTTTTTTCTAACAATATTTCACAAGCCCATTTTCTTACTATTCACTAAACTACATTAAACTATAATTGATCAAATTTCAAATAGAACAGGAAATATTTTTCTATACTTATGTGATTTGATTGTGTGATCTTAGACAATTATTAAGGTATTACAAACTCATGTGCTTGGATATGCCTATGTTACTTTGTGCAATGGATCGATAAGATTGCGAAATACATAGACAATGAAGCAGTTAAACAATATAATAGACAAACACATAAACACAACAAGTTTAATAAGGAGTTCACCCAACACTCCTGGGCTACCTCTCCCGGTCTAGCCTTTAGTGGTTACCTCTCTATTATGTCTTCAAAAACAGAGTTTTACAACAGTGAGCTCAAATTGAACCTCATATAACAGATACAAAACAATAAGGCTTTACTTAAATCCCCCAAGTCTCTTTTGAGTACACAGACTCTCCTCACTGACTCTGTCTCTGTTTTTCTGTCTCATCATTGCATGTCTCTGTTTGCTCTCTGTTTGTGGCTTTAAAGCCAATCGGCGTTGTCTGTTCATTTCTCCTTCTTGGGCTCTCTGGCTTCCCGACCTCTGTCTGCTCAAATCCCCCTCTGAGCATTAGCAATCATTGCTAAATGCTTTCAGGGATGGTAGCCACCTGTTCTGTAACGGAATGGGTCATCGGGCCTTTGAAATCCCCGGAAACAGCGTTCTCTGTGTTCATAGAGAAATATACTAAAAACTGTGAAAAATTGTTAAACTTTCATTTATCGGATTTGAAATGTTATCAATTCCGCCTTATAACTCCTATCGGGTCCGCCTTTATGACACTTATCGCATCTCCATCGTTGATCTGGGAGATCTAGATCCAACAATTGTGGTTCATTTTGGGCGACTCTTTCGTACAGGGTTAATCACTCGATAAGGGTGGTTTTTCTCTCTCTAGGGCCTAGACACGTGGCAGCAAATGTATGGGATCGAGCGGAGCCCAGCCCAAACCACTTACTGCCTTTGGCCCGACCGAAATCCTGTTTGTATCGTGATTTCCCTTTTATATTTAAAAATATATTAAAATATGAAATCCCGCTCATATCGAACTTGAAACAATATGTATTTGCATTAACAAACCCTTTCGGGTCTGGTTTCATCGCATCAGCGCATTTTCTTTTGTTTTTCGTTTATTTAACGAAAATGCGATTTAGAAAGGAAAACCCTGTTTTCCGGATCTCAAAATATATCAAATGTCGTTCATGGCTTTATCAGGGCTGACTATCGCAATCATAGTCATTATCGGCCCCACTCCATTAAAATGCTTCGATGCGATGTTGCAATTGCGACTTGTCGCTAATCGCATATCGCATAGACCCCCGGTTATTTGGTAAGCGCTCCTCTGTATTTTCCGATTGTGATATCTCGATTCAACTTGGGCGTTGATCTGCGTGCTTGATCGATGGTCCTCGTTGACCCCGTTGATCGCTGTCGAGTATTCCTTGCGGTCTCTGCCGATAGTCTCCGCTTGCCACCGCCGATTGCGATTTGCCGATCAAATTTGGACCGTTGATCGACCAGATTTGTCGGCTCCGATGCAACGTTGTTTTAAGCCTCCGATAAGCCTTATTTCACTAATTTTTTCATGTTTTTGCCTCTCGATATTGTAACCTGACTTTTTGAAAAGTTCTTCTCATGCGATAGTTTCGAGTGTTTGAAGACTTAGAGGGTTTTCTAGGATCCATTTGGATCATGCCTCCCCACTAAAAAGGCTTTTGGACCACCAAAAGTTGGTTTTTAAGCATCAATCAAGTGAGGATATAGCTTCCTCACTTGTCCAATCTCTATCCATCTTGCACTGCTTGGTTTTGAACCTTTGAGTCCAATTCGGATTTACTCAACATCCCATTTGTGCGTAGTTCTCACCTTCATGTCCAAAACTGTATCTTCCTGCAACTCATTGAGATATTTAGGCGACAGATCATCAATAGAAGGCAACTGATTTTTCTCTTCAGGATCTTCAATCAATGAAGGTTCAAACAGTCTCAAGTTCTCTGCATTAACTACTGAATAGATGTGCATGTAAGCTGGCAAATCAAGGCAAAAAGCGTTCTCACCAATTTTCTCAAGTAATTTGAAAGGCCCATACCTTATTGGCTTCAGCTTCTTACCTTCACCTTGCATTTTGTCTTTGCTAATGTATAGCCAGACTTGATCACCAACTTGGAAGCTATGCTCAATTCGATGCTTATCATGCCTTGCCTTGTACTTGGCTTAGCTCTTTTCCAGTTGTTCCTGCACTGTCTGGTGAATTTCTTAGATCTGTTCAATGAATTTGGTTGCTTTATCCACATCACTGTGTCCATCAACTGCTATGTCTTTACTAAAAGAAAATCTAAGGGAGACCTTGGTGTAAAACCAAAACAAGTCTCAAAAGGAGATCTTTGTGTAGAAGAATGTTTAGTACAGTTGTAAGCATGTTGCACATAACACAAATGTTCATCCCAAAGTTTGGGATGCTTGCTGCAATAGCCCCTGAGAAACTGAATCATTGTCATATTGACCATCTCTGTTTGGCCCTCTGTTTGTGGATGAAAGGTTGTTCTCTTCTTCAGTCTGGTGTCCATCAACTCCCATAGACTTGACCAAAACTTCCCAACAAATCGGGAATCTCGATCAGATACAATAGAAGTGGGTAACCCAAAATGAACCCATACATGTTGAAAGAACAACTTTGTTGTTTTTTCCGCTGTAATCTGCTTGTTACAAGGTATTAAAATACACATTTTGTTGAACCTGTCCACAATAACATATAATAGTCATGACCTTTTCTAGACTTTGGCAATCCCCCAACAAAGTCCATGGAAACACTTTCTCAAGGATGAGAAGGAACTGGAAGTGGAGTGTACAAACCTAGTTTTCTATTGTTGGGCTTACTTCTAGCACACATGGTACACCCTTTAATATATCTAGAAACTGTTTCATACATTTTTGGCCAATAACATAATTTTTGTTGTTGTGCAATTGTTTTACTTACACCAAAATGACCTGATATTAGAGAAGTATGTGCTTCTCAGATTATGTTAACTCTTTCACTTTGAGGAATGCATAACTTTACCAAATGATACAAGAGTTGGTCATTAACATGATAATCCAATTCTTCTACTTGTTTACCATGACTTAAGTTTGCATATACATCTTTAAAATCTACATCTTGAGCATATTGTTCAATTTATCTTTCATGCAATACTGAGTTATGCTTAAGTATAGTAGATGCATTTAATATTGGTCTGGATAACCTATCTGCAACCTTATTATGTATGCATTTCTTATATCTGATGACAATATGAAACTGTTGTAGAAAGCCCATCCATCTATAGTGTCTTGATTGCTGCAATTTAGTTTGTGAGTGTAAATATTGAAGTGGTTGATGATCCGTATGTATAATTGTTTCTTTTCCCATTAGGTAATGCTTCCACTTTTTCACACTCTGTACTAATGCATACAATTCTTTATCATATGTGGGATAATTAACTACTGTAGAATTAAATGTCTCAGAATGAATTGCATCAACACTGCTCCCATGGCATAGTCACTAGCATCTATTTCAATCTCAAATGGTCTTTGAAGATCTGGAAATGCTAGTACTGGTGTTGTACTAATCTTTTGTTTCAAGGTGTCGAAGGCTTTCTGCTTTTTGCCTCCCCATTGAAACACCTTGTTCCATCCTGTTAAAGCATGTAAGGGAGTTACAATCAAAGAAAAGTTAGCAATAAACTTTCTCCAATATTGTGCTGCTCCTGTAATATCCCTGCGCTTAATAATAAATAATAATATAATAATAAATAATAAATAATAACAATATAAATAATAAATAACAAATCACTTAATAATAAATAATAAAAATAATAAACCATAAATGTTAAATAATAAATGATATTTAAAAATATACAAGGAAATAAATAAAAATAATAAAAATAAAATTAGTAATAACCATACTAAAACTCTAAATAAGAATAAATAGAAATAAAACAAGAAAACTATAAAAAAGTAAAGAAATAAAACAAGAAAGCTAAAAATCAAAAGAAAGTTGCATGTAGACACATGGAGTGTGTGCATGTGGTTCCCCTTCCAATGTTTGTTCTATTTAATAGATGGTGAGGAAGATGAGAGGCATTTTGGCATTCCATCTTTCCGAGATTCTATCTTTCATTCTCTTGGGAGAATGGTGTTTTAAGACATAGGAGTCACTGGCTGTAGTATGTTGATTGAGGGCTCGGGGGTGGCCAGTTGTAGCGAATTCTTGCACAATTGAGCCTATGGTTGGGTGTATAGTCGTCCCCAAAACCTTGTTGCGGTAAACCTACTTCTACCACAGGTAAGCACTATTCATTTAGTTGATTAATTACATGTTTATCTGGTTACATAAGTGCCACTCTGATTTAAATTAAATGTTGATTAGTAAAGTTAATTAGATATTTATTTTTGGACTGTTACATATGGTATCAGAGCGGGACACCTAGGGCCTATGGGCATTTTTATGTAGAAATTTTTTATTATTTCTTGACATTTACTACTTTCATGAGAGATGTATTAATTTGTTTATATATTAAGTTTTTCTATTATTAAATGCACTTAACTGGTCATTGCCTTGCCGGTGAAAGGGGGATGTTGTATCGTTTATGGTCTCTCTGGTAACATGTTTCTCCCTTGTGCTTTCACGGGTGCCAAGTGTAAAACCCATGTGATTCTGATTTTTAATGGCTTATTTAATTGAAAGCGGAGTGTTGTAACAGATTACTCCACTCATAGCCAAATAACCAAATGATTCTCTCAAATCGATGAACTCTATCGGGGCTAAATCGAGCAGGTCAAGAAAATGGTTTGCTATGCATTCAGTTGCATTGCCATTCAATATATCAATGCAGGGGTCAGTTGATCCAGTTGCATTGCCATTCAATATATCAATGCAGGGGTCAGTTGATCCATGTCAGACGACCTTGAGAATGATATTTACTTAACCTGTTAGTATAATTGTTTTTTTTTTTCATGCAGGTTCTTCAGGTAAGTTCACTTAGATCCGTTCTGTAGTTGGTCAAGAAGCTATGTAGACTAATTTAAAAACTTACATGAATTTCATCTGTAAATTACTATTGGACATTTAAATTTTTTTTTATTGATCATGCAAATTAATTTGATTCATTTCTTAATATTTTTAAAAAATGATTCTTTCTATTTTATAAATTATGCTTAGGACTCCAAATCGTTGCCTTTATTTTGATTTTGCCAGAATTATTTACAAAAGCAAGCTTCAGTTGTTTTGATTTCTCTCGATGTACAGTATTTTTTTGGAAAACTATTATTGATGCCAAGACTTGAGATGTTTCCTTTGTTTATGTCGTCTAAGTCCATGAATCTTTCATTTTCTGGAAGTTCCCAAGAATGAAGTAAACGGCATTCATCGATTTTCAACATTAAAAATTTGTGTTTTGCATTGATTTTTTTCAACTAATATATGTCAGTAATCCTATTTAAAGTATTTCAATTAGTCGGTGGTAAGAGCAAGGATGAGACCAACATTATGAGTAAACATTGTGATAGCCCTCCACCCATTTCGATCTTAATTCTCGCTGAATATATGTTGCACTCAGTGAGAGAATGCAACACGAATGAGCGAGAGTTATGATCCATTAAATATTCACGCTAGATTCTGATGCGCTTTCAATGGTTTCTAGCTTTTGCTCGCCGAAAGCGCTACAAGAATGGCCGTCTGGTAAACGCTTCTTAGAATGTGGAAATCTAATCCTGATATTGCGTTTTATTGCGTTTATTGCGTTTATTGCGTTTATAATCATAATTATTGTATGGTTATAACTATTGCATGAAACGCTGAAGATGGTTTATATGGTTATAACAAAGCATGATTTGTTACGCTTTCAATTGAGGTTTTTTATTTTATTTTTTAATAAGATCAATAATTGGATTTATAGGGTTTAGGGTCGTGAGGTTTAATACTATAATGAAAATAATTAAGTATAGCATCATTATTTTTAATGCTAAAATTATTATACTATTTTATGTATTTTTAATAAATGTATTTTTGATGAATAGTTAAATATTTTGATTATAATAATCGTTATATAATAGTAGTATAATAAAATGTCTTACATTGTAAATAATAAATCTTTTCTTTACAAGTGTTTTGTTATAAAAGGCTATAGTTTCTACTATTAGTTTATGTCAAAATGGAATTGTTGAAGTATCAATTAGAATTAGAATTTTTTTGTTTTGTAAATTTTTTTAATATAAAAATGGTATTTTCTAAGAATTTTGGGATAATTTTTAAAATAAATTGACAAACAATGAAGGATGGGTTGAAGTTGTAGAAAAAGGGAAAAAATTTTGTGCTTAGAAAGTATTGGACTAGCTCCAAAAAGGTTGTTCCTCTAGTGATGGGAAAAGAACTTATTCGTGACTCCCAACACATCTCCTCAAGGGGGTGGGGGTTATACTCTCTAGTCTCTAATCTATGCCTTAATTGTTTTGCACTTGGAGAAGACTATTCCCAAAATAAATTGAAAAACATAAACCTACATGAATGGTTCTCATTACTCCCTAGCGAGATTAGTCAATAAGAAGCTTATGATTTTCCATGTTAAAGGAACAATTACCTACCTTGGATGAGGAAATGGTACTATTGATTGTGTAAATGGTACTATTGATTTTATAGTGTGTGCAGATTTCTCGACATTGTTGTCAAAAGGAACAATGGAATTTGCAGGGACATGCATAGCCATGGCCGCAAGCTTACAATCTTATGTCTTATATAGTAATTTATGTCTTATCCGGGCAGTTAATATGGCTAAATGTATTGTAATTTAAGGGATTCGATATGGTGTTGCCTTTGCGGGTGCACTCGCAGGCAGGCCATATAATTAATAAAATGACTTTATTTTGGTGTTGGGGAGGAATAACCTTCCCAGTCATCCGATCCAGTTCTGGGTTGGGTGACAGTGTCTCTTCTTATTATGGTGTGGAATATTTCTTTGATGGTTTGATTTCTTAAATTTCCTGAGAGTAATTATTTAATAGCCATAAGAATCTCAAGATATAGTTTGCTTAAACAGATATAAAAAATCATGAATCTGCAGAATTAATATTGGTGATGAATAAATTTCTTTCAAAATTCAAGTACCTTCTTAGCACAATAATGCCACCAATTTTCTTAAGCTTTAGTCATTCAAATTTGGATTATACATTGAGACAATTCTCTAAGATTTATTCTCACATCATTATGACCTTCTAACTCATGTTTTCCATGGTTTTATACTACAAAATTGTGATTGTTGGTAATTTATGGTTTAAGTATTGTGATTATTGATCATTTATGATAAAGACATATCTTATTAAACTCATAACTCTGATAATAAGGACAAATTATTAACCTTATTAGACTTTGATAATAATTATTATTGAGTATATTGGTTCTTATTTTATGATGAATCTTGAGTTACAGTAGTGTTTTTATTTCTCTTACAAGGTCTCTAGATCAACCTTCTTTTCTTTTACATTTCATCAAATTCAAAATGTGATATTAAATAAGACCTGATATTAAATTAAGTGTAAGTTAAAGTTTGTGCACTCATTAAATCCTCATTGGTTTTCTCATACATCATTATATACAACTGATTATTTGGTATGGATACCCGTCCTTTCCTTTGGGGTTCTCTGCTCTCATTACCTGGTAAAACCACTATCTCATTTTCTTGAGTTGTTTGTGCTTGCATAGCTCTCTCCATCACAACCATATAACAAAGCAAAAATCTAAATGAGTCACATAATTAAAGATATAGTTTTATTATGACTCATTGATTCATTGAAAAAGTATATAGTCTTGTAATATTGGATGGTGATAATCAATTGAAGTTGAAATTTGTCACCAATTAAAGTGCTCTAAAATAGCGAAATTTGTTCCAATTCACAATGGATAAACTCTGATATCTTATTACCTTTAGATAATCATTGTTCACTAGCATCTGTTCATTATTTTTGTTCAATATGATCTAAAAACACAGAGATAACATTCCTTGAATGTTGATCATACTATTCACTAATTATTTGGGTTGGATTGTTGTTCTCATTTCCCTTTAGCAATAAAAATTGCTTGGCATTTCTCTGGTCTATTATTGCAAGAACACAACTCTCTCAATATGATCTTCTAATAAATTTAATTTTACACTGCCATTGCCATTCAGATTACATGTATCTGCTCATTTACTACTATATTCTCAATGGCAAATCGTACAGACTTGGATTTCAATTTAGATGTTGAGTATAATGTTACATGAGGTTTCGTGATTCAAGTTTAATTACATATAGTGGATAAAGATGTCGAAAGAGAAATGGAAAGGAGAAACTTGCTAATGATAGTTCATGAGCTTATGGCCAACTTGGATCGTAACAGGGGTAAGAAATCAATAAGAAGAAACAACTGATTTTAGAACATAATGGAAGAGTTGGTATAATCATGACTTGGTACTCTAAAGGTATCACTATAAGGTCTATCTAAGGATGATGCACATAAAAGAAAATATTGGCAATCAACTAATGAACTTGAAAAATTAGGGTAATAATGAAGGTTATTTTAAGGAACCTGTAAGGTATGATAAATAGAATGATTGGAGAAGATAAGTTGTGTGCATAACAACATCTATAACAATGGGAGAGCCACATTGTAATTTTTTTCATAGGTGACTAGCTATATGAATGAATCATGGATAACAAGACGTATGATAAGGAGATTTTATTATGTTGATGTCTTAAAACAGGACAAGATAAGCGGATTACAGTTGGTAGCTATCTTAATGAATTTATTTATCAGGTATTACCAAAGTTGGAAATAGTAACAACATTTCCAAGGTATATCAGTGCTATAGGAGAGGAGGAGAAGAAACCACCATGATTGGAGGTGAGAAATTCAAGTCAATTTAATAAAATAGAATGAAGTGAACTTCCATTTTTGAAGCCAATAGACATGGAATAGTAGGAAATCAAGACAGGGAGAAAAAGAAAAATATATCTATAAATATCGGGTAGGACGAAACGAAGGGATGTTCTATCAAGAAAATAGTTCTTTTAAAGGTATTAATGAGTAGAGCTAGAAACATGATTGGTAATGGTCATAATGATGATCTACATATTTTTAAAATGTGAAGGTGTGAAGTTGCATGATGACCAAATGATAATAAACGAGAAAGATATAGGAAGGAATGTTGCTAGAAATTTTAGACGGATACCTTGAGAAGGATTGTGTACATAGTGACAAAAGAAGTGAAAGTCAACTAATAGAGATTGTACTTGACTCACTATTTCATGAGTAGTACTTTCCATAACGTTAAAAGAGGTTGTTTCCACATTTAAGTTTCTCATGGAAAATGATGGTAGTAGTGTTTCCAGCTGTTTCAAAATCTAAAATAATGATACTATTTAATAAGAAAGAGTCTTTTGCCCAACTTGATGAAACAGAATTTATGATAAAGCAATCAAGTGGTATTGAGATACAGACTTTACGAACTCGATGAGATCAGAAAATATTTCTGTGGATGAAGCGCTGATTGTTAAATAAGTCAACGTGGATTAACAAATCCTTGCAAGTAAATTAAGCATGATATAAAATTAAATCATGATGAAAAAATGTTTATATGCAATTGCATATAGCGGTATTGGAATCAGTAAGCCAAAGGGTAAATGGATGTAAAATCAAACGATTTTAATTTTGAGATAGATGATTTAAATAATGATGCTATCACTAGGAAGAATATATGACGAGAGATTAAGACTCAAGATGATGAGGCTCATGTTAAATTTAAATGATGTACTTAGATGATTATACCGTTGGTGTGAATAATCAACTACCTAGTAGAAAGAAGTCGAACTGATTATTGAAAAGTAATTGACAACTTGATGAAAACATATTGACGATGTTTCATGCTATCATGGTAGGAAGATAATGATGTACATATGGTTCTTATAGTGATAAGGTATCCATACAATAGTAGCGATATGCAGAGGTATTATGATGTTATGTCAAGATATATTGACATATTCATTTACTAAGTGATGATAGGTATTTAATGTTCAATACTCATGATGGATATGATATGCATAACGTGGCATAGGAATTATGATGCTACCATATGAGGATTATTGACATGTGGTTCATTTATGAGAAGTCATGATATGTCTTTAATATAATTATGTTGATGTTATAACTGAAGCATGTGATAGTTCCGTACAAATCTATGACATGCATGAGCATGCAGTTCCTTATTATTCATGATGTTAACAAATATGAATGTTCTTATGATGGCATGCAAGAGTTGGCACGTGGATTATTTCCTATGATACTATGATAGTATGGTTAATGCATTGGATGCATGTGGAGATGTGATGATTCACAGGACTCCACAAATGGGCCGAGAGGGCCAGTTTATTTGATGAGCTTGTGCGAGCCCATACGCACGAGGGAGAATAAGTAATACCATATGGGCTGGGGACAAAACTCAATCAACACTACATATGCCAGTGGTTCCTTTGTCTTGTGTATAGCTCTTGATGGATAGCTCTTGAAGAGCTATGGGACCATCTTGAGGAGGCCAAGTGCCTGATGTTCTAGGTTAGGTGCCTATTATTGGATTGGGATGCCGAAGTCTGGAAGGGATGTAAAGGACTTCGATGCCTGGGGTTGTGCGTCTTCGTAGTTGTGGAGGGAGTGGGCCAACCTTGCGAGATGCCCGGGGTCATTGAGTACCGGACCAGATGCCTGCCTTGGGGCAGATAAGGTCTGAGTCAGGCGCGAGCCTTGGGGCCAGCCTTGGACTAGGATACAGACCAGGTCAGGCTTAGCCTGGTGCCGAAAGTGGGAAAAAGGACAGAGATTCCTTGAGATTTCCCGAGGTGTTGGGGACTTTCGATGCCTGCTGGTTATACTAGTTCAGCAGAGGGTGTTGGCAACAGAAAGTAAATAAAATGATAAATAATAAAAATAATACATAATACATAATTCAACATAACTTCGGGACGAAGTTCCTTAAAGGGGGAGAGTATGTAATATCCCTCCCCTTAATAATAAATAATAAATAATACAGATAATAAATAATAATATAATAATAAATAATACAAATAAATAATAATAATATAAATAATAAATAACAAATCACTTAATAATAAATAATAAAAATAATAAACCATAAATGTTAAATAATAAATGATATTTAAAAATATACAAGGAAACAAACAAAAATAATAAAAATAAAAATAGTAATAACCATACTAAAACCCTAAATAAGAATAAATAGAAATAAAACAAGAAAACTATAAAAAAGTAAAGAAATAAAACAAGAAAGCTAAAAATCAAAAGAAAGTTGCATGTAGACACATGGAGTGTGTGCATGTGATTCCCATTCCAATGTTTGTTCTATTTAATAGATGGTGAGGAAGATGAGAGGCATTCTGGCATTCCATCTTTCCAAGATTCTATCTTTCATTCTCTTGGGAGAATGGTGTTTTAAGACATAGGAGTCACTGGCAGTAGTACGTTGATTGAGGGCTCGGGGGTGGCCAGTTGTAGCGAATTCTTGCACAATTGAGCCTATGGTTGGGTGGAGAGTCGTCCCCAAAACCTTGTTGCGGTAAGCCTACTTCTACCACAGGTAAGCACTATTCATTTAGTTGATTAATTACATGTTTATCTGGTTAGATAAGTGCCACTATGATTTAAATTAAATGTTGATTAGGAAGCTACTAATGCCTCTAGCAGATTTGGGTTTAGGCCAGTTCACAATGACTTCAACCTTAGAAGGATCTATCTTCAATTCACCACCCCCTACAATATGACCCAAATAATTCAAAGATGTTTTGCCAAATTCACATTTTTATAACTTAACATAGAGATTTTCTCTTTTCAAAACATCTAGAGTCTACTTTACATGCTTTAAATGTTCTTCCCATGTTTTACTGAAAACAAGAATGTCATCTAAATATACAATTACAAAATCATCAATAAAAGGCCTGAGTACATTATTCATAACTCTCATGAAAGTGGCAGGAGCATTAGTTAAGCCAAAAGGCATAACTAGCCATTCATACAGCCCTTGCTTTATTTTGAAAGCAGTCTTCCATGCATCTTGTTCTGCAACTCTGACCTGATGGTAGCCACTACGCAAGTCCAACTTGGAAAATTAAACAGCTTCTTTCAGCTGATCTAATAGATCATCAATGCGAGGGAGAAGATAACGATTCTTGATCGTTATTTTATTCAATGCTCTATAATCAATGCACATCTTCCACGAGCCATCTTTCTTACTCACCAAGACAATTGGAGATCCACATGGTGATGTGCTTGGCCTTATGAACCGTTTGTCGAGAAGCTCCTGTACCTACTTCTTGATCTCTGCATTCTCTAAAGCGGATAACTTGTACATTCCGATGTTAGGCAATGGAGCATCTTGCTGCAAATGAATATCATGTACTATTTCCCTTTTGGGTGGCAGACCTTTAGGTTCTTGAAATAGGATATCATATTTTGAAACAACTTTTTCTAAATTAGCTTTCTGTTTAGCATCACAGCCCTCAAATGCATTGGTTTTATCAGGGATCTTTTCCTTTACAACCATTAGTAAAAATTGCTTGCATGAATTTACAATTCTTTTCATTTTCCCTGAGTTTATAAGAGTGTAGTTATTTTTGAGCTGATAAGCTCTTACAATATATTCTATTCCATCTTTTGTGAGTTGATACTTATTTTTAGTTCTATATAAAATGGCTTTTCTATCATACAAGTAAGGACTTCCTAAAACAATATCACATATATCCAAGGGAACTATATCTAACTCAACCTCATCTACAAAAGTTGACCCAATAGCAAACCTAAGTTTACATTGTCTAGTCACTTGTAGCTTTGCTTTATCACATACCCAACCTAATGGATATGGCTTCTTGTGAGGTGTTGTTAGTAAGCTCAACTTCTTTACAGTTGTTTCAGAAATCAAGTTTACTTTTGAACCACTATCAAATAAAGTATCAATTTTTTGATGCTTGGAAATAACTCTAATATGAAAAAGCTCATGTCTTTTCCTCTCATTGTCTTGATTATCAATAGATTGAGCAGAATTACTAGTAGATGCTTCAGAATTTTTACCTTTTATACATGTAGTTGTGATTGTTGTTTCATCACCTGAGTCTGACCCCAAATCCTTCTGAATAGCAGCAGCAGTCTTCTTCTTCTTACCACCGAACTTCTTGGGTTTCAGCTCCAGATGCAAAGACCAGCAGTGTCCATCATCATGCCCATCCTTCTTGCAGTGAATGCATGAAGGTTTGTCTTTTTGTACAGTGTGTGTCTTCCTCTCCTTCCATTTTTGCTTCTTCTTTTCCTTGTTCTTTCTTGCAGTGGGTTTTGATGATCCCCCAATCTTTGGGTTCACATTCTTGCCTCTAGCCTCTAGATGTGTAGCCTAAATAGATACCTCATTTATGCTAGTAGGTTTAAACATGAGAATGGTGTGCCTCAAATCGTTGTGTAGACCACCAATATACTTCAACAAAGTTTCAGGTGAGTCTAGAGAAATGCCTAGAATTAAAGCTCTTTTTCTAAATTCCTAGGTATAGCTTTGTACACTTTGGCCCTTTAATTGGTGAAGAGTTTTCCAACTCATCATTTCTTGCTACATATAAGCTAGTGGATAGAATTGTTTTTTAATGACAGAAACAAATTCATTACAGGTAGAAATAATTTTACCATGCTTCTTCAAATCAGCTTGTGTCTTGCCTTCCCACCACACTAGGGCAGTTCCTCCAAGGCGAAGGCTAGCCAGATGAATCTTTCTCCTTTCTGAATTGATGTTTGCACCCTACAATATACATCAATCTGTCTAATCTAGTTATCTATATTTTCTGCATTTAATTCACCATCATACATTGGTAAATCAAATTTCACATCTAATTTAATCACAGCAACTTTCTTCTTTTTATTTCCAGGGCTAGTTTTATGTGAAGAAGATGATGAGGATAGTGATGATGGAGTAGATGGTGGAAAGGGCTTCTCTTCTTTCCCTTTGCCTTCTGGATGGCCATCTAGAAGAGGTTCCTCTACTCCTTTTTCTATTTGAGATGGTGAAATGATTTCACCTCTATCTTTCTTAAATTCTCTATACATCTCTTCCACCATGGCTCTCATGGTCATGAAACTGTCCATGAATTGAGAGTTTGATTCTGATGAGGTTTTTTCTGCCATCCTCCTCCTAGGATAGACTCTTCCAATTTCTGAATTAGTCTCAACAAGTTCTCATTCTCCTAGTTTGAGCTTTGATCTAGTTAGCATTCAACAATCTAGCACAAGCTTATGTAACCTTAGAAAATCTAAAGCTCTGATAACACTTGATCTGATTGTGTGGTCTTAGACAATTATTAAGGTATTACAGACTCATGTGGTTGGATATGACTATGTTACTTTGTGCAATGGATCGATAAGATTGCGAAATACATAGACAATGAAGCAGTTAAAGAACATAATAGACAAACACATATAAACACAGCAAGTTTAATAAGGAGTTCACCCAACACTCCTGGGTTACGTCTCCTGGTCCAGCCTTCAGTGGTGACCTCTCTATTATGTCTTCAAAACCAGAGTTTTACAACAGTGAGCTCAAATGAGCCACACACAACAAATACAAAACAATAAGGTTTTACTTGGATCCCCCAAGTCTCTTTTGAGTACACAGACTCTCCTCACTGACTCTCTGTCTCTTTTGCTCTGTCTCAACACTGCATGTCTCTGTTTTCTCTCTATCTGTGGCTTTAAAGCCAATCGGAGCTGTCTGTTCATTTCTCCTTCTCGGGCTCTCTGGCTTCCCGACCTCTGTCTGCTCTGACCCCCCTTTGAGTATTAGCAATCATTGCTAAACGCTTTCAAGGATGGTGGCCACCTATTATGTAACTGAATGGGTCATCGGGCCTTTGAAATCCCTGAAAATAGCATTCTCTGTATTCACAGATAAATATACTAACTGTGAAAAATCGCCAAACTTTCATTTATCGGATTTTAAATGTTATCAATTCTGCCTTATAACTCATCTCGGGTTCACCTTTATGTCACTTATTGCATCTCCACCGTTGATCTAGGAGATCTAGATCCAATGGATGTGGTTCATTTCGGGCAGCTCTTTCGTACAGGGGTTAACCACCCGATAAGGGTGGTTTTCTCTCTCCAAGGCCTGGATACGTGGCAGCCAATGTATGGGATCGGGCGGAGCCCGGCCCAAACCACTTACCACCTTTGGCCTGCCCAAAATCCCGCTTGTATCTTGATTTCCCTTTTATATTTAAAAATACATTAAAATATGAAATCCCACTCATATCGGACTTGAAACAATATATATTTGCATTAAAAAACCCTTTCGGGTCTGGTTTCATCGCATCGATGCATTTTCTTTTGTTTTTCATTTATTTAATGAAAATGTGATTTACAAAGGAAAACCTTGTTTTCTGGATCTCAAAATATATCAAATATCGTTCATAGTTTTATCGGGTCCAGCTATCACAGTCATAGTTATTATCGGCCCCGCTCCATTGAAATGCTCCGATGCGATGTTGCGATTGCGACTTGTCGCTAATCGCATATCGCATAGACCCCTAGGCCGTTTGGTAAGCGCTCCTCTGTATTTTCCAATTGTGATATCGTGATTCAACTTGGGCTGTCGATCTGCGCGCTTGATCGACGATCCTCATTGACCCTGCTGATTGCTATCACGCATTCCTTGTGGTCTCTGCTGATAGCCTCCGCTTGCCACCGCTGATTGCGATTTGCTAATTGGATCTGGATCGTTGAGTGGCCAGATCCGACGGCTCCAATGCAACATTGTTTTAAGCCTCTGATAAGCCTTATTTCACCGATTTCTTCATGTTTTTGCCTCCCGATAGTGTAATCCGACTTTTTGAAAAGTTCTTCTCGTGCGATAGTTTCAAGTGTTTGAAGACTTAGAGGGTTTTCTAGGATCCATTTGGATCATTATGTTATGCAACCAACTCACAAAATAGAAGAAAAGATAGATCAAAGACTTCAAAATTAGCCTCTTCAAGGAGGCAACCTCATTTACATTACACAAATGAACAATTATTGGATGATACAAATGACAAGACCTTATTTCTATATATAGGATTCTAAGGGGTCAGAATATAATTAGATCTGGAATAACAATAATAATGTAAGGGCACAACAATAAAAACAGTGGCCTTTTATGGCGCACAATAATAACAATATGGGAACAACATGGGCACAACAATAACAATAAGGGCTATAATGACAATACTAATAAGTGAATACAATACTATTATAGGGACCTAACATGCCCCTCTCCTTCAGAAAAGTTGTCCTCAATGCTTGAGTAGTTGTGGATGCTTCTGTATAAAATTCTCATCCTCCCATGTGGAATATTCAGCAGGTAAGTTCTTCCAGTTGATGAGATACTCTAAAATTGATCGATTTCGTGTCAAGTTCATGTTTTTGTGACTACTTTAGGTTCCAATATGATTTTTCCTTCCTTGTCAAGTTCTGGCAATATTGTTTGAACTAGGAGCTTGTCACTTATAACCTTCCTTAAGCATGAAACATGGAAAACTGGGTGCACGCGGGAAGCTGAAAGAAGCTCCAATTTGTAGGCCATGGTACCAATATTTTGCAACACCTTGTACGGACCATAATACTTTGGTGATAATTTATTATCCTTCTTAGCTTGCTTGAGGGACATTTGTTTGTATGGTTGTGTCTGTATAGATACCCAGTCACCTACATTAAAACTTCTTTCGCTACGATGTTGATATGCCTGTTGTTTCATTTTATTCTGCGCCAAAGAGAGGTTATCCTTTAAGAGTTGGAGAACTTGTTGTTGATGCTCGATGTGATCTTCCATTGCTTGAACCTTAGAATTTTATCTTAAATATGATGTGATCGATGGTGGATGATATCCATAAAGTTTCATAAATGGGGTCATTTTTGCTACAGCATGGAAGGAAGTGTTATACCAACATTCAGCCAAAGGCAACCATTTGACCCATTGTGTCTGTTTATGAGATACAAAGCAATGAAGATATTCTTCTAAACATTTGTTTCCTATCTCAGTTTTCCCATCATATTAAGGATGATAAGATGAGCTATGAGCTAACTAAGTACCCAGACAAGAAAATAATTTTATCGAAAAATTTCTAGTGAAAATGGGATATTTGTTGCTTATAATAATCTTTGGGTTTCCATGTAGCTTTTGAATTGACCCATAAATGCAGTAGCAACTGTATTGGCTTTAAATGGATGAGATAATGCACAAAAGTGCACATACTTGGTAAGTCTATCAACTTCCACCATGATGACACTCTTTCCTTCGTACTTGGGTAAACCTGTGATAAAACCCATTGAAACGCCCTCCAAACATTGACTTGGAATGGATAAAGTTGTAATAGACCTGGGGTCTTAATTGCTTCAACTTTATTTTGTTGGCAAACCAAAAATTCCACCACAAACTTTTGAATATCAGATTTAAGTCCATCCCAAAAAAATTCCTTCTTAACCATGTAGTAAGTTTTTAAAAATCTTGAGTGCCCTCCTAAGGGAGAGGTGTGCAATTCCATAAGAATCTTTTGTTTGAGTTGGGAATTATTACATAGGTATAAGCGATATTTGTACCATAATGAATCATTTTTCCAACTAAATGTATCAGATATACTAGGATCTTGTTTTCACTTTTGAATGATTGCCCACACTTCTTCGTCATTCATCCCTTGCTTCATTTATCCAATCTGGTTGGATAATAGAAATAGTGCAAAGCAATGCTTTCAAATCCTCATCCTTTCTTGAGAGTGCATCTGCAACAATATTTTGCTTCCCTTTTTTGTAGATGATTTCAAAGTCATAACCCAACATCTTTGTGATCCATTTTTGGTACTCTTCTAAAGATAATCATTGTTCTAAAAAGTATTTAGGACTATCATGATCTGTTTTTACCTTGAAGTGTCTTCCCATTAGCTAATGTCACCATTTCTTAAGTGCATGTAGTATTTCCAACATTTATTTCTCATAAATAGCTTTGTGTAAATACTTTATTTTTATTGGAATACTTTCGAAGATAATGGGTCTTTCTTCTTACATTAAAACAACACCAATTCCATTTCCTGAGGCATCACATTCCACAATAAAGGTTTTTTTGAAGTCTAGCATAGCTAAGACCGGTGCTTGGCACATTGCCTCTTTAAAATGCATCTTTCTTCAATAAGGTTGTTAGAGGTGCTTCTATTCTCCCATAATTCTTAACAAACTTGTGATAATACCTTGTCAACCCAAGAAATCCTCGCAGATGCTTTATGGATGTGGGGAGTTCCCATTCCTTAATGGCTTTAATTTTGCTAGGGTCTACCTTAACACCTTCATGAGATACAATATGAACTCAATATTCCACCTCTTGTGCTCCAAAGAAATAGTTGGAGGTTTTTTCATATAATTGTTTCTCCTCTAATAGTTTGAGCACCCTGTCAACATGTTGAACATGATCCTTCCAAGTCTTGTTGTAGATTAGTATATCATCAAAAAATACTAACACACATTTTCTAAGGGTTTGAAAATGGAATTCATCAAACCTTGAAATGTATAAGGTGAATTATAAGGCCAAAAGGCATGACCAAAAATTCATAATGACCCTCATGAGTTCTAAATTTTGTTTTCAGAATGTCTTCAGTCTTCATTCTGATTTGATGATATCCTGAACGAAGATCCAACTTGGTGAAGTAAATTGGTCCATGCAATTCATCCAATAATTCATCAATTATAGGAATGGGAAATTTATCTTTAATAGTGAGCTTGTTGAGCTCCCTATAATTCAAACACATGTGCCATGATCCATCTGTCTTGTGCACCAACACTATTGGAGCAGAGAAAGAACTTTGACTAGGTTGAATTATACCAGCCTCTAACACTTCTGCAACCATACGTTCAATTTCACTCTTCTGGGCATAGGGATATCTGTAAGGCCTGATGTTTGGAGGAACACTTCTTGAAATCAAATGAATAGCATGATAATGATCACAAATAGGTGGGAGGCCTTTGGGAGTCTCAAATACCTTGGAATGATTGTCCAAAGCTATTTGGAGACCTGGAGAAATAGATGATTTCGATGTGGGAACCTCTAGCAAACAAAATTGTGCATTTACGCCTCATTGTTCTTTATTTAGAAGCTTCATGATGTTAGAGCTGATTATCTTTCTTAGATTCCCTACAATAACCCTTAATTCAACTTCCTTTCCTTCTGAAAAAGATTTCAAGAAAAGTTCTTGAAAATTAAAAGTTATCATACCCAAAGGTTGTAGCCATCAGACTCCTAGTACAACATCACCACCGCCCATTGGAATGGAAAGCATTGTACTATTCAATACATATTATCTCATGGATAACTTGATATTATGGCACTTTCCGGAGCAATTTATGGTTCCTCCATTTGCGACCGTCAATTGACACTCTGGTGTTGGATATAGGAAGCAATTCAATTCCTTGGCTATCTTACAATGAATAAAATTATGGGTACTGCCGGAATCAATCAACGTTATTACCTTTTTCTTCTTGATATGCCCTTCTATCTTGAGAGTTTGAGAAGTGGTAATTCTAGCCAATGCATTTCAAGATATGGTCAGATTCATTTCTTCTTTCTCTAGGGTTTGTTCCTGGTGTATATCCTCTTCTTTTGACTTTTCTTTTTCATTTTCTTCCTCCTCTTCACAATCTATGTAAAATAATTTATTCTTAGCACACTTATGACCTTTAGTGTATTTTCTATCACAATAGTAGCAAATCTCTTTTGCTCCTTTTTCTTCCAATTGTTGTGGTGTCAACCTTCTAGGTTGTTGAAGGTTAGGGGAAACAACACTTCCATATTTATATTTGTGAGTGGTAGGCTTCTTTGTTGCCATAATTTTGCTTTCAATTTTTATTGCCAACCTGGATGCCCTCTCCAATGAATCAAGTTCCCAAAGGCGAACCTCGTGTTGGATATTATCATTTAAATTCCCTATGAACACATCAATCTTATGCTCCTCTGGAATATATTTTACCCTTATATTCAATTTCTGGATGTCCTCAATGTGCTCCACCATTGAACCCTTTTGTTTGAGATTTATCAATTGGCTAAAAAAGGGTGTTGTTTTTTGTATTCTCATAATGTGTTATCATTTCTCCCTTAAAATTGCCCAAATGACAATTTTTTTACCAGAGAAAAGTCATCGATACAATGCAAATCGATTGGGTTCCAAATATAAAGTTGCAATGCGTACCTTCTGTATGTTTTGCACATTATGGAGATCGAAATATTGCTCCATCTGTAGTATCCATGTTACTGGATCCTTGCCATCAAACTTCCTCATATTGATCTTTGGAACATGGTGGGTCTTCAATCCAACGACAGAGTCTATGAAATCATGATTAACATTTCTTTTGTTCTCATCATGAGTTTCCTTTACTACCCTTTCACCATTAGTAAGCATTTCTTGTAGCAAGTTTGTCAAATATATCTTCAAATCTTCCATGTTGCCTTTAAGTTTTGCTTCTATACCATCCATCTTAGCTTCCATTCCATCCATTTTACCTTCCACGCCATCCATATTAGCTTCCACGCCATTCATCTTAGCTTCCATGCCTTTCTTTAAACCATCCATCTTAGCTTCTGTTACATTTTGTGAGGGTGAAAATTGTTGCACTTGGTCTTGTAATTTTGATATATCATGTTACATTTCTTCCTCTTCTTCATGATTCATGGTATATTTTTCAGTTTGCTTACTAGGTGTTTCCATTTTCTTTCTTCGGAGCATCAATCAATTATAATTATGCCTCACTATGCCCTTTGAATCACATCAAACTAATTTTTCAAACCAAACTTACGCAAATTTTTAAAAACACTACACACTTTTTTCTCTTTGTAGGAGCTCAATACTGAATCTGTTGTATCTCTGTAATTTCGAATCTCCAAGGTCTGAAATTCTGTCATGTAGTAGCCCTCTGAGTCCTCTTTCTAATCCCACTAGTCTGATCAATAGTGGATTCTTCAAGAAAGCGTTATGTTAAATCTCCCACGATGGCCTGATTATATACTAGTTCAGTAGAGTGGACTTGTATGACCTTCCACATGTCACCGTTTCGAGCTTCAAACCTAAGAACGATACATAAAAACTACAGTCCATCCTCTTTCTGTAACTTCTTACGAAATTTCAATTTGATAATCACAATGAAAGTTATGATGATTTTCCCAAGGTCACATGTTTGGTATGTAATTCAGGAGCCTGCAAAAACCCTACATTACATGGATCATATCTCGAAAAATTTAGTGAGACAATGATTGAAATTCAGACCCACGGTTCATCATGATTTTGGATCAAATGGGTTTTAATTTCAGCTTCTGAAACGTCATATAAAAAAAGTTATAGCGAAAATTCCACGATGACATATTTGGAGCAGGCAAACCTTAGAATCCAAAGCTCTGATACCAAATGTTATACAACCAACTAACAAAATAGAGGAAAAGATAGATCAACAACTTCAAAATCAGCTCATCGAGGGGGGAACCTCCTTTACATTACGCAAACGAAAAATTCTTGGATGATACAAATGACAAGGCCTCATTTTTATATATATAAGTGTAAGGGGTCACAATATAATCAAAGTCGACATAACAATAATAATGTAAGGGAAAAACAATAACAATAGTGGGCTTCTATGGGGCACAATAATAACAATATCGGGACAACATGGGCACAACAACAAAAATAGGGGCTATAATGACAATACTAATTAGGGAATACACTAGTATTATAGGGACCTAACAACTTAAGTGTTATTATAATGTACTTAATATTTTTCCATGTTTTAAAATTCATCGCGTCATTTCCCCCACAACGGATGACGACTCCCAATACTCCACCTGACAAACATTAGTTCCACCTGGATTATCACGTGGCCTTGTACAGCACAAGGTGCAAGGCATTAAATACTCACCCGCAGTGAGATATATCATTTGTTGGGATTGTGTACGCCCCTCTACAAGTCATAATGGTCAGCAATCATACCAACGCACTCTGTCATTGTAACATGCATAATCTTGCTTTTAATCAGCCCTGCAACCTGATTATCGGCATGTTTAGTCCCTTCGTCACCCTAGGGTAAAGTTTAGCTATGAGCCATGACATTCTTCTTCTCATCGTTCATGCGTGCCGTGGTTGGCCCCATTGTGGGAGTCTACTAGCTCTCGAGGCATTGGCGGGTGGCTATTTCCCTCCACTTGGTACAAAGCTCTCTAATTTGATAGGAATTTTCCTGATTCATCTCAATTTCGCACAATACGGCATTTATAATTCTCTTGTTTCGTGTGTCCTCCAAATTCTCATGCCTGATAACAATCCGCAGGCCCCTTTGAGAGCCCAAGATCCCCTGGCAACTGAACATGTTCGTCTAATTCCTAATGGTTGCAGTTGCAACCTTCCCAATCTTCACCTTTGGTAGAAGCACCATGATGAATTATAGGATCACCCTAATAGCTTTAACTCAAGGTCGAGTGAGAGATTCAACACACAGGTGGCCAACAAGGGTGGTTTTCTAGTCCTCGTCACTCGTCTCTAGCCCAATAGTGGCCCCAACTCTCATCGGGACTCGTGGGGGTGGCATCAACCGGTCTCCCGGCAACAACATTGAGTCATCCCTTACCTTAGTTGGCACCAGGAAAAGAGGCACTTCATACAATTGAGTGTGTGACCTCTCAAGGGGAGCTCTACTAATAGGTTTCTCTAGTCACAAGGCTCTCGAAAGCTTAGCTAGGAACACTGAACGACGGCAGACCATGGGCATCTGGGTTCGAGTTCGAGCGATCGCCAAGTGACTCGTTGGGCCAGGTCTATGACAAGGCTCCAAGTTAACAGCACCAAGCACATTGTTCCTCCAGGTCTCTCAGCATGTGTCAACTCTCAACCAGCCTAAGTTGACCTCATCACAAATTCTAGGTCTGAATGACACTGCCGAATTATTTTTGTAATACAATACCACCCAAATTTTGTTCAAACCCAGCCCTATATGCCTACAGGAAAGGCCAATTCTGCACCTGTATTTTTGTAACTTTGTCTACTGCTAAAATAAAAAGCAAACAATTTAATATCATTCTTATATCTATGTTATTAGTTTGGTATTCCTTTCGGAAGACCAATAGCACTCAATCAATACTCGTGTAATATTTTCTTTTTGAAGTAATAGAAGGCGATCCATTATATAAAAACATCATCTTGTCATTTAAATCATGAAATATTATTACTCCTTTTGCGGTTTAAATACATCTCATCATCTAAAATCCAAAAAATGTATTACTCCCTCTACTATTTAAATTCATCTCACCATTTAAAGTCTGGAAAATTTATTACTCCCTTTGTTATTTAAATTCATCTTGCCATATAAAATCCAGGAAGCTTTGAAATATTTTATTTGGTAAATTGTGACTTTATGAGGGTTTTAAATTGCTCCCACTTAGTCACTATAGGATCTCCCTCCAACCTCAAGGTATTTGTGTGGATTTTTGACCAGGTCAAGGCATGGTCATCCAATTTCAGTCGCGCAAATGAAATCTTATGTTCTTCCTTTATATGATGAACACTCAAATAAACATCCAATTGTTGCAACAAGTGATTTAGCTTTAGAGGATCAATTTCACCTTGGTACAACTTAATATTGACCTTTGCTTGCATTTTTAACAGGGACTGTGAATGATTCATGGCACTCAAATTAGGTTGATCTCTTTCAGATCCTTTCTTTGTCCCATTCATTATTTCTTCCCATCTCTCGATCTCTCATTTGATATGTCATCTACGTTAGAACCCCCATCTTCTCTAAATAGCCCAATCTTATTGCTCAGGGCCGACATGAGAAGATTCACATTATGGATTATATCTACAACTTATGCTTCCAACCATGAAAATTGATTTGTTAATGAAAACTTGAAGGTGATATACAAATTGCAAGTGAAATTTAATGTATTTTGGGTAATGGATCAAGTTACAAAACACATAACCAAATGATTTTTAAACTTAGTTAACAGCCAAAACAAAGACAAAATACCATATCAAAAACACATAACATCAAACATGATAAAGGAGTTCACCCCTCTCCTGGGCTACATCTCCTGGTGCAACTTCCAATGCAGAGCCTCTTTCATTAAGTGCTCAAATTTTTGTTTACATGGATTTACAATGCTCAAAAAGTAAAATTGATATTTCCAATGGATCCAGAACTATCAAAAACCCCCACCTAGGCTCTTTCTACACCTCATTTGGACAAAAGCTAGGAAAATTATGCTTCTTCCAAGTTTTTCCTGATTTTCACAGCTAACCATCTTAAAATTCACCCCAAACCTAGCTTGAGCACCCCAAACCCTGAACTGGCGCGCAAATCTGGCCTACAATCACGCCCAACGGGAAAAATCGTTAGACACTTTCAATGTCCAATAAACCCCATTTTCTAAAAATTGCAGTGGTATGGGGGCACATGCCTAAGGACCGGGGCTAACCACCCACCCCCATCGGGCGGCCCCCAACGAAATGCCACTTCGTCGCATTTGCTCCCATAAAACCATCCATGAGTGCTAAATACCCACAAGCCGAATTTAAGGACTAGGTTGTGGACACATGAGGCCCATGTGGCCTGGGGCTAGCCCCTGCTCCGGGCCCAAGGGGCTGCCTCCCTTCAAAACTCCCACACTCTGGTTATATGGGTGGTAATTTGACCCTAACTCTGCACAAGGGTTGAAATTGCGAGTGCCAATTTCCGGAGGGTTCGGCCATGTTGTGATGAGGTATGCGTGGGTTGTGACCTAGGGGTTTGGGATAAGCGCTAGCCGATTGTCCTGCCCCTTGGTTCTGAGGGTGCGTGGACCAGGGCTGGGGCTTAGCCCTAACCCTTAACTCCAAATACATATGCGCTCCAATTTAAATAAAGGCTGAGAGCTTAAGGTATAAGCAACAAAGTTGTGGCGCGGTGGTAGTGTTCCTTGGTGCTATGTGCTTGGTCCTGTGTTCGAACCCTGTGGTGTGATTCGACCGTTAACCCAATTTTTAGTATGCCACTTGGAGGCCACATTACAACCTTCCATTGGTCCACATGGCCTCCCACCATTAGTCCACCTAAAAACACATTCAACCATATAATATAATAATAATGAAATCTGAACCAATCAAATTTCAACATTTTTGGACCAATCTGGAGAGGCCAAGTGCCAGCCTGCCACTGGCCCAAAAATGCGCAACCAGCCTGCCAATCTGTGTTTTTTAACCTGTTCCGTAATTCGATTAGAACGTGATATCGGGAGCATAAGATATAGGTTTTGAAAGATTCAAGTTGTGTTGGATTCATAACGCCGAGATCTACGTGCTGGTACAGGTTTCGAGCTTTGTCACACACTTTAAATTTTGAGCACTAAATTGATCCAATGGATCAATCCTCCCCATTGGAAGTTTTTGGACCTCCAAAAGACTATTTTCAGTCAACAAACAAATGAGGGTACAGTTCCCTCACCCTTCCCTTTTCAATCCATTTTGTTTTTCCTGGTTTTGTACCTTTGAACCCCATATGAAGGTGCTTCTTGTTCCTTCTTCTTGAAGTTTTTGTTTCTCTGTCAAAGATATGAACTTGCTACAATTCTTCAAGATGTTTAGAAGAGAAAATTTTTGTTAAATAAATCTAAAAACTCTCCTATGTCCTCAATCAAAGGAGGCTTACCCATTTTCAAGTTCTTTTCACCTTGAAGTTTTTCTTTGCCGATTTGTTAAAATTGGTAATTAGGGCCAAACTCCACATGGGTCATCTTATTTATGACAGTTGATATTTTTCTTGGATTCCTCTCTTCGAGAGGTGTAGGATTTATCTAAATATCATCTGATTCTGACATGTACAAATGAAGTTATGAATTTATTTTGATTATGGATAAATTGTCAAGGTCAAGCAGCAAACTTATCTAGGCTCAGAAGCCCAACAGTCATGTTTATTCATCCTCAACATTTACTATAAATACATGATGCATTAGCCTTATTTAGACACACTCATCTTCACACTTCTCTCCCTCTCTCCTCCTTGATTGGGTGCGGATTTCTCGGCCTCTCTCTCTCCATGTCTGAAATTTCAGCAAAGCGAAATTTCAGGAGGTCGAAATTTCAGGAGAGTGAAATATCAAAAGACCGAAATTTTAGGAGGCCGAAATTTCAGGAGAGCAAAATTTCAAGAGACCAAAATTTCAAGAGACAGAATTTCTGGATAGTTTGACCAAGCATTTACCAACATGTGTTGACCTCCTTTGACTTCATTTTTGTCAGGGCTATCTCTGTTTGAGCAAGCCGCATTTCTGGGCACAAAATTCAAAGCTAAATGTTGATTGTTGACTAATGTTGACTACAGCTAGGGATGACTGTAGGTGGGTTGTTTGACCAGACTTTGACTCAGCTGAATTTGATTGTTTTGAGGGTTGTTTTACCTTGCTGTTTGGAGGTCGAAGTTGACTGAACTTGACCGATTTGTTGAGGGTCAAATCTTCCCTGTTGACCGGCGTTGACTTTTCTGGTTAGGGATATTTTGTTGTTGTTATAAATTATCAGATTTGTAAATTGTATTATCTCTCTCTGTTGAACTATTGAAGACAAAAAGAAGATTTGATCAAGGGTTTCCCCACATTAAGGTTTGTCCCTGGCTGGTGCCACATCTTGTGTCCTCTTGTCTTGGCTTGTCTTCTATTGTTTATGTTTATGTTCTATCTGCATTTTACTATCATGTTGATGTGATTTATAATCTAAATATTGATACTGGACTAATAAAGAAATTGAATTCAAATTGCTCTAAAGCATAGACCATACCATTGTTTCCTAAAATTAACATGGTATCAGAGCCGAGGTGAAGACAAAACAAAAGCAAGAGTGAAAGAGCAATCACCAAAGAAAATTGGACAATGAAAAAAGGTTCAGTGGGTTCCTGATCCTACTTCCCAGCTGAAGACAAGCCCCATGATAAATCTGACTATCATGGATGGAAGATGTCTCTTGATTTGACCTTGGAAGAAAAATAAGTGATGCACTATGTGTAGGGTAAAATCCCTGAACCTCCTTCAAATGCACCAGTTGCGGCAAAGACCAAGTACAATAGGGCTGAATTCAAAGCAAAGAATATTATTTGGGATTCTATTGGCAAGAATCTGCTGGCCTACATCTCCGAATTGAATACCTCCAAGGAGATATATGGCAGGTTGGTCAACATGTTCAAGGTTAGTAATGCTAATCAAATTCTATTTCTCTAGAATAAGTTGAAGGATATTAAGAAGGGCAAGGACAAAGACATTCAATCCTATTTCTTGAGGATTACTGAGATTAAGAATGATCCACTCTCAATTGGAGAATTCATTCCTGACAGGGAACTTACTCTCCTCACCCTTGGATGACTTCCACCCAAGTGGTATGTATTTAGAACCACTATACTCAACAATGATCAAATTTGAGGGTTTGAAGAATTGATGTCGAGAAGCATTCAAGAATAAACAAGAATTGTAGAGCAAGAAATGCCTTCTAATAGAAGCAACCCCACTGCATTCTCCGCTCATGCAAAAAGGAGAAATAATTCAAGGTCTAAAGGTCATTTCCATGGAAATCCTGGATCTAAGGTAGGAAGGAAGGGTAGGTGCTTTTTTTGCAATAAGTTTGGCCACTATGCAAGGGAGTGTCCAAATATAAGGGACACATCGCATGATGATGATCACAATCATTCCAGGGGAAAATTCAACAACAATGATCAAAGGAATGGTAGGTCCAATGGAAAAGGAAAAAGGAATGCGGGACATCAAGGAAATGGTTAGCCCTCTCCACTGCCTCTCCTCTAGACACTTTAGGAAATTGGTTGATTGATAGTGGTGCCTCAAGGCACTTCACCAGATACAAGGAAACCATCTCTAATCTGATAGAAAATGAGACAAACTTGGAGATCATCCTTGGAGGCGATGACACCTATCCCATGAAGGGAGTAGGTAATGTTACCCTTCAATTGAATCAAGGTAACACTATTTGTTTTCAAAAAGTACTATATGTACCTGATCTCAAGAAGAACTTGGTTTCCATTTCAGCCATGGAGGACAAAGGATTCAAGGTGGCATTCATCAATGGAAAGTCACGTGTTTAGAAAATAAAGTTTAAAGATGATTTTACTCTCGGTTTTAGGGTTGACACTTTGTATCAAGTTGGAGGAAGTCCATTGGGATCCATGTCTTCTGACACATAACTACAATATGAACTATGGCACCGGAGGTTTGCCCATCTTCATTATAAGGCCCTACCCGATGTGAGACAAATGGTGACAGGTATGCCCGAGTTCAAATTAGAGCATGAAGGTGTATGTAACGGATGTGCCGTAGGAAAACTTACAAGGGGACCATTCCCCTCAAGTAATAGCAAGACCACAGATATATTTCAATTGATCCACTCTGACATATCTGGTATGATGCCCGTAAACTCTTTGGGAAGATACTTATATTATCTCACCTTTACGGATGATTATTCTCACAAGACCTGGATCTACTTCTTGAAGAAGAAGGATGAAGTGTTCACCTAGTTCTGAAAATTCAAATCCTTGATCGAAAACCAATATGAGAAGAAAAATCAAGATATTGAGGCCTGATAATGGGACCAAGTACGAATCCAATTAATTCCAATATTATTGTAGAGAAGATGGTATTAAGAGGGATACTACAATGCCATACACTTCTGAGCAAAATGGTATGGCTAAAAGGAAGAATTGCTCTATTGTAGAAGCAGTTCGTGCCATGCTTCATGATCAAGGCCTTCCAAAGTTCCTATGGGATGAAGCTGCAAATACGCTGTGTATGTTCAAAACCAATGCCCTCATCAAGCATTAGACTCCAAGACTCCCGAATAAATTTTCACTGGTAAGAACCTAATGTCTCTCATTTTATAATTTTTAGAACTCTGGTATATTTTCATATGTTGAAAGAGAAAAGAAGAAAATTGGGTTCATCTGGGAAGAAAGGAATATTTGTGGGCTATAGTGAAAATTCTAAGGGATATAAAATTTATGTGTCTGGTCAAAACGAAGTTGAGATAAGTCATGATGTCACCTTCGACGAAGATATGGCCCTCGTGAAGATCAACAACCTTCCTATCTTAAGGAAGGATAAAGAAGCTGATACCAGAAATCAAGGTGAAAAAGAGGATGAAATGATGCCTGATGTTGATGAACCTATGGATCCTATAGATCCTCCTCCTCATCAGCTTTCCTCCTCCAAGAGGATACCTTCATGGCTTAGGGAGACTCTCGAAGATGCCGAGAGACATATTGCACCAAGGGGGACTTTCCGTGAAAGCAAGAGGCCGAACAAGTATCAAGGATACTTGATTGTCATGAGCACTATCATTCAAAATGAGCCTTCATCATTCGAAGAAGCCATGAAGAATCAAGTATGGAAGGATGATATGAATGAAGAATACGTGCCAATTATGAAGAATGACGTCTGGGATGTCATCCCTAGACCCTAGGACAAATCAGTTGTCACCTCTAAGTGGCTTTACAAAATCAAGCATGAAGTTGATGGAAGTGCAGACGCTCTCATTCACAAATGTCAGAGGGGGTTGGCTTCTGAATTTGAGATGAAGGACCTAGGACCAATGCACTATTTCCTAGGGTTGGAGGTCTGGCAAAATCCAAGTGAAATTTTCCTCTCCCAAGGAAAATATGTTGTGAATATATTGGAAAGATTTGGGATGGTGGACAGCAAGCTTGTGACTACTCTGATGGAACTTAACTTTAAGAAGTTATGTGGTAATGTTGTTGGACCTGAATTGGGAAATGCTTCTGAGTATCGTCAACTCATAGGAGCATTGATGTTCTTGGTGAACTCTCGTCCAGACATATGTTTTGCAGTTAACACATTAAGCCAATATATGGTTAGCCTCATCATATAAATTGGATTGGTGCCAAGAATCTTCTGATATATCTTCGGGGCACAATCACTCATGGATTGAGATACATTGTCAGAGATGTGAGGCTACATGGTTATTTTGATGTTGATTGGGCTAGCAGTGTGGTGGTCGCAAGAACACTTATGGATGTTGTTTTTCTTTGGGTTCTGCTTCGATATCCTGGATGAGCAAGAAGCAATTGGTTTCCTTGAGCACCATCGAGGCCTAATATATAGCTTCTAGTATGGCCTCCTGTGAAACTATCTGTTTGAGGAAGATCATCAGTGAGTTGTTTGGATATGTTCTGGATACAACCATAATCCTCTATGATAGCCAAAGTGGGATCCGATTATCAGAGAATATCATGTTTCATGATCGCTCCAAGCATATAGATATCAGGTACCACTTTATCCAGGATATGGTACAACGAGGAGCAATAAGGCTCCATCACATTGGGACTGATGAGCAGGTCATTGATATTCTGACAAAGCCCCTGGGGAAGGTCAAGTTCTTGGCCTTCCGAGAATGACCTGGAGTCATGGAGAGACCCTCTTATGAGGGTCCTGTATGAGATGGACATTGAGCTCTGGGAGCTCCAGGGGGCTTGGGGTAATTCTTGGAGCAATGAGCAACCATAGGGTGCGTGGTTCAACCTTCCCCTAATGGTTTGTAGTGTATAGGGTGAGTGGTTTAGCCTTCCCCTATGATACCCCTTGGCGGCATGTAGGTAGGATGAGTGGGACTCATGGGAAGTACCTCTCATCTGGCCAATGAGTTGGGAAATGAGGATAGGGACCATAGTAATACCGATGGGTGCATCATGTACTACCGTATTCCCTATGCTAGGATGACCGATATTGATATGGGATCAATGGGAACTGACTCCGAGTCAGTAAGAGTTGTATGAGACACTCTCTTTTGATTGGAACTAACTTCTGGTCAATAAGAGTGGTATGAGACACTCTCATTTATTTGGGACTGACTTTGGGTCAGTAGAGAATGGTATAATACATTCTTGATCACTTCTTCTTCTTCATAGTTTAGCAAAGCAATGCAAAGAAAAGCAGTCCATAGCAGTGCATTGATGGTGGAGATAGTACATATTGGTAGATGGATTAGCATATGGAGTTCTCCCTAGTTGAGAGGGATTGTTAAAATTGGAAACTAGGGCCAAACTCCACATGGGTCATCTTATTTATGATAGCTGATATTTTTCTTGGATTCCTCTCTCTTAGAGGTTTAGGATTGATCTAAATATCATCTGATTCTGACATGTACGAATGAAGTTATGAATTTATTTTGCTTATGGACAAATTTTCAAGGTCAGCCAGCAAACTTATGCAGGCTCAGAATCCCAACAGTCACGTCTATTCATCCTCAATGTTTGATATAAATACATTATTCCTTACCCTCATTTGGACACACTCATCTTCACACTTCTCTCTCTCTCTTCATTGATTGGGTACAGATTTCTGGGCCCCTCTCTCTCCACATCCAAAATTTCAGGAGAGAGAAATTTCAGGGGGCCGAAATTTCAAGAGAGCGAAATTTCAAGAGAGCGAAATTTCAGGAGGCTGAAATTTTAGGAGACTAAATTTCTAGATAGTTTGACCAAGCGTTGACCTCCTTTGACTGCATTTTTGTGAGGGCTATCTCTATTTTGGCAGGCCACATTTCTGGGCATACAAATCAAGGCTAGACGTTGACTGTTGACTACAACTAGGGCTAATTGCAGGTGGGTTGTTTGACCAGACTTTGACTGGCTGAATTTGACTGTTTTGAGGGTTGTTTTATCTTGTTGTTTGGAGGCCAAATTTTTCTGAAGTTGACCGATTTGCTGAGGGTCAAATCTGCCATGTTGACCAGCATTGACTTTTCTGGTTAGGGCTCTTTTGATGTTGTTATAAATTATCAGATTTGTAAATTGTACTATCTCTCTCTATTGAACTATTGAACACTAAAAGAAGAATTGAACAAGGGTTTTCCCACATTGGCGTTTGTCCCTGGCTGGTGCCACATCTTGTGTCCTCTTGTCTTGGCTTGTCTTCTATTGTTTATGTTTATGTTCTATCTGCGTTTTACTATCATGTTGATGTGATTGATAATTTGAATATTGATACTAGGCTAATAAATAAATTGAAGTATAATTGCTCTAAAGCATAGAACATACCATTGTTGCCTAAAATTAACATGATGCAAAGCTTTACTTCATTTCCAACCGAAAATTTTGGTCAACATGAAGTTTATCATGTCTAGCCTTGTTTTTGGCTTGACTATTCACCAAATGTGAACACCATCTCCATGCACCATTCTTTCTCAAAGCCAAAACACTAGGAGACCCACAAGAAGATGTATTAGAACTAATGTTCCATTTTTCAAGTAGCTCTTGCATTTGTTTCTTGATTTCTACTTTCTCTAACATTGGCATCTTGTTCAAACCAATGTTTAAAAGTGAAAAAAAAATTCATGTTGTTTTCATCTTTTAATAGGTAACACATTATATTCCTTAAACATATTATCATATGTATTAGCAACTTCAAGCAAATCATATTTTAACCTTGCATCACATCCTTGGAAGGCTTCAAATTCATCAGTGTATTTATGTTTGATCATCAACAATGTAAAATTCTGACTAGCATTTACAAACCTCTTCATTTTTCTAGCATTCAAAAGAGATAAATTCAACTTCTTTCTATGTGCTCTAACAATGTACTCAATCCCATCTTTAAATAAGTGGTATTTGTTCTCATTGCGATGAAAGATGGTTTTCTTGTCATATAAGTATGGGCTTCCAAGGACAATCCCACAAATGTCAAGTGGTACCACATCAAGTTCTACCTCATCAATAAAATTTGTAGTGATGGAAAATCTAACTATGCATTTTCTTGTCACTTGCAACTTGGCATTGTCACATACCCAACTCAAAGGATAAGGTTTAGGATGAGGAATAGTTTCCAAATTTAGTTTCTTGACAATGTCTTCTGAAATCGAGTTACTTGTGAACCACTATCGAACAAAGTATCTACCTTGTTATGTTTTGTGATGACTCTAATATGGAACAACTCTATTGTTTCTCTTTCATTTTGAGTTTCATTGGTTTTGCTAGAAGAACTAGTACTTGCAATTAAATCTTTACCTTTCAATCCCATGGCTATGAATTTTTTTCATCTCCGGAATCAGATCCTAAATCTTGTTGTGTAGTTGCATCAATCTTTTATTTCTCCTTGTTATTATATGTTTTGGGCCTCATCTCAGGATGAAGTTTCCAACAATGGTCTTCATCATGGCCTTCTTTAGAACATTGTTTACATGTGATTTTTTCACCCTCTTTCTTGACTGAAGCATTATTTTTATCCTCGCCTTTGAACTTCCCTTTTCCTTTCTCTCCAAACTTGAATGACTTCTCACTAGTTTATTTAGAAACATTTTTCCCTTTTGCTTCTAAATGAGTTTCTCATACAAAAACTTCATCTATTTTTGTAGGGTCAAACTTGAGATTGGTGTGTCTCAAGTAACTATGTAAACCTCCAATATATTTCAATAGAGTATATTGGGAGGAAAAATCTATACCCAAAGTCAAAGCCCTTTTACTAAATTATTGAGTATAGCTTTGCACACCTTGACCCTTAGTTTGCCTAAATTTTTTCCAATCCATAATAGTTTTTTGCATGTGTGCTAATGGATAAAATTTACTCCTTATTGCAATAACAAAATCATTCTAAGAGGATAAAACCTTACCATTTTTTTTCATGTCCTCTTGAGTTTTGGCTTCCCACCAAATAAGTGTTGCACCTTCCAATCTAAGAGAAGCAAGCTGAATTTTGGTATCATCATCCTTGATTCTTTGTATCCTACAATACACTTCAATCAGACGAACCCAATTATCCAATTTCTCAGCATTTACCTCTGGACCATCATACATAGGCAAATCAAACTTTATATCAAGCTTTATTAAAGGAGTTCTACCATGTCCCTTTGGAGAATTTGGAGGTTTTTGTGAAAGGGTTGAGGAAGTAGGATAAGATGAGGATAAAGATGAAGATAAGGAAGGAGGTGAAGGTGGTGGTTTGTCACCATTCCCTCCATTCCTTTTTGGAGGCTTGTATCCTTTTCCTCCATCTCATTTTGGAGGTTTTGAGCTCTCTCCATACAACCTTTAATTTCTCTCTTCATAAATAACCTTTACCATGTCAGACATCTCAAAGAAAGATTTTCTGAAAGTTCTTTCATCTTAAGACATCCCTTCAAGACCTTCTTCATGTTCCACGACTATTGAATCTTAAAGTGTGTTTGTTCTCCTTGAAACAGTTCGAGATCTTGGCTCCACAAGTTATCCTTCTCCTCTTTTAATCTTCAACCTTGTAAGAATCAAAAAAACACTTGCAAACAAAATCAAACCTTCACAATAACCTGATGTTCTGATACCAAACTGATCTGTTAATGAAAACTCGAAGCTGATATACAAATTGCAAGTGAAATTTTATGTATTTTTGGTAATGGATCAAGTTACAAAACACATAAACAAATGATTTTTAAACTTAGTTAACAACCAAAACAGAGACAAAATACCATATCAGAAACACATAACAACAAACATGATAAACGAGTTCACCCCTCCCCTAAGCTACATCTCATGGTCCAGCTTCCAATGCAAGACCTCTTTCATTGAGTGCTCAAATTTCTATTTACATGGCTTTACAATGCTCAAAAAAGAAAAATTGATGTCTCCAATGGATCCAGAACTGTCAAAAATTGTCACCTGGGCTCTTTCTACACTTCATTTGGCCAAAAACTAAGAAATTTATGCCTCTTCCAAGTTTTTCCCAATCTTTACAGCTAATCATCCAACAATTCACCCCAAACCTAGAACCGGCGCACAAATTTGGTCTACAATCACGCCCGACGGGCGAAATTTCCAGACACATTAAATGTCCAATAACCCCCATTTTTCAAAAATTGTAGTTGTATGGGAGCACGTGCCCAAGGGCTGGGTCTAATTTCCCACCCCCATCGGTCGGCCCCTAACAAAATGCCACTCGGTCACATTGGCACCCATAAAACTGGGCCTGAGCGCTAAATATATGCACACCGAATTTAAGGAATAGGTTGTGGTCACATGAGGCCTATGTGGCCTAGGGATGGCCTCTACTTTGTGCCCTAGGGGTTGGCCCCCTCCAAAGCTCCTGTAATGTGGTTATATGGGCGGTAATGTGACCCTAACTCCATGCTAGGGGTTGAAACTATGAGTGCCAATTTCCAGAGGGCTCGGTCATGTTGCGATGAGGTATGTGCGGGTTGTGACCTGGGGGCTAGGGCTAAGCACTAGCCCACGGTCTCGCCCCTTGGTTCTAAGGGCGCAGAGACCAGGGTTGAGGCTTAGCCCCAACCCTCAACTCAAAATACATACGCGCTCCAATTTAAATAAAGGTCGAGAACTTAAGGGGTAAGAAACAAAGTGGTGGCACGGTGTTAGTGTGACTTAGGGCTTCGTTCTTGGTCATGTGTTCGAATCCTGTGGTGTGCTTCGACCCTTACCCAAATTTTTAGCCTGCCATCTGGAGGCCACGTGGTAGCCTTCCATTAGTCCACATGGCTTCCCACCATTGGTCCACCTAAAAACACAATCAACCATATAATATAATAATAATAAAAACTCTAAACCAACCAAATTTGACAATGTTTGGACCAATCTAGAGAGGCCAAGTGATAGCCTATCACTGGCCCAAAAATGCACAATCAACCTACCAATCTGCATTTTTTTGCCTGTTTGGGAATCGACATAACACGATATCGAGAGCATATGATATTGGTTTTGAACGATTCAAGTTGCGTTGGATTCAGATCGTCGAGATCTACGTGCTAGTACAGGTTTCAAGCTCTGTCACGCACTTTGTATTTTGAGCACTAAATTGATCCTATGGATCAAAAACATTTCCTCTATAGGATCACAAGGGTTATTCACAAATTTGTCGACCATGACTATGGTTTTCTGACTCTTGGCTTAGCATATCTATATGCCCTAAAAATCTCCATAATATACCCAAAGAAACTTGCTCTGATACCAATATGATCTGTTCACTGCCATGGATATTCTAATGGACAGTTTGTCATAACAAATTTGATAAATTATACTTAAAAATCTAAAATCTACACTATGATGGTTTATTTCCCTTTAGATTTTTGAATCTATAAATCATTATTAATTGAATATGCATGCAAATTATAATTATGCATAAAATAGAGTACAATGAAATAAAAAATTAGAAACCACGATCTGACACAAGATATAACCTAAGAAACCCTTTCAGGAGAAAATCTAACTAGAAGGTGAGACCGCTTTGCTCACTTTCTCTAAATAAAAAATGCTTGCGAGTACAAAGAAGTAATGTTTATGACTCATGGGCTACTACAATGCATAAATCCTCTATGTATGGTCTCTCCACATCCCTCTCAGCTACTCTTCACGTCTATGGAACAAGATACACTTGAAAATAATGCAACCCCTTTTCCTCCTAGTGGCTCGATTACAACATAGCCCAATAGCCTACTTGTGGTCAGGTTTGACTCTCTCAACTGATCCAGGAGGATATTAAAAATGCTCAAAGTTCAAAAGTCTTAGATGCTCATGAAACCAACACTAAGTAGAACAGCTTGTTGCACTGATTCCGATGGTATATTTGATTTCGAAAATGGCCTCCATATGAGTGAGAAAATGTGTTCTGGAGTCATTTTCAAATAGGCAAAAAAAAAAAAAGGCCTTGCAGGCCAAGTGGCAACTTCACATCATTACACGTGGAAATTCAAAGTAAATAGTGTAGGTCAATTAGCAGGGTCGAGCCTCAAACCCTGAACCTTCAACAATACACTACAAAACTCTACCAACACACCACCACAGTGTTTTGAATTACATTGGCGCAAACGTTATTTTAAAGTTTATTGTATTATGTATTGGGGGATGAGTTGGCAGAGCCCGACATACCTGGGAAGCTAAACAACTCAAAGGTTATATATATTATCGATACCAAAGTTGGAGAGTTTTTGAACCATATAAAAATTGTATATATATATATATATATATATATATATATATATATACCACCGCCAGAGTTCGTTAATTTCCAGGCCACGAGTCGATGGTTGGAGTTATAATAATGTTATATATATTACCCTGCGGGCCTATGTTAAATTGTTGGTTCCAACCAAAACATCACGGGGCGGGTTATGGTTCCAACCATAACACCGTTGGTTGAAAACTATACCAACGATATATGTAGCGTCATGAAAGTAAATGCCAGTTGAGTAATAAAATTCCAACGTCGGATTCCAATTAGCCATAAGCCTAAACTATCGTTCGATCATTAACAACAAATGCCACAGGGAAAGATACAACAAGCACCTGTGTTTGAATATATATCCACTGACCTATGGTTTTAAACCATAGTCTATGTTTATATATTGTAAAACAAATATATGATATATATTCCAACGAATTACTATGTTTTCCATTCAAAATCCAAGGAGGTCCGCAGGTTTGACCCTGCAACCTGCGCACGGCCTTATAAAAAGGCTTACCACTGCACTCTGGAGGAAGGGAGTTATAAAAGGAGTATGTAGAATTTGTATTATTTGTGTCTCTCATAGGCCTTTTTGGGCATATCTTGGCCATTATTGGGCCTTTTTGTAATCTGAAAATTGTGTTGGAGAGCTGAGGCCAAGAGCTATCAGTTGACAGAATCATTCTGATGTAAAGAGACTTTTTGAGAATTCCTAATACAGCGAATGCCCACTTGGAAGCGGACCCGAAGATGTAGTCCAGGAGGGATGAACTCCATCATCAAAGTTTTATGTGTTTGCTTCTTTTCTTTCTGTTGTTCATGCTCATTTTCAGATTTCAAGTTTATGTTTAAGGCACTTAAAAATTCAATTTCCTCATTCATTCACATAAAAGGAAACCTTAGTTAATGTTTGGTGGAATTGTGCAAATAGTCAATCCTGTGTTTTCAAATCATCAACTCTTAACCAAAATTACAATGTGGAATCTTCTAGACTCTTCTTCATCATGATCATGTGGTTGGCCCCTTTTCCGTGAGTTATGGGAGCTAACGTAACATCCTCTCAAATTATGGTGGTTTTGAAAACAAGAAGGTCAACTTCCAAGTGGTATAAGTTTTGTGAACTCCGATTGAAGTGATTCTTGCGCCATTAGAAAGGCCTTTGTGGCGAATATGAAAATAAGGTGCTTCACTAAAGTGGCAAAGTTTTACCCCAAAAAATGCCATTTGATGCCTCAAGATTCTCTAGGTTTTCAAACCCCAATTTTCCAAACTAGGTCATGCCGGTAAAAAATGGTCATGTGAGCTTATTCCTCCTTTTTTTCCACTTTGAAAGCATCAAGATGACTGACAAACAATAAAATGATCCAATCCGGATCAAAATTAATACACAATCATTGAAATAACAAGTAAAAACTATTTAGGAATTTAACACCAAGCTTAATTCATCTTATTATCAAAAATATATTTACTTGATCTTTATTGTGCCGAAAGGCACTCTACACCCCAGTATAGGGTAGATGTGTAGGTGTAATGTAAGTATGTAAATAATTTTAAATGTCAGCCCAATTAAAAAAAATGTTAAAAGTGATATCGAGGATGGGTGTAAACATTTAAACGTTGGCTCAATTAATAACAAAAAGTTAAAGTAATATAAAGCCCAGTATCCAGATGACTGTAAACATTTACAAGTTGGCTCAATTAATATTAAAATGTTAAAAGTCATTAAAAAAAATAAAATTCTTTTTTTTTTTATATTTTGATTTTGTTATTAACTTGTGAATAGAATTTGTTACAATAACATGGGCCAATACCATAGCTTATCAATACCACATGCAAAAAAAACGTAATTTATTTCACAATCAAAATATTTTATTACAACATGACAAGATTCTTAACCATGGATATTATTAGCTTGTAAATAGCCTTTGTTACAATATCATGGTTTAACGATACCACATGCCCAAAAAACATAACATATTTCACATTCAAAATATTTTATAACAATTTGTCAAGATTCTTCACCATGGATATTCACCCCCACTTTATCATGGATATCATTCACTTGTAAATAGGTTTTATTACAATACCATGGGCCAATACCATGGCTTATCAATACAATATGTCCAAAAAACATAACTTATTTCACATTCAAAATATTTACGTCGTAAGGCATTTCCCTCTAAGAATAACTCCCCCATCTTCCATTATGTCCTAATGTTGACCATAAGATCCATTGTTAGATGATTGAATAATCATCTACCATGAATTGAACAATTGACTACCTCCATCGTGTTTTATAGTTTCTGAAACTGTTATTAATGGTTGGGTATTTGACAATAGATTTTCACTCATATCTAAAAATGTAACCTTGGGGTTTTTTTTGCAGTGGTAATTTTTTAAAGCAACCCTTCTCTAGAGGCATGCGTTGCATTTGAGTTTTCATAATCCAATCTTCTCTACAGGAATGCGGTTGTATTTTCATTTGCATTTTCATAAGCCACCCTTCTCTGGAGGCATGCGTTGCATTTGCGTTTTCATTTTGCAGAGGGAAGCTTTGCTCTGTGTTGCATTTGCATTTTCATTTTGCACAGGGAAACTCTAATCCTAGGGTTTCTGAGACAGGTTATACCTTTGTACACACAGGTTCGCTTATTATGCAATGTTGGAAGAGAAACCTTGGACCCTTTGCATCAAGGTAGAGTTTTCATTGTAACAATATCCTTAAAAATTGGTCCATTAATGTTTCTCTTCCTCTTAATGTCATTTTGGAGCTTCTAACAGACTCTTGGTAACTTGCAGGTTAAATTTCCCCATGTTGGAAACACATCTATTTGTCGCTTGTAATTATTACTTGTCTCGCAGAGCTTCTAACATACTCTTGGTAAATTTCAGGTTAAATTTCCCCTGCTAGAAACACAGCTATCACATTTTGGTTTATGGTTGTTGCTTGGAATTATTAATCGTCTGGCAGTTATCCAAGTTCTTGCTTCATTTTTTGTTCTTGGTTTGCTCAAGGGTAATTTTCACTTGGAATTATTACTCTCTGGCATTTATCCATGCTCTTGCTTCATTATTAGGGTTTCACAACCTAAGGTTTACACTCTTACAAAGATCCATGTTTTCAATGCTTCTCTGCTAAACTTTTTCAAGGAGTTTTTGTGAGGTTGACACGAGTTTTCTTGCGCGGGCCATCAAAAGGAGGGAGGCTAGCTGATTGGCAGATGGGAGAAGGAAGAAAGAAACATTAGTTGGTCTGATAGTGAATGCAAATGCTACATCCACATGTTAAGCCATTTCTTACTACTACACTTAACTCATAACCATCTCACTAACACAGGAATTATTTCTTGATCTCTGCCCAATCCAAGTAGAAGAGAACAATGGTCCATCTCAGGGACATAGTGTGACTAGATACATTAGCTAATGCAAATATCACTTGACCTTATGATTATCACAAAGTTTGTTTTAACGTCAATCTATCATAGATCTCTTTTCAGTATCACAGAGTTCCTTTCAGCCTCGAATGACATGAGAAATTACTAAAGGATAACATGACCTAGTAGATGCACAGCCAAGATTTTCCTCTTTCCTCCCAAGCTTCTATTGGGGTTCCTTTCGGTTATTTCTATCCTAGGGGGGAATTTTCACAAGGCAATATGACTCAGAAGCTTAACAGCGAATATTTTCCTCCCAAGCTTATATTTGGTTTCCCTGTTCATATTTATACCAATGTTCATGCTTTACTAGAGAATTTCACTTGGATTTCATTCTGTGAACTAATGTTGATGCTTCTACATGGTTTTGTTTACAGTGTTGGACCCGACAACATTCTAGGGATCTCCCTGGTATGAATCCCCAACTATACATCACACCGTTTGGTGTAGGAGTCCCATCCGGTACGATGGCCCCGTTGCCATTATCTTAAATTTTCCTTAGCTCTTACTTGTCAGCACATGAGAGTGGTCTTCTTTGTCTTCGAACAGATAGGTCTACGTGCCTAGTGAGTGCTTAGTGTTACTTGTGTCAAGGTTCTTTCACCACAGAGGGAGAGGGTGGAAGTGAGTCTCAAGTTGAGAGGGAATAGTCCCAAGTCTGTCAAAGACACACAACACAACAAGACATGTGCATCTTCCAACGGAGCAGTCCACATGGATGCGGCAGTCACAAACACAAGGTGAACATATAGCACGTACAACACCCAGTGGAATAGTCCACATGAGTGTGATGGGAATTATAAGAAGTTTACAAGAATGAATCTTTCAAGTGTCTGGCTGGATAGCCCACATGCGTGAGACATTGTTAGCAACTGATACAACACATTTCCAATCAAATATGTACTAAAACAAATGAAATAGTTCAATTGTCTTAATACAGGTTAAAGCAACATGCATTACAAGCGACCAAAGAATAGTCTTACAAACGAATACAATACATGTGTGAAAACGTGTTGTCCTGTGAACAAGATTATGAATTAATCGAAAGTTCCAAGACACATTCGTACACCATTACATCACTAACCCCGATAGCGAGGCGTTAGAGCCAATGCTCACTCCTCAAAGAAAATATTATAGACTCTCAAGGCTATGTGGGAGGAGCCAAGGTGAAAAGTATTTTTCATGTAAAAATCAGGGGTATTTATAGCCAAGGCTAAAACTGACCCTTGTGACTGTTCAACTTCCCTTATGATTGTTTGACTTACATGACTCTCCAACTTTACATGACTCTTCAGATTTACATGTGGGTCTCTTGGACTTCCATGTTACATTACATTCATTACAATAGTGTGGCCCACAGTCGTGATGTGACCAAGATGACTCATGACATGAATCAACATGACAGAGTTGGCGTGTTCATGCTGCTGCTGGTGTGCATGTCAAGTTGCAGTGCTGCTGAGTAATGGATGTCCTCTTGGTGTATCATAGCTTCACCTCCGCATGGAAATGTGTGTGGAGTCTTCGATGGTCTTGGTGTGCCCTTGATGTTTCATGTGCATGTTGCTCCTTTGCTTGTACTTTGGCATGCTCCATGTGTTCGTCCATTCGTGAACAAATCTCCTCACATGCGCTCCTTGTTCATCATGTTCGTTGTCGCGTCATGTCTCATCCATGTACCTGTACCTTCAATCACTCATGAAGAGATGACATCAAATCCAAAAATATCCTATTCTACCATGATGCATTGTTGTTCGCTTTCAGATGTAGGTGACTGGGAGAGAGGACAAGGCCCTAAAACTGCGCAAGGAAGATTTCAAGCTGGGATGCAGACTCCGAGCACTGTTCATGAAAAATGCCTAGAGTTCACTGGGAGGCTGAGATGGGAAATCTAGATCAGCAGTGACTGTCTGCGGGATCTAACTCGGCTGGAGGGAATATTTGCGTAATTTTTTTAGGGAGATAGTGCACGAAGTAGAGGGAGACTAGCAGTGAAAACTACGCAATTTCTCCGGGGAGCTGGCAGTGGGCTGCGGGAGGCTACTAGGAAAAATTGTGAAATATTTCTGGGGAGTTGGCTGCGAGTTGTGAGAGCCTAGTGGAAAAAATTGCGTAATGCTAGGAGGTTGGCCTGTTAGACAACCTTGCGTAGTTTATGATATGAGAGGGATGATGGGAATCTAGGGGACTTCTCATGAAAACTGCGCAGTTTTCCGAGTGAGCAGCAGGTCGCCTGACTGGGTGATTGGCTGGAAAAATGGCCCAATTTTTTAGGCCAGTGTAGTGAAGGACACGAGGTGTCTTTCCGGCATGTATGGGCAGTTTCTTCAGTCAGTGGAGCGAGCATTCTTGGTAGCTTTTGAGCAATTTTTTGGAAGAGTGAGGCCCAGGGTCACTTCCTGGTCAACCTCTCTGGTTGACCAGCTGGAGGCTCGATTGATGTGCATGCAGGCAACACAGATTGAAATGGCTTGCTCGGAAACTTCTGTGTTGTTCTGGGTGACACCCAGTCGAGTCGGTTCCATGATTGCGCAATGCCGACTGCCTGGGAGGTAGCCTCGAGCTCCGCGCAGTTCTAGGTAGCAATACATGATCACTGAGAGTTGAAACTACACAATGCAGCTCAGTGAAAGTCTGGCTATTGGAGGATGGTCTGGTCAACAAAGTTTCAAAAAAATGACCAAGTGTGTGAATGAGTGACTTCATACATGCATGACCTCGCGAACACACACTCAACATGACTTCATGACAAGACGCCTCGAACCATCAAGATAACATACACTCAGTGTGACTGATAGACGGTGTGAGCGACAAGTGTGACACTTGTGATAGATCGTTGAACGACCACAACGACGCTTGCGAGATAGTGCATACAACTTCGTGTGTGAGTGTGACGGATGTTTACATAGCGAATACAACTTATACTCGGGAAGGCGGACCTTGTGCATGGTCGAAACATGACTCCAAGCATGACATTGTGACCAACATGCAAAAAGATGTCTGATGAATGATCAAGCGAGGAGGGTGAAAAAACTCAACATGGGCTCACGGGATGAGCCCAAGTGCTTGCAAAAATCAAGGAAAAAACCCAAGGAAGGCTATGAAATTAAATGCAGGCCAAAACTTTGGAGGATTTTGCAGCCGCTACTACACTTGGTGTTGGGATGGAATCCCCTGGGGTTAGTTTTGGGGCAAAAGCCTAAGTTTTGGGGGAAAATCCAAGTTTTTGTGTAAAAAGATGAAAAGTCTCTGCAAATTGTGGTCACGGAGCACGTAGCTAGTTAAGAGTCAAAAATGGTTTTCACCCTCCTTTATGTAAAGTTGAGTCGGCTTTTGAGATCTACCCATGGTCCACGGACCATGGGATTATATAAATAGGTGTGTCTTAGAGAGTCTAAGGTAATAGAGATATTTTGGTCGATGGCTACGAAGGAAGAAGTCTAGTGCAGAGAAGGAAGTCTTAGAAGGGAAAGGATTTGCAACTGAGTGCGTAGAGTGCACAGTGAAGTTTTGAGTCTGAAAACCTTTGTTGAATATCAATAAAGAAGATTGTTCCATAAATTATTGTGTTTTGTCCCTTTACTTTTGTTATGTATGAATGTGTTATATGTTATGATGAATGATGGTTTTATAAAATAATGATGTATTGATGCGCGACTTTACTTGATCTGTATTGTTAGCTGAACGCAACTCATGTTAAGTGATTATGCGAAGATTATAACGCTTTCTGTTAACGTTATAGAACACTTAGGTAATTCTGAGTAACTACTGATCTAAGGGTAATCTAAGGTGCGCATAAGTAGCTAATTAGCATGTTCAAGGTCCACAAAAGTCAGCCATAGACCTTCGTAGAGGTATAGAGGCCGATTAAGGGAAGTTACAACACTAGGTTGCAAGAGCATAGAGGTTTGCGCGAAAGCAGATCTAGGTCGCCAAAAGGATATCACACTAATCTCTAGGTGTGGAAACTTGGTTCCAGCATCTCTCCACACTACATCGGGTGAGACTTTAGTCCGCACACCGCGGATTGATTCCGAAAGGGCCAATAATGTAGGGATTTATTTGGCGCAACTAACTTTGAACCTAGGTCAGGACCCCCTAATCCAACAAATGGTTCCGTTGCTAGGACCAGAATCTTCATAAAGAGATGTGTGATGTTGCATCACTGGAATCCAACCAAGAAGGAAATTGAGAAGTGGTTGGATAGAATGATCCACGAATTCACAGTGTAAGAAAACAAATTCATGCCTAACAAAAGAACAGTGGTTGGACATATATTTATACACAAAAATACATGAAATCTTCTTCTACGCCTTCCCGATAGAACTATACGAGTGGATCGCTAAATTGGCAGACGGCCAAGGAAGATGGTGGCTCGACGGTCCGATAGTGTGGACCCCGGAGCTCGTGCAGAGGTTGGAAGCTTCTGAAGATAAGATCATGCGCGTAGTTGATCATTGGCTTGATCAAGTCATTGGAGGATTTGGTACAAAGTTTGCATTTGATACCTTAGTTAGTTACAGCGAAGCAGAGTGACGCTTCTTCAAGGGACCACGAGGTAAGTATTTGAGATCTTTGAATACTTGGATTAAGATTATCTTGTGTGAAAATCGGGTTATGCCATTACCTTGATGTTTGGATCTACGCGAAGTGGATGAAGCTTTAGAAATCAAGGAAAAGTAGGTCCTGAATATAGTCCATTGATTGGACCTCCTTCAAGTGACGACGAGGGAGAAGCACAGGCTTCACCACATAGTGTTGTCTAGTTGATAAGGCAGGGTTTTCCATGGATACCTCATCCGTCCACACCACCTCCACCTTCACCTCCACAACATACACCTTCACCCACACCACCACCACCATCGTTGTTGGTCAACATGTCGAATACGATGAAGTTATCAGTTTTCAAGGGCTTAGGAAGTGAAGATCTGGATCAGTTTTGGTTTGTTGCAAAGGCTGTGTGGACAGCACAACAAATTACAAATGATCATATAAAGAAGGCGTAGTTAGTCACTGCTCTGCAGGACCGCACGCTGACATGGTATGTTAAGTACTACACTGATAATCCATTGGTGTCATTGGCAGATACTCAGACCGCTTTGAACAAGGAATTCAGTAAGCCTAAATCTGCATCACAATCGGTAATTAGATTTAAGGAAATCATGATGAGGCCCAGTGAAATGCCATGGGAGCTAAATCAAAAACTGAAGTGCGGGATCCGCGAAGCTAATATGAATCTCACAGATAGTCAGCACCACAATTGGTTTATAGTCGCGCTCCTGCCCCACCTAAGGATTGCTTTGTCGCAGCAAAATATAGGAACTCAGGCGGAAGCCCTGGAAATCACGATGAGATTGCATGAGACACCTATCTAGGACGCTTCTTTGGGAGTTCAACAGATTCATGCAGAGTTGTAGAACCTCTACTTGGAGTTGCCAATCTTGAAAAGGGAAAAAGCGGCTCAGTTAGAGGTGTGCAAAGAAGTTTGGTGTCTCAAGTGTAAAATCCAGGGGCATGATAAAGATCACTGCCCTGTCTTCGCGAATTACATCATAGGAGTGGGGCCAATGCCCCTAAGGCAGGAAGCTCCTGCAAGACCAAGTGCGGGGCCCGCGCTATGGTGCACTATCTACCAGGTGGCGAGAAAACATGTAACACATAATTGTCACTTACTGCAAAAGTTTGTGTAGACATTGCAACAATTGTTCTGTGATTTCTACAAATCGGTGGGCCTTGATGAGCACCATTGTTGAAGCTATGAAGTAATGATGGAGAGGACATCTACGTATCGAATGCAAGCAGAAACTAGGCCTCGGTATCATGGCACTGGGGGAATGCGCAGAGGATATCAGGGGTGTGGACAAGGCCGAGGAGGAGGAGGACCTGTTAGGGGTCATGGGCAGGTCATTTGCTACAATTACGGAATGCCAGGACACTGCACGTGGGAGTGTACGAATCAAACATGCCCGTCATGTCAATACTGGAATCAGTTTGACCACACAATCGAAGAATGCCCTGTGTTCGTGGCCAAGATGCAGGAGAAGAAGGTGCAGCCTTAGCATCCTACCCAGAACTTATAGATGCTAAGGGCTGAGCCCCGCGAAGAGGACCCAACTGTGAATGTCATGCTGCGAAGCGGGATCATGACTGGTGACGATAAGGGAAAACAGCCTGAATAAGGTGGATGAGTTCGCAAGGCTCCAGAAAAGGAGGTTGGGTTTGATCTGGAGCATGCGAAGGAAATGTTCATGGAAGTGAAGAAAAGCTTTGCTGAGTCCTCTACCTCAGGAAATCAGGACAAACTGCCTACAGAGGTTGACCCCTCTGTGCTTACCACCTTCTTGGAGACTTGTATGAAACTACTGCGTGATAGAAAGGTTGTGAAAGGACTATAGGAGTTGATAAACAAATGTGTTGGTAAGGATAATTCTCCTGATGGTCCCTACATAGTCAGAAATATTGGTAAGCATAAGGCAAGAACAGGGCGTGAGATGAGGCTTACCATACAAATAGGAGACTATGAGATGGACCAAGTTATTTTGGATTTGGGGTCTGACGCGAACGTATTGCCTAAACAGACCTAGGAGAAAATGGGGAGACTTGCACGACAGTGGTCTCCAATTCAACTGAGGATGGCGAACCAGCAGAATATTATCCCTATGGGATGATTGCAAGGAGTTACCATAGATATAGAAGGTGCGGCGCACTGGCTTATTTTAAAGTGATAGAGATTTTTGATGATAGCAATCCATACCCCGCGCTCCTAGGAATTGATTGGGCTATCGACATGAATGGGTTCATCAATTTGAAGAAGCAGACAATGTCGTTTGAAAGGAAATCGCTCCGCGTTGTAGTACCATTAGACCCTACAAAAGGACCGCGCTATACTGAACCGGTCTGCGACTATGAGGAAAGTGATGATGATTTGGATAAAATCTATAAATAACAACGCAACACCAAGACTAGGTTAATCTGATAGCTAGTGGACGAATTACATGGGACTGCAAAAGTTATTGTACCTCAGATTTAGACGAAGAGTTGGAACATTGGAAAAATAGGTTGCATGAAATATCCACACTGTGTTGCAACATGATGACCAAATCGTTGCATTGTGTGTCATCATAGGTAAGAAATTTACCTTATTACGATGGTTTAACTGACGTAGATAAATTTTTGGATGCTTTTGAAAGAGAAGTTTCAGAGGATCGCCACTTTTGGGCGCTGGATTTGGCACTGTGCACTACGCCCGCTCGGTGGTGGGGTACGCACAAAGACAGCTTTGATGAGTGGCGCAATTACAAAAGGATGATGAGGATGCGATTTGGTCGCCCTAAAGTATGGTTAACCGAGAAATATGATGGGAGGAATGATCCGCGTGATCACCTGGAAAAATGGACTAAAGTGTATGGAACGGAGCTGCGGCCAGAATGGGTGCATTTATTCTGTCACACTCTGGATATAATCCATATGAATTGGTATTTGGAAACAGAGCTCCGCCATGGCACCGTGGAGTGGGATATCTTAATAGAAGGCTTCTTGAATACATTCATCTTTGAAGACGAGTTCAAAATCATTGATGAGGCGCTGCAGGAGGTTAAGGCATCGATCTTCTGAATTCCGCAGGATCCTTTGGAATTGGTCCAACCGGATTTGAGCGCCCAGCTACGCCATGCACTAGAATGCTATAATATGACTACTAAAGTGGAGGATGAGGATCCAAGGAATATTAATATCCCATAAGCGGAAGGCCATCACGAGGTTGAAGGTCCGCAGATAGAGAACATGGAGATCACCGCGCCATTGGAGACTAGGCAGGTAAACATTGGTACTGAAGCAAAGCCTAAATTCACAAAGAACAAAGATTATTGGGATGATTCCACAGTGGATAAAGTTGTTGAGTTACTCCGAAAGTACCAAGATCTTTTTCCTACAAAATTTTCAGACTTGAAAGGCATCATAGGTGATTTGGGAGTGATGAAAATAACTTTGAAACCGGACGCAAAGCCCGTTAAGCAGAGCCCATATCGCCTTAATCCCAAATATAAGGAAAAAGTCCGCTTGGAATTGGACAAGATGCTTGATGCAAGTATTATTGAACCAGTGGAGGAATCTGATTGGGTGAGCCCAATGGTAGTTCAGGAAAAGAATTAGAAGGGAGAGATAGGGATTTGTGTAGATCTAAGAAATATTAATGATGCTTGCATTCATGATCTTGCATTCATGATGCTCAAACTGCAGATCCAGACCAGCAGGATCCAGGTGGGCACAGGGAAGGCGAGCTTCGTAAAGACGAGTCTGGCACCAGGGACCAGTCAGGCTACCAAGATGGTCAGGTCAGTGGATCTTCAGGCAGTCGAGCTACCTGAAGGGTCCTTGAGCGCGAAATCGGCTAATGAAAAGGTCATCGTAAATACTCTAAAGAACATTGGCCTCAACCTCGCAGCACTGCCCAACGAATATCTTCATAAGACAAGTGTGACTGAGAAATTAATTGCACGGGAGAAGCGCACTCTTAGCTTAATAAGAGAATATTGGGTGAATAAAGAGCAAATGGTCGCCAAGAAGATGGAGGCCCTAAAGCGAAGGAATCGATCCAGGCGCAGAGTGCCCAGCTGGCAGCCGCGGTTGCAGAGGCATGCAAGACAATGCCGGAGTTGCACATACCCGAGCAGGCACCACTTGAAGCTAAGATCCAGAAGCTAGTTGCGGGCATCCACGATGCTAAGGCAAACGTGGCTAGAGTTCATTTTGAATTGAATATGAAAATCACAGAACTAGAGCTCAAGTTGCATCCTTCGATTCCGTCAAGTTCGGGAATAGCGCAAAGCTGTTGTTAAGGAAGGAATTGCTACTATGGATTCTGTGGTTGTTAACTGCACATCTCTATTTGAATAGGCCATGGCAGTGGTGACGACCCTGCTGGAAGATCCCACCCTGCAAATCTTAAGTACAGAGATCCGCGAGCTACAACAATAGTATGACAAAGTAAGAGCGACGACGCGCTCCATTGCTATATCAGAGCACCTCGCCAAGCTGCAGGAGCTAAGCATCTCCTTACACAGGTGGAAGCAACACAGAAAAAGGAAGCAATCCTTAAGGCCAGGTTGGGGCCTTGGTTGGATGAAGCTTACCTAGTTTCAGCCAACATATAGGAAAAATTGGCGAACTTGTAGACTACATAGTAGAAGATCAAGCAAGCCAGTGAAGGGTCGGCCACAGAGAAACTGGTAGAGCAAGTGAAGCAGGTAGCCACGTAGAGTGCAGCTGAAGTCGCGGTTGTGATGGTATAACTGGGGGATCTTCACAGAAAGATCACCGCGCCTGACTTGAGGGCAAGTCACGACCTTTGTGTTGGGGGCCTGTTGGGATGGGGTACCCTGGGTCAGTTTTGGGGCAAAATCCTAAGTTTTGGGGCAAAAGCCCAAGCTTTGAGATGAAAAGCCTCTACAATGTGATCGCAGAGCGTGGAGCGCGTAGCTAGTTAAGATTCAAAAAGGATTTTTACCCTCCTTTATGTAAAGTTGAGTCGGCTTTTGAGATCTACCCATGGTCCGCGGACCATGGGATTGTATAAATAGGTGTGTCTTAGAGATTCTAAGGTAATAGAGATACCTTGGTCGATGGGTACAAAGGAAGAAGTCTAGCACAAAGAAGGAAGTTTTGGAAAGGAAAGGCTCTGCAGCTGAGTGCGCAGAGGCCTAGAGTAGGGTCCGTAGCTGAGTGCGCGGACCCCTGCAGCTGAGTGCGCAGGGAAGTTTTGAGCCTGTAAACCATTGTTGAATATCAATAAAGAAGATTGTTCCAGAAATTCCTGTGTTTTGTCTCTTTACTTTTGTTATGTATGAATGCGTTATATGCTATGATGTATTGATGGGCGACTTTACTTGATTTGTATTGTTATCTGAACACAATTAATGTTAAGTGATTACGCAAAGATCATGACGCTTTTTGTTAAAATTATCGAACACTTAGGTAATTCCAAGTAACTATTGATCTAAGGGTAATCTATGGTGCGAGTAAGTAGCTAATTGGCCTGTTCAAGGTCTGCAAAAGTCATCCATAGAACTTTGTGGAGGTCTAGAGGCCGATTAAGGGAAGTTACAGCACTAGCTTGCAGAAGCATAGAGGTCTGTGCGAAGGCAGATCTAGGTCGCCAAAAGGACATCACACTGATCTCTAGGTGCGAAAACTTGGTTCCAACATTCCCCCATAATGCTTCGAGTGAGACTTCAATCTGTAAACCGTGGATTGATGCTGAAAGGGCTAGTAGTGTAGGGATTTGTTTGGCACAACTAACTCTGAACCTGGGTCGGGACACCCTAATCCAACACTTGGCGACACACTAGTTGAATTCTAGCTTCTTTGTTTGGTTCTATTGACAACACAGGGCCTTGGTCTTTCAGGGAGTATTGAATCATTGTGTGGGTTACTTCGATTTCTCCACTTACCCCATGGACAGACATGGTTCACCTTTCGCCAACTTATTCAAACACAACAACAGGTTTCAACTTGATCACAGTGTTTCGAAATCGGGAAGGGTAGTTTGGCTCGCGAGTTAAAAAATTTCAGAGTATAAGTTTTCATCTCTAGTGTTGCTCCGCTACCAGCAAGCTTGACAGTACCTCGGCAAAGTCATGAAGGAACATGTGCATTGATCCACTGCTAGCGATCCTGGTCAGTACGTCGGTGGAGTTTCATCCTTCACCTATCTGCGCAAGAAGCCTCTCTTCTTTCGCCTTTGTATTTTTTTAAAGAGTACTATGCATAGGCACTTATTTATTTTGGGGTGGAAGAGGGATCCCAACTTGTTGAGAGCAGAAGAGGTTGTTCCTTCAGAGAAGCATGTAAGACCTCTGACATAGGTTCGCTCGCTTAGAATTTCCCCTTATCCATTTATACTAGTTGGATGAGCTTAAACACACAGAACAGAAGGTTGAGTGCAGACATGGGGTTTCCCAGTGTGGACACAGATTCATTATTGGACCCAATCTTCCCTTGCAGACGACTTGTATTTTCCGTTAAGACTTCACCGGCCGAAGGTTACAACCAAACACAGAGAAGACGGACACAGGACTAGCCAAGTGTTGCGGTGTTACAAGACTCTTTAGATATGAGCCACATACTCATTCAAAAGCGAACTCAGTAAAGGGCAGCACTTATTTACAAAACCAAAAATAACAAGATATTAAACAAACAAAATAAAAGAAAACAGAAATAGTAATCAAAGCGAAAAAGAAAAGCAATAAGTAGTAAATAGACTATGTACATAGCGTGGGGCCCTACCCCGGCTTACTGAAAACAATTCTTGAGATCTTGGTCGTTGACAAGAAGGTTGTCAATCCTCTTGTCAAGTGATTGCAAACAGTATGTGTGTGGGACAAGCTTCTCATGTACAGTGTACGGACCAATCCACAGCGGCTGGAACTTCGTATGCTTGTCTTTGTCTTCATGGGGTTTATTCCATTTGAAGACTAAGTCACCAACATCGAAGTTAGGGTTCCCTGCAGACTTCTTTTTGAACCATCTCTTGATACGGTTCTCGTGGAGTGTAAATTTTTCTTTCGCTTTCATCCTTTCTTCCAGCAGTTTGTGAAGTGTATCCATCCTATGCTAAACTAGTAGACAAGAGGATTCTTGAGACAACTGAAGTGCAGGCAAGTAGATGTTAGGCGGTAGGATGGCTTATTTCCCATAGACCAGGAATTATGGCAAGGTATTCAAAGAGGGTTTGGGTGTTACGTGATCAGTCTATAGGGAATTCGTCAAGGCAGAGTGCCAGTTATGCTACTCAGAGTAAATGGTATTTTTGATTATGCGGATAAGGTTTTTTTTCGTGGATTCTGTAAGACCATTCCCCTGTGGGTAGTAGTTAGATGAGTGTTTCAGCACAATAGCATATTCCAATGCAAAGTCATAAAGCTTCAAATATGAAAGTAAGTTGCATTTTCAAACACAAGTCATACCAAAACGCCAAAGCGTGAGATGATGTTCTGTTGGAGGAAGTTGATGACTTCCTGGTCATTTACTTGCTTGAGCGGAACTGCTTTTGTCCACCGTGTAAAGTAATCAATTGTTGTCAATATGTAGCAGTGTTCTTTTGACGAATGTGGGAAAATTTCCCCAATGATGTCTAGGCCACATTGTTGGAATGGTTCAGTCACTGCAACAAGGTGCATCGGGGTTGCTAACCTTCGTGTTCTTCTGACGCATTGCTGACAGACTGAGCACTTGCGGGCGTAGGCGTGTGCATCCTTGAACAATGTGGGCCAGTAGAAACTGGCTCGTATAAAAAATTTTGCAATGTTATTTCCCGCGAAGTGGCCCCCAGCTGATCCATCATGCAGATCATGCAAAACCTTCTTTGGTCCATGTGCCTCCAAGCACCTGAGCAAGATTTTGTTACTGTTCTTTTTGTAAATCACTTCGTGCACCAACTGATAGGCTAAAGCTTTGAGGTGCAATTCCCTCTTCTATCTCATGGAGAAGTGAGAGAGTATGGTTCCTTCCTCAAGGTACTGGCACACATCTTCGTACCAAGAGTTTCCGCATGCAGTGGGTGGTGCTCGCTCTACTTCATACATCTCGATTTCTTGCTCCCAGCTAGGGAGCTCTTCTTCTTCCTCCTATGCGTGGACTACCTCAGTTGCGAGTCTGCAGAGACCATGACCCTTGAAAATGTGAACTGGCTTGATGTCAAGATCATACTCTTGCAATCATGTCATCCAGTTTGCACGTCATTCACCCAGCTCTTGTTGTACGAGCAGTGAGCAAACGACTGGGTGAGGCACATATATTATGCAATGGTACTTCAACAAGTAGGGTCTGAAGTGTTTCATCGCCTTGTATACTACATATGCGTGTTTGTCAACAGCAAGGTAGTTGAGTTCAGGTCCATGCATGCTTGCGCTCATGAAGGAGATGGGACATTCGTCGTTCATCTCATCCTTCTAAGTGAGTACTACAGCAAGCAAGTTGTCGGAGGCAAAGGTGTATAGCAAGAAATATTTGTTGAAATATGGGTTGTAAAGTGCAGGCGCTTCTACTATAGCCTGCTTGATATAGGTGAATGCATTATTTTCCCTCTTGCCCCAGTTGTAGATTGCATCCTTCTTGATCATGTCTTGCATTGGTTTCACTATATGCGCATAGTCCAAGATGAACTTTCGGAGGAAGTTTATCTTTCCCAAGAAGGATTGCATTGCTTTCTTGTTTGTTGGGTGAGGGATCTGTGTGATGGTCCGAACTCGGTCCAGATCAACCTTGATCCCGCTTCTGGTGATGATGTGCACAAGGAGGTTCCCCTCAGACACTGCATATATGCTCTTTTTAGGATTCAAGGTGGCATATATGGTCTAATCATTTTCTAGAAAACATAGTCACGTCATCGAGGTATACCACTACGCTCCATCTGATGAGTCTGCAGAAAGCGATGTCTATGGCGCGTTGAAAGGTTGTGCCTCCATTCACAAGCCCAAATGGCATTCATCTGTATGCAAACATACACCACTTGGTACAGAATGTAGTTTTGAGTTGATCAGGTTCCGCTACCAAGACCTGATTATATCCTGAAAACCCATCAAGTAAGGAAAAAATTTCTACCCCAGATATTTTCTGTAAAATATGCTCCATAAACGGCATGGGGTAATTATCTTTTTCCAAGGCGTGATTCAAGTTTCAAAAATCAATCCACAAGCGGATCTCCCCAGACTTCTTGCGTACATGAACAAGGTTGTAAACCCATGTGGAATGATGAACTATGTAAATGATCCGTGCATCCAACAGCTTGGTCATCTCTTTCTGTGTAAGGGGTTCAAATGACAATTGCATTTTCCTCAGCTTCTACTGAAATAGCTTGACCCCTTCCTTGATCGGAATAACATGTTGTATTATTTGTGTGTCGTAAGTTTTCATATCATAATATGTCCACGTGAACACATCCCGATATTGTTTGAACAAGCGGACAAAGGCTTTCCGCTCTTACTGTGTGTAACATGTACCGAGATGGACAAACTTCGGATCTTGTTCTGTTCCCAAGTTTATATGTTCGTGCATCATGGTGCAGTTGTGGGTTTTGTTGCTCTTGGCCCCTGAAAGCGGTTTTGCAAGTCATAGAGCTTTTCCAAAGATACCACACCCTTGGGGATGAGGTTGTCTTTCTTGTCATCAACCCCAGCGTGCAAAGACTGCTCATTCTCGTCTTCGTCAATCGCTGCATCTTTAAAGACATCAGTGTTGGCCATGAAATGCAATATCCGTTGATCATCGTCAAAAACACGTAAATTAGTTATGTTATCAGGGATAGAAGGCTTATACAAAATTTCAACAGTAAATCTATCCCTAAGCGGTGACATCCTAGAAGTTGTGTTTGTTAAAGCATTGGCAGCTGCATTACGCATCCTTGGTACAACAGTGATATTAAATTCTTGCAAGTTAGAGATCAATCACCATACCTCTTTCTGGTAACTCTTTAGATGAGGTGGTAAACAATGTATGGTGTTATGTACCTATCGTACCACTATTTTTTAATCACCTACCACTTTGAGCACGACCACGTTAAGGCTAATGGATTTTTGCAAGCCCAATATGGGTGCTTCATATTCAGCAATGTTGTTCATGCATTTGAACTCCAAGCGGCTCGAAATCAAATGTTTCCTATTTTTTGGGTTGATCAAGACACACCTGGCTCCAAAGCCATCCTATGTCTTTGATCCATCAAAGTACATGGTCCACAACTCATCTATACATGGACCGTTCGACGCACTTGTACTACTTCTACTGCTACTGCTACTAGTGTTACAATGCATTGTACAAGTTTCATTTCCATCAGTTGGACAAGGAAGGAGACCCAACTGCATGTCTAGTGGGGTTGGAACTGGTTGTGCGAGATAACAACCCAGCGTTGTTTCCAAGAGGCAGTTGTTGAACATGAACTCTGTGAAAGACAACAATTTATTCTCACCATTGATGGGAGTGATGGTATGCCTCATGTATCTCTCGAATAAAACCTGGATTTGGTTGCTTTTTCCCTGATACGAAAGCCACAAGTGTGACCAGTCTGTAGCAAAGTATTCGTTCAGCTTGCTAGACTAGTCTCTGCTAAGTAGTAAGCATTATGCTTCCGATATGTCCACAAGAACAATGTTTATGCACTGGTGAACTCAGTCGTCATGAGATAGTTGTATGATTACATCCAAAGTTCACTAATGGCTGGTACGCATGTTCGATCGAGTTGGATGATCTGCGCGGATGTCTTGATCCATTGCGCATTGATCTTCTTGCCAATGGAGAGCGGCATGATGTTGGTTGATGCACCAAAATCAACCAAACAATTGTGAACATTGCAGTTAAATATTTCAAATAAAAGCAATAATGGAGGGCAAACAGAGTTTTCTTCTTCCATCCGGAGTGTGTTTAGCACAGTTGTGAGTGAGCCAGGAGATGTGCTTGATCCCTTGATGGTAGAGGTTGTGTTGTTTATAGATGTTTTCCCAGTGCGCACAGCAGAATGTCCCGCTAACTTTGAATCTTAGCCAACTCGAACAAACTAATGTATGTGCAAGTTTTCTTCATGTCTTCCACGATATTGTAATCTAGAGCCGGTAAAATCACCGAGATGTCAGGGGTTAAACTGGTGTTCGTATTGTCTGGTGGAGTATTTTGCAGTTTGTTGCTCATGGACGTACTCTTGTTTGTCATTGTCTTCTCATGATTTCTTTGTGTTTTCTTCTTTTGGATGGCTGGTCGATCAACCTTCCTCAGCATTTCAAGCCTTTGTTGCATTTCCCCAATTATAGGGGGAGCCCCTTGACTTCTGAGATTGCATCGACCAATTTGCTTTTGGGGTTGTTTCTCGGTGTTTGTATTCTACATTACAAGCAAGCACTGATAGATGTTGATCACCTGCCCAATGCTTGATGTCTCATCAAGTGCAGCATCTTGGTCATCGTCTGTGTCTCCCGGCTGGCCCTGTGAACTACTCACTATATTTTGCATATGGTCACATACTGAGCCTGCAACTCATTTCCAGTCCAAACAACACCTTTTCGGGTGCTTATCTTCATGAAATGAGCAAAATTCGTTGTTCACGCACTGTTCTACCTGGAACATTGAGTTGAAGCTCTGCGCAGTTTTAGCCGGGAAGCGATTGTTTCCTGATGACATGTTTCCTTGTCTTCTTTTGGGCATCTGACTGCTCGCAGATGTGTCGGTTATTCGTTGTTTGAGCTCATACACTTTTTTTGTCAAGTTCTTGAAAATATGAGTAAGGGTTTCAATATCACTTGCTTCCTTGTCCTTACCCTTTCTCGCCGCAACCTAGGGCTTCTTGCTCGCGTCTATGGAGTCCTTCACTTGTTCATCATCCTTGATGACTCCAATCCTGTGCTGGTCCTTTTCAACAGCAATTGCATCTTCACATTTTTCTAGTAATTTTGGTTTCGCAACTCGCTTGACGAACTGCACAATGCTAGTTGGCAGTGCAAACATGTAGATGGATTCATGAGGTTTCGTGTCCGCTGCAAACTTGTTCAATATGAGCATAAACCTCTGATTGAAGTCTTTTACCTTTTCCTTCGCCTCCGTCTTCAAGCTGCCCAACTCTTTGAGCAACATGGTTGGTGTCTTGTCATCTACAAATTTTTCCATAAACAATGTTGGCTACGTGGGGGCTAACCCAAGTTCAGAAGTGATTTAGCCAAGAAAATCCTGGTACTACTGGCCCTTTCATCAATAGTCCACAGAGCGCGGACTAAGGTCTCACCCGAAGTAGTATGGGAGGGTGCTGGAACCAGGTTTCCGCACCCTGGGGATGTCTGATATGGGGCGATAGGTATGCGATTCAACCTTCGCGCTTACTAGGTTACACGCACCAGCGAGCTCCTTGCGTCTTGTGGTACTGCCTTCGCGCAGCTCTAGCCACAGTGCGACCAGTGTTAATTACCCAAGTCTCCCTTAATTAGGTTCTGTTCGCTAATTACTTAGGAGGTTTTCATACATAAGCATTCATACAAGTGCGCGCATATAAATAAATAGATACCATTAACACATAACATCAAAATATAGTTCTACGAAATAGATGCACAATATGCTGAATCAACTTAGCTTTATTAATAATCCTTTTCAAGTTCAGTTCAATACAAACCCGACTCCGCCCTGCACACTCAGCTATAGGGGTCCGCGCACTCAACTGCAGACTCTACTAGGCCTCTACGCACTCAGCTGTAGAGCCTCTTCCTACTACTACGACCCAATACACTTCAGATCCACTTCTATCCTCTAACCATGCCTTCGCATCTATCTATTACTTTCTTTTTTCAAAAAAGTATCTTTACACTTAGAGCCTCGCTCTATTTATGCAATCCCATGGTCGTAGGCTGACACAACTTTACATCAAAATACATTATTTTAGGGCAGACAACCCTATGACTCATCCTAGACTCTCGCGCTCCGCGCCCGCATTTCGTGGAGTCTTTACATTACACTGACCAAAACCTGGGCTTTAAACCCCAAAAACATGTTATGGGGGCATCTGCTGCCCAACAGGCCCCCAACACAATCATCGTGACTGTGTCTAGGCTACACGAAGGTCCGCAATGCACTGTTATGCCGTCTACTGGATCTGTTCTACTCGATCAACTGAATGCTCGTTGTTAGAGGCAAATCCCTGTTGTAAATCTTGCATCACTTTTGTTGACACCTAATCCTTGTGATTGGGTGAATATATGTAAATAGATAAATAAAAAATATGAGCAGTCATCGGGAGATGAACTGAACAGTCTCTCCCTCATGTATATAATGAAGACCTACCTGATGGAATAGAACACACGAATCATTTTTGCCTTATGGAGTTACTGCCTGGCTTGACATGGTATCATAGCCAACTCCTTTTTTAGCTCTTATGTCCCTTGTAACTCCCTAGTCTGCTCTCCATATAGAAGTGTTGCTCCTCCATACAATTAGTTATCCATATAATTTAGAGCCTGACACTGCCTGCCCTCTCTGGCTCTCTGGACTGTCCATAAACGTTTCATACAAAGCGTTGCTTCATAAATGTTGGTGTCAGTGGCCTGATTTGTGATTGGCCTGAACGCTGCTACCACTGGTATTGGAGCATCATCATTCTTGAATTTCATTTTTCTGTGCAATTCTGATTACTCGCTATGTCTGATACATTCAAACCCCGTGTGCCCTCCATTGCCAACAAAATACTCTCCATTTGCCTTGCTATGGCAGTTTGCACTCAATTTTGAGAAGACAAGCAACCTGATAGTGTATATACAATGATTCTGCCGCAGCAATGCGAGGTGCTCAGCGTTAGCCCTCTGCACATTGTTTTTGGGGACGACATGACCTAAATAGCTCGAAAGAAATGTGACATGAAACTGACGTGAAGAGTTGCTCTGGAAGAGTTGAACGTTGGTATAGTTGAACGCTAATAGAGTTGAACACTTGTATAGTTGAACGCTGGAAGAGTTAAACGCTAATATAGTTGCGCTGGAAGAGTTGAATGTTGATAGAGTTGAACACTGGTATAGTTGAACGCTGATAGATTTGAACGCTGGAAGAGTTGAACGTTGATACAAAGCGTTGCTCCATATCTGCAGTCGATTTGCCGAGAAAGGGTTTTTTTTTTGTAATCTTTACACTTTCGAATAAATGCTCCGGTCATCATCAATTAAATGCTCTTTGTTCTTCAGAAAACTGCGTTAGATGCAAACCGCCCTATATATTTATGACCGATTTTGGTTGAGAAAACAAGCGAATTTTGAAAAATTGTGTCGAATGCCCCTTTGAATTGTAATTAAAACCAAAAAAAAAAAAAAAATTACCACCAGAAGTACAATTATACTATATATTGGCAGAAGTATTTTTCTATCAGCAGAAGTTTTTTTACAGTATGCATTCAATCATATCTATTGCGGGAATAGTTCTCACTGGCAAGGAGAACTATTCTGAATGGTCCCGGATGATAAAACACACCCTCATTTTCAATGAGTTGTGGAAAGGAGTGTGTGTCAGAGACGGAGACAATGAACCAGTACAGCCTACCTCAGACAAAGAGCTCGTCATTTGGGAAAAAAAGAATAGCAAAGCTTATGCATTAATCGCAGCATCTGTAAATGAAGAGGTGTGTCGTCATATTTCATCATTTTCAACTGCCTTTGAAGCCTTACAACAGCTGAAAGAACTCTATGACTCACATTCTGCACTTAAAGTTGTTCAACTCATGATTAAACTCTTCACTCTTGAACTGCAAAATAATGATCCTCTTGCTCTTGCATCTGAAGTAAAGTCTATAATGCATGATATCAAATCCACTAAGGTCGAATTGGATATTCCTCTTATTGCTTTTCTCAAGAAACTTTATCCTACTTACTCCAATTATCTTGAGTCATTGCAAGCAAATGGTAATCTCAAAGATATCACCTTTGACTCTCTTGTGAAAAAGTTTGCTGAAAGAGAGAAAGCTTTTGGAAAGAAGACAGCGCCTGAATCTTCTGAAGAGGCTATGTGCCTTGCTCATAAAGAAAAGCATCCTGCTCAAGATTCTTCAAGAGGAAGAGGTGGTCGAAGAGGAAGAGGAAGATATTTCAGAGGCAGGGGGGCAGACACTCACAAGGAGAAAAGGCAGACTTTCACTGCATTCGCTACAAAAGAAATGGATCACATGATGCCTCTACATGTAAACTACCATGGGACAAAATTGAGCAGAAAAGAAACAAACAGAACGGTAAAACTGATGATACAGAAAAAGGTAAAGCACCTGAATCCGCTCACTATGTTGTGGCACAATGTAACATTGGAGTAAATGAATATTTATTTAATGCTTCACTTGCTTCTTGGAAAAATGATTGGTTACTTGATTCAGGAGCAACCTGCCACATGACTCATAGAAAAGATTTTTTTGAAGAATTTACTGACAATGTTGATGGAGCAGTATACTTTGCAGACCAATCAAAAATCAAGCCATCAGGGCTTGGCACAATCAAGCTTAAATTGCCTGGTCTTCCAGACTTTCTTCTGCACCATGTTCTATATCTCCCACAGCTGAAGAGAAACTTGTTGTCCTTGGTTCACATCTGCTAGCAAGGTCACTCCATTCATATGTTTGATGGAAAGCTTTAGGTGAGAAAATCATCTGACCACTCACTTGTCATGAGGGGAATAGAAGAAGAAAGGCTTCTCAAGCTACAACTAACCTCTACTCATGCACAACATTTCTCATACAATTCTCATCATGAAGAAGGTACTCTTTCATCAAGTTTATTATGGCATGCTAGATTTGGACATTTGAAGTATGATAACCTCCGCTTGTTGAAGAAAAATGGTGTTGCTGGTTTACCTACAATTCCTAGGAAACTTAAGCAATGTGATGCTTGCATTCTAGGAAAGCATAGTAAACAGTATTTTCATGATTCATATTCAAGAGCACATAGAAAACTTGAACTCATTCATTCAGATTTATGTGGTCCAATGCCTGTTCCTTTTGCAAATGGAAATAAATATATCATGACATTTATTGATGACTACACCAGAATGTGTTGGGTTTATTTATTGAAGAACAAATCTGATGCTTTTCAAACATTCAAGAATTTTCATAAATGGATTGAAATTATGCATAATCTCATATTGGGTCTATTCGCACTGATAATGGAAAAGAATACACATCAAATGAATTTGAAAACTATCTTCACCAACATGGGATCAAACATCAAACAACTGTGCCTTATAATCCCCAATAGAATGGTGTAGCTGAAAGAATGAATAGGGCAATCTTAAATATGGTACGATCCATGCTCTTCTTCAAAAATGTAAAGATAATGTTTTTGGCTTATGTTGTTCTATGTGCTGCATATATAAAGAATAGATGTCCATCTAATGCTATAAGAAACAAGACCCCATATGAAATGTGGTATGGACATGTTCTTTCGGTAAAGCATCTCAAAGCCTTTGGTTCCACCTATTATGCTTTGATACCAAAGGTACATAGAAACAAACTTGGTGCTAGAAGTCGTAAGTGTATCTTCCCGGGGTATTCAAACACCTCCAACACATAACATCTCTATGATGAAGTAAATAAGAAGTTTGTTGTATCTAGAGAGGTAATTTTTCTTGAATCATCCAAAACTGACAATGTTGTTGAGCGGCAACTTGATCGCCTCGATAGATTCGCAAAAGCAAAATCATTTCAAGAATTTGATAATCAAATTCCACATCTTGAAGGGGGTATTCCTATACTAGATCAACATGTGGAATCTTCTTCTGAAGAACACTCTCCCCCGCATGAAACTCCAACAACAGATGATGCTTTAAGTGATGTGATTGATAGAATTGGTAGACTCAATCTTGATTCAGTGCCAACTCAATCAACGGAGCAGCCTGGACCATCTGAGAAAGGTTCCCCAAAGTGGCTGACAAAGACACTTGAAAGTGTTCATCCTGATGAGGTTGGAAAGACAGGAACTAGAAATTCAAATCGGCAAAATAGAGGTGATGTGGATGACTCTAATTCACATGTTGATATGGATGTTTCTTATGATTGTGAATTGAACTTCTCTACAAATTTTGAACCAAATTCCTTCAAAGAAGTTGCTTCTCACGATGAATGGAAAGGAGCAATGCAAAAGGAGTGTGATGCCCTCATAAAGAACAGCACTTAGAAACTAGTTGATCCTCCATTAGGAACGAAACCAATTCGCTGCAAGTGGATCTACAAGAACAAGTATAAAGCTGATGGCTCACTTGAAAAGCACAAAGCTAGGCTTGTGGAAAAAGGTTTTGCACAGAAGGAAGGGGTCGATTATGAGGAGACTTTCGACCCCACAGCAAAATGGGCTACCATCTAGACACTCTTTGCATTAGCAGCTCAGAACGGTTGGAAAGTCCACCAAATGGATGTAAAAACTTCATTCTTAAATGGATATCTAAAAGAGAATGTTTTTATGTCCTAGCCTGAAGGATTTGATGTGAAAGGACATGAACATAAAGTATGCAAACTGGTGAAGTCCTTGTATGGCCTCAAACAAGCACCGCGAGCCTGGTATGAAAAACTAACTGAGCATCTTCTGAAACTCAATTTCAAACATTATGATCTTGATGATGCAACTTTATTTGTTAAGAAAGTTGGAAAAAAAGTTCTATATCTTGTGGTATATGTAGATGATCTTTTGATGACACAGAACAATGAAAGCTACATTGCATCCATAAAGAAGGAATTAGGGAAAGTTTTGAAATGACCGATTTAGGCTATGTTCATTACTATCTTGGCATTGAAGTAACCCAACATCCGAAGTCCATATTTCTTTGTCAAAAGAAATACATTGGAGATTTGTTGAACAGGTTTGGCATGACAGAGTGTAATCCTCTTACTACTCCAATGGAACAAAACTTAAAGCTCACATCTATTGAAGGAAAAGAAGTTGAGGATGCAACAAAGTATAGACAGCTTGTAGGAAGTCTCAACTACCTAACTACTACCAGACCAGACATTTCGTTTGATGTTGGAATCCTCTCCAAGTTTATGCAAAAGCCTTGTGAGGGACATTGGTCTGCTACAAAAAGAGTTCTAAGGTACTTGAAGGGAACTCAAGACTTTGGAATCAAGTATACACAGGTGGACGACTTCAGCTTGATTGGATACTCTGATTCAGACATCGATGGAGACAAAGAAACTAGGGTATCTACTTCAGGATATGATATGAGTCTTAGATCAGGAGCTGTCTCCTGGAGATCACACAAACAATCAGTTCCAGCAGATTCCACAACAGAAGCAGAATACGTGGCAGCAGCTGAAGCAACAAAAGAAATTGTGTGGCTCAGGAAAATTGTTGAAGATTTGTAGGTAAAACAAGTACAATCAACTCCACTCATGATTGACAATACCTCTACAATAAAGTTGGCCAAGAACCCAAAGTTCCATGATCAAACGAAGCACATCAATACTAAATATCATCTGATTGACATCATGTTGAGGCCAAAACAATCCATCTCCGTCATTGTTCCACAAATGAGAAAATTGCAGACATCTTCACCAAAGCGCTTGGAAGAGAAAAGCTTGAGCGATTCAGAATGATGCTTGGACTCACTAACATCCCTTCATATTAAGGGGGGAATGTTGACACCTAATCCTTGTGATTGGGTGAATATATGTAAATAGATAAATAAGAAATATGAACAGTAATCGGGAGATGAACTGAACAGTCTCTCCCTCATGTATATAATGAAGACCTACCTGATGGAATATAACACACGAATCATTTTTTCCTTATGGAGTGACTGCCTAGCCTGACAACTTTCATTTGCGCGAGCTTTCCTTCAATGTCGGCAGCGATGATGAAGGCCTCATCAATCCAAGTCTGGACGCGTGCTTTAAGTATTTCCTCCTTTTGGCGCACGACATCCACTTGTTCCTTCAACACCTTCGCCTGTTGTAGCTTCACTAGCCAATGAGTTAGGATCATTGTCTGCGCCATCCCGCGCACATTGTCATATTGCATTTGAAGCTCCCACACCTCTGTTTCTAGGAGCTGTATGGTTGGGTCCTCCTGTAAGGCAGTAAGGACCCCGAAGGATTCTTCCAACAAAGTTGTACAGGTCTGCAATGCTTGTCCTATTTCCTCCAACCCCTTTTGGATAGTGTTAGCGCGTTGTTCCCGAACTTCCGAGGGCGTGGACGACTGCGCCTTTAATCGCAGTTCAGCAATGTGCAGGATGAGGTCCATCTGGATCCTCATTGCTTCCTCCTTTGCCTCATGGAATCCACTGGCCACTCTGTGGATCCGCACTCCTATTAGTAGGTCTGTCGCAATTTCTAGCTCTGGTGCGTGGCGACATGCTTCCTCTATGATCTGCTCCAGCTGCTGATTCTGTGCCAACGCTTCATCGCATTGTAGGCTAAGCTGCTCGATGTTGATTCACTGTTCACTAAGCATTTGCACTACGCATTCTTCCCTAGCACAGAGTTCTGTTGTCGCTTCATCTTGCAGCTGGTATAATATATCTCGTGGAAGGGCAGCCAAGTTTAGGCCAAGTCCCTTGATCCGGCCCATCGCGGCGCTATCCTCTGTGTTGTCTATGGTCAGTGCTCCTTCCGGCAGCACGACGATGTTAGCCATTTTGGCCCACAACAGCTGCTCTGTTGTCGATGTACTCGCGGCACCGTAGGTAACTGCAATTCCTTCTTGTGGGGGCCACACCTGAAGTCCCTGCAGTTGCGCCCTGAGGGCCCTTAACACATTATGTTGCTCCGTCAATGCTTCGTGGAGCGCTTCCCTGGTGACCTCGCGAACCGTGTCATCGACATTATGTAGGTCACCCACTATCAGTTTAATAGGTTCCCCATCTAGCTTGGAAGCTTTGGTCTTCTTTCGTGGCCCTGTTCATTCCGTACCGCGTGGCCATTTCAATTCTGTAGATGTAAGGCTTAGATCTGCACCTTCCGCCATGTCGTTTGTCCCCTGTCCTGTGGTCAGGTCTGGGCCTCTTTCCTCCTGGGTCGTGGTGGCCCCGGCTACTGCTGCTTTTTCAGCGGCCTTGGTCTGCTCTGCGGCGGCCTTCGCTACCTCACGAGAAGCCCTTACCTCCTCGGCGAACTTCTCATTCCTCTTTTGTTGTTCCAACAACCTAGAGGCATCCTTCTATCTTTGTATCATTGTCTCATCGCGCGCTACCAGATCTGAGGCGTGCCATTCAGGTGGCCATGAGTTGAGCATCGCAAAAACAACGTCACCAATTGCGATGAAAGGGAGTTTGGTCCAGTTCTGCTCCGGATCCTTCCACGCCTTGATATACACATTGTGCATATTTGCCTTAAAGTCTGTAAATCTCCACAGACTGTCGTACACCATGGGGGATAGGCGTGGCCTTTTGTTGATCTACATTTGGACGCTTGCCTCCATGAGTATCCAGAATATCTTGGTCTCGCGAATTCGCGTGGCATCCTTTTTCGCCCAGAGCGACGCAGATTTTGCTGCCTCTAACAAGTCCTGGTCAAGAGGAGGAAACTGACTGTCCTCAAGCAGTTCCCCTGCAACCAACAAGATGGATAAGAGCAACCACACATAGTGGAAGGTCTTACCCTGCTCCTAGGCCTCTTTGCAGTTTGTCAGAAACTCCTCGCAGAGGAACTACACCCAATTGAACTGTACCCCCTCTGCACATTGTTTGGCCAGCGTGATGACCATTGTTGGTACCTCGTTGCCGCAACATTTTCTCATCACTTTTCCTGCCAGCAGCTGGGTGGCTACGCGCACCCCTTTGTCTTGAATGCTAGTAATGATGTAGCCCCTCTGCTTTTTCTCCAACTTGTATTTCTTCTTCATGGCCTCTGCGAGCGCCAAGTCTCCGCTTTTGCCAGCTATTTCTGCGGGGTCCCTTCTCGTACAGGGAAGCCGAGAAATCCTATGAATAAGCTCCGCCGTGATGGGAATAGGCTCCTCCAGCCACAAGTACCCATCGTGCACTAGGCAAAGCAGTTGCCTGATGAAAAATATCGTGATTGGTGCCCGATGAAAGTGTGGAATCCATAGTAAGTGGAGTAGCCCAGCCTCCTCCACCCCACGCAGCCATTTCCGTGGCTATAGCATTGTAACTGACCCCTCCTTGCTTTGTTTCATGAGTTGGCTAGTCTCCAAATGTGGGAACTTTTCGCTGTCTGCGAGGTCCCAATCTTCAAATTTCATCGTGGGCACATGGCCCAGGACTGAACCCTCAAACAGAATTCCATCTGGGAGGAGTGGGGTTTCGAGTGCGCTCTTAATGACATCCAAATCCTTGGGTACTTTTGCTTTCCCTCTCCGTGGGGGGACATATTTGGGCAGTTTTGCTACAGCACGCACTGGTTGAATGTCTTCCTCCATTTCTTCATCTGGTTCAATCTCTTCTATGAAGGCCTGGAGATCCTCCTCCTCATCATTTGTCTCAAGATTAACCATCTTGCCCTTGTCTTCCATAGACAGTTTACCAAACCGCGGATTTTGCGGAGACATGCGGACTGGTCCTGCTGCCTATGGATTCTTTTTGGGTCTCGACGTCCAGGGCGATTTAGGAATTTCCGGTGCATCCCCCACCAGCGACGTAGGGCTCTGAGCAGCTCCCTCGGTTTTCGACATCACTCAGTTCAGGAAATCCTGCGTCTCTTTCGGTAATGTCTCAAACATTGAACTTGCTCTCAACGCCTCTAAATTCGTAAGGTCCATACCCAATTGATAGCACACCAATTGAATTCTCAAGATGCCAAGGGTTGTTCGGTGGATAACCACCTGTGATTTATAGGCCTTTTTGAATTCAAATTTGACCTTCCCCCCCCCCGATTCGGCTCATTAATGCGATATTGGCGGAAGATCATCCCAAATCTAGTTCTGACTTCGTGTATTAATTGCCCGCCGCCCGCTCCTCGTTGTCTTAACTTGGACATCTTGTCATGAATAGTGACACCAATGGTCACTTCCCAACCTACCCATGCGACAGCGCATCCCCCCATGCGCGGGCACGGCCCCTGTGACATATTGATCCTGCGCACAACCTTCTTATCGCGTCGCTCCCATACAAACTCTTTTATAGTCCTGCACTCTCTTTCAACTGCTTGGAGCGCTGAGACTATGCTCTCAACGGATAGTTAGGTGTGACTTGTGTGAGGCTTCAATGCACCTTCCAGCCTAGTCCGCGGGCACTCCTCAATTCCCCTCGCAACAATCGGTGCCGCACGTTCTTCCTTATGCGGTGCACTCCCCTGGTTACTTTGTCTGGTAATGTGCGGTCACAGCCATGGTAGCAGAGCCACAAATTCTCAGCGGAAATCTTCTAATGTAGTAGTATTTCAACCCATATCTTGTCCTATCATTCTTAGTTTATTGATGCGACATGCTTGCGCGGATTCGGTTTCCAGTTCTTTGATTTCTGCATCCATTAACACGCTTTTCTTCCTCAGTCGTACCTGATCTTTGAGTTCGCAAAACTTAAGGTTCCCCCATCGAATGGCTTCCTGAATCTACATATGTTCGACCTCGCGCGGCTGCATAATTCCTTCGTCCTGGTCCCCGCGTATTGTTCCAACTATGTGAGGATTCCTTCCTCCCAAAACTATGGCCTCGACTCTACCCATCATCTTTGGGATCGTCTCCGTGCTCAGATTCTTGTACATGGCCCTAGAGGCCCATCAGACCGCCAGTATGCACAAGTCCCAGTCAGTTCGTCTAGCCTGGTGAACCTTGTTCAGGATCCCGCATACCTTCTTGAATGCTTCTACATGGAACATTTGTGGTGTGCGTCACTTTTCCTGCTGCTGCGTCTGGTTCCGATTTTCGATCCTTAGTCTGGGGTATGTTTGTGTGGACTGCACAGCACACGTCTGTACCCATCGACACAGGTGAGCGCACAAGCTACTCTATCCTGGCTGCCCGACTCTTGGTCGAAGCTGGGGTCTTCTAAACTGCAGGCACATCATCCTTCTACATCTGCGCTAGTCCTCAAACTTTCCTTGACATGTACTCCACCATCGTGCGGGTGTTGCACATAGTGCCCATTTCAGCACATCGAACCGTTGCTGTTTCGATACTACGCTTTCAAATTTGTCTAGGAATTCATCCACCGTTGTCACTCCATCATATGATGGCAGTTCCCTTGCCTCTGTTGTCACGCAGCGCAGTGATCTAATCATCATGTTTCAATTCAGCGTTGTCACTTCGTGCAACTGATTCTTCCATCGTTCTACTTCCTCGTCTAAATCCGAAGTGCAGGAGCTTTCACGCTCCCACGAGACTCTCCCATTTGCAGTCGGATTCACCCAGTCCTGGTCTCATGCAGTTATCTTGTAAATACAATCCATCTCATCGTCGCACACTGGTTTAATGTAGCGCGTTCCTTCGGTTGGGTCTAGCAGGACTACTACGCGTAGTGACTTTTTCTCAAATATAATCTTCTACTTCTTCAGGTTGATGACTCTGTTCATATTAGTGGCCCAGTCTATTCCTAACAACGCAGGATAGGGATTGTTGTCATCTACAATCTCTATCACTTCAAAGTCAGTCGTGTGCTCGTGCCTTCAATATCCACTATTACCCCTTACAACCTCCCCATGGGAAAAATCTTCTGTTGGTTTGCCATTCGTAATTGAATAGGGGACCACCATAACGAGGGCCTGCCCATGCGTTCCCATGTTTGCTTCGGTAACACATTCGCATCCGACCCCAGGTCTAGGATTACCTAATCCATTTCGTACTCACCAATCTACGCCGTCAATCTCATTTCCCTCCCAGTGCGCAATGCATGCTTTCCCAGTTTCCAGACTACGCGCAGTTCTCCTAACCCCGCGCACCTGGTGATCAACTCCTGTAGCCCCTTAACTGCCTTTTTGTCATGCAACAGTTTCATGCATGTCTCCAGAAAGGTAGTAAGCATTGAAGGATCCATTCCTGGCTCTGGCTAATCCTTACTACCTGAAGTGGAGGCCTCCGTGAAGCTCTTCTTAGCTTCCATAAACATCTCCTTTGCGCGTTCTAAGTCAAACTTAGGTTCCTTTGCAGGAGCCTTGCGAACCCATGTATCTTCCTTGAGCTGCTTCCCCTTATGCTCCCTTGTGGTCACACCGCTTCTGAGCATCATGTTCACATTCGGGTCATCCTCGCATGGTTCAGACCTCATCATTTGGATATTTTGGGTCAAAGGAGGCTAAAATACCCCTTTTTCGCGCATTTGTGTGATCAACGTAGGACAATCTACTGTTTCATGATCAAACTAAGCACAATACGAACAGGATATACTCGTCGGTTTGATACAATCGCGGGCATAGTGCCTTGGTCCTCCACAATTGTAACAAATTAACTGTCTGCGACCCCTTCCTGGTCCCATTCCTCCCCGTCCTCGACCTCGCCCCTGAAATCCAGCACGCGCCATCCCCGCAGTTGGGTCGAGGGCTCACGTTTCTGTCTACATCGTATAGACTGGGGTCTGATCCATCATTAGCTCGTAGCTGCGATAAGTGCGCTCGTCGTGGCCTACCAACATGCAGAAATTACAAAACAACTGTTGGGGAGTCTGTGTATACTTCTGCAACAAATGACAATTGTCTGTCATGTGTTTTCCTCCTATCTGATAGATCGCGCACCATAACGCGGGTGTCGCACTCAGCCCTTCCTGTGCCTCTGGTCTCAACGGCATTGGTCCCCCTCCTGCCAAGTAGTTCGTGAATACTGGACAGTGATCCTTGTCATGGCCCTGACCTTTTCATTTTATGCACCATACTTCCTCGCGCGCCTCTGGCCGCAGTGCCCTATCTTGCTTCAAACTCTGCATTTCCAGGCATAGGTTCTGTAGTTGCACGTGGATTTGTTGAAATCCCAACCCAGGGTCTTGTATCAGGGTCTTGTGCAACCTCATTGCCATTTCCAGCGCTTCGGCCTGGGTGGAAAGTTTTTTTTGTGACAATGTCTTCCTCAAGTGCGGTGTTAGGGATGCCACAAACCATGCACGTTGTTGGGCATCTGTTAGCGTCATATTGGCCTCATGGATCGTACTCTTCAGACGCTGATCCAGATCCCAGGGGGTCTCGCCTGGGAGCATCGCGATCTCTTTAAACCTGATGATTGAATGTGTCTCCAATTATCCGTTCAACACACTGGATCTCTGCGATCCCTACGTTTGGGTGGTCGTTAGAGTTCTTGATATACCATGTCAATGCACGATCCTGCAATGCACTCACCAATGTAGCCTTCTTAATGTTGTCTTCCATGACCCATTGCGCTTCCCACAATACTCTTACCACGAACCAAAACTGATCCAGATCTTCATTCCCTACACCTCTGAATATGGATAGTTTGATCGCACTCGCCATGCTGAATTGTGGGGGTGGTGGAGGTGGAGTGGGTGGAGATGGAGGTGAGGGAGGTGAAGCAGGTGGTGGCGTGGGTGGGGGTGGTAACTGCGGAATGCACTGCCTTATCAAACTGACCGCGCTTCTCAGAGAGACCTGAGCGAGCTCTTCCTTGCTCTCTCGCGAAGGTGAAATTAAGGCACTGTTTTCTAATTCCCCGCTAACTTTGTAGATGTTTCCGCTCCGCGTCGTCTCAAACATTAATGTATTTGCATAACCCGCTTATCACATAACAGCATCTTAATCCAGGTATTCAAAGATTTAATATACTTACCTCACGGTCCTTTGAGAAAATGTCATTATACTTCACTGTAGCTCACGGTCGTGTCTACCGCAAACTCAGTCGAGTCAATGGTCCACAGCTCGCACGATCTTATCTTCTGATGCCTCTAGTCTACGCACTAATTCCAGAGTCCACACTATCGGTTGGTCGAGCCTACACCTCCCTTGGCTATCAACTAACCTCGCGATCCACTCATACAGTTCAAAAGGAAAGGATGCAAAGAAAATCTCGTGGATTTCTATATACACGTAGCGATCCAACCACCTTTTCTCAAATACTTGCAACGTTCTATTTTCCTATGTCACAAACTCGTGAATATTCTTGTCCAACCACTCTACAATTTCTTTCTTTGTTGGGTTCCAGTGGCACGACATCAGACATCCCTTAGGCAGATCTCAGTCCCGGCAACGGAACCATTTGTTGGCTACATGGAGCCTGACCCAGGTTCAGAAGTGATTTAGCCAAGCAAATCCCGGTACTACTGGCCCTTTCGGCAACAGTCCGTGGAGCGAGCACTGAGGTCTCACCCAAAGTAGTATGGGAGGGTGCTGGAACCAGGTTTCCACACCCTGGGGATGTCTAATATGGGGCAATAGGTACACAATTCAACCTTCGCGCTTACTAGGTTACACGCAACAGCAAGCTCCTTGCGTCCTATGGTACTGCCTTCATGCAGCTCTAGCCTCAGTGCGACCAGTGTTAATTACCCAAGTCTCCTTTAATTAGGTTTTGTTCGATAATTACTTAGGATGTTTTCATACATAAGCATTCATACAAGTGTGCGCATATAAATAAACAGATACCATTAACACATAACATAAAAATACAGTTCTACGAAATAAATGCACAATATGCCGAATCAACTTAGCTCTATTAATAATCTTTTTCAAGTTCAGTTCAATACAGACCCGACTCTTCCCTACACACTCAGCTGCAGGGGTCTGCTCACTCAGCTGCAGACTCTATTAGGCCTCTGCGCACTCAGCTGCAGACTCTATTAGGCCTCTGCGCACTCAGCTACAAAGCCTCTTCCTATTACTACGACCCAATACACTTCAGATCCACTTCTATCCTCTAACCATGCCTTCGCATCTATCTATTACTTTCTTTTTTCAAAAAACTGTCTTTACACTTATATCCTCGCTCTATTTATACAATCCCATGGTCCGCGGACCATGGGCAAGCCACACAAATTTATATTAAATTACATTATTTTAGGGCAGACAACCCTATGACTCATCCTAGACTCTCGCGCTCCGCGCCCACATTTCGCGGAGTCTTTACATTACATTTACCAAAACCCAGGCTTTAAGCCCCAAAAACATGTTATGGGGGGATCCGCTACCCAACAAGCATGTGTTTGAACATACCCTAGTTATGGCTTGAGTTGACAAGAAGGTTGTGATACCATACTGTTGCACAGCCATCCAAGGTACATGGGAACAGTCTGCATGAAATGCCTTCATACCGTACCTCGAGTGTCTGCGGTTGTAGGTAGAAGTTGTCCAAGTGATCTTCTGCCTTCACTGCTCTATCAGGGTCATACTTTGTGAGCATTCTCTCTGAACACTTTGGCATCCTATGCAAAGAAACCAGGAGAGCCAATGGTCCCTGAGTCATCCATTCCAAGTTTTGGTCAGCCATGTCTTCTTCTTCTTCATCCTCCTCCTCTTCTTCAGAATCTGACGGTTTTGGCTCCGAGTATGTTGGTTCGTCTCCGCCTCCGCCTCCTCGGCGGCCTTCCCCTCTGCCTCATGTACCAAAATATGAGCCCAAGATCACGAGGGTGTCTTGTTCTCCCTGTTGGAATACTAGAGGTTCCTCTCCGTTCTCAACAGCTTTTGCCAAACCTTCAAGTGTGGCAAGAATTGCTTCTTCCACCGATGATACAACAACCCCTGTGGGAGTGGTTTTTGGATTTCTTTATGCGTATGGAAGATGTTGTATTACTGGGATCATTCTGACTACTTTCGCGCACTGACGGGTGATGGGACAAACAGAGAGGAGGTGTTGATACGAAATTTTGTGTTCATGTCTAGGAGGTGAGCAGTAACAAAATTTAGATTCGCGCATAGGTGAGAGGGAGTGCGAGTCACTTCCTTGACCAGATGATTGATGAGTGGGGGTGAGAGGACATTCAGCCATAAACAACGAGCGGCCCTCCTTCTAGCGCCAAAAATGTTGACGATGTTGGACTCGACAACATTCAGGGGATCTCCCCAGTATGAAGTCCCAACTATACCTCACACCATTTTTTGTAGGAGTCCCATCTGGTACGATGTCCCGATTTCCATTATCTTAAAGGTTTTCCTTAGCTCTTGCTTATCAACACATGACAATGGTCTGCTTTGTCTTCGAACAGCGAGGTTTGCATGACTAGTGAGTGCTTAGTGTTACTTGTGTCAAGGTTCTTTCACTACAGAGGGAGAGGGTGGAAGTGAGTCTCAAGTCGAGAGGGAATAGCCCCAAGTCTGTGAGAGACACACAAAACAACAGGACATGCGCAGCTTCCAGCAGAGTAGTCCACATGGGTGTGGCAGTCACAAACCCAAGGTGAACATATAGCACGTACAACAGCCAGCGGAATAGTCCACACGAGTGCGACGAGCGTTATAACAATTTTACAAGAATGAATCTGTCGAGTGTCTGGTGGGATAGCCCACACGGGCGAGACTGTGTTAGCAACTAATACAACACATTTCCAATAGCATATGTACTAAAATAACCAAAGAATTCAACTGTCGTAATACAGGTTAAAGCAACATGCATTACAAGCATCCAAAGAATAGTCTTACAAATGAATACAATACATGTGTGAAAACGTGTTGGCCTATTAATAAGCTTCTGAATTAAGCAAAATTTGCAAGACACATTCGTACACCATTACATCACTAACCCCGATAACGAGGCGTTGGAGCCACTGCTCGCTCCTCAAAGAAAATATTACAGACTCTTAAGGCTATGTGGGAGGAGCCAAGGTGAAAAGTCTTTTGCATGTACAAATGAGGGGTATTTATAGCCAAGGGTAAAATTGGCCCTTGTGATTGTTCGACTTCCCTCATGACTGTTTGACTTACATGACTCTTCAACTTTACATGACTCTTCAAATTTACATGTGGGTCTCTTGGACTTCCACGTTACATTACATTGATTACAACAGTGTGGCCCATAGTAGTGATGTGGCCGAGATGACTCATGACATGACTCGACACGATAGCGCTGGTGTGTTCATGTTGTTGGTGGTGTGCATGTCAAGTTGTAGTGCTGCTGAGTGATGGATGTCTCTTGGTCTATCATAGCTTCACCTTCACATGGCAAGGTGTGCAAAGTCTTCGATGGTCTTGGTGTTCGCTTGGTGTTGCATGTGCACGTTCCTCCTTCGCTTGTACTTTGGCATGCTCCATGTGTTCGTCTGTTCGCAAACAAATCTCCTCGCATGTGCTCCTTGTTCATCATGTTCATTATCGTGTCATGTCTCATCCATGTACCTGTATCTTCAATCACTCATGACGAGATGATATCAAATCCAAAAATCTCCTAGTCTACCATGATGCATTGTCGTTCGCTTTCAGATGTAGGTGACCGAGAGAGAGGGAAAGACTCTGAAATTGCGCAAGGCAGATTTCAAGCTCAAATGCAAGCTTCGGCCATTGTTCATGAAAACTGCGCAGAGGTCACTAGTAGGTTGAGATGGGCAATATGGATCAGCAGTGACTGTTTACGGGATCTGGCTCAACTGGAGGGCAGATCTGTGCAATCTTTTGAGGGAGACAGTGCAAGCAACAGAGGGAGATTGGCAATGAAAACTGTGCAATTTCTCTAGGAAGAAGGCAGCGGGTTGCGAGAGGCTGCTTGGAAAAATTGTACAATTTTTCTAGGGAGCTGGCAGTAGGCTACAGGAGGCTACTGGCAAAAATTATGCAATGTTGGGAGGTTGGCCTGCTAGACATCCTTGCACAGTTTCTGGTCTGAGCGAGATTTTGGGCATCTGGGGGACTTCTCATGAAAACTGCATAGTTTTCTAGGTGAGTAGCAGGTCGATTAACTGGGTGACTCGCTAGAAAAACTGCGCAATTTTTTAGGGCAGTGCAGTTACGGACACAGGGTGTATGTCCGGCATGTATTCGCAGTTTCTTTAGTCAGCGAAGCAAACATGCTTGGTAGCTTTTGCACAATTTTTTGGAAGAGTGAGGCCTGGGGTCACTTCCAGGTCAAACTCTTTGGTTGACCAATTGGAGGCTCGGTTGATGTGCTTGCGGTAAGCGCAAACTGAAATGGATTGCTGGGAAACTTCTGTGTTGTTTTGGGTGACAGTCGGTCGAGTCGATTCCAGGATTGCGCAGTGCAGACTGCTTGGGAGGCAGCCTCAAGCTCCACACAATTCTGGGCAACAGTACATGATCACTGAGAGTTGAAACTGCGCAATGCAGCTCAGTGAATGTCCGGTTGTTGGAGGATGGTTCGATCAACAGAGTTTCAAAAAAATGACCAAGTGTGTGAATGAGTGACTCCGTACATGCATGACCTCGCGAAAACACACTCAATATGACTTGACGACAAGATGCCTCAAACCATCAAGACAACATACGCTCAGTGTGCCTGACCGACGGTGTGAGTGACAAGCGTGACACTTGTGATAGATCTTTGAACGACCGCGACGACGTTTGCACGACAGTGTATACAACTTCGTGTATGAGTGTGATAGATGTTTACATAGCAAACACAGCTTGTACACACGAAGGTGGACCATGTGCATGGCCAAAACATCACTACAAGCATGACATTGTGACCAACACATAAAAAGATTTCCGATGAACGGTCAAGCGAGGAGGGTGAAAAGACTCAACATGGGCTCACGGGATGAGCCCAAGTGCTTGCAAATATCAAATAAAAAACCCAAGGAAGGCTCTGAATTTGAATGCATGATAAAATTTTGGAGGGTGTTGCAGCCGCTACAACAGAGTCATGTTCATGTTCATATAATTGGTCTTCTATTCATGATTCTACCTTCCATTATAGTGGAACAATGTTCACGGTAGACATGATATTATTCTTAGATTTTATTTTGTGGGGTTGTCTGCAATTTTTTTTTTTTTAATTGTTTTCTTGGGTAGGACTTTGGTTCTAAATCAATCGTTTTTATATTTTATATTGTCTAAACCATAAACCCAAATACTCCCATAAGCAATTCTTCCATTTATAATAAGAAGATTATAAAAATTTACTGAAATGTACCTAAAAGAAAATATCTACCAAAATGCCTCTCCCCATTTCTAGAGATGGATCTATCCCCAGCTAGAACTGGATATTGATGGGGTTATCCCACAATTGGCCTGGATATTTCATATTGCATATCCATTATTTTCCTACTTATTTCTGACAACTTAGTGAGGCTTAACATCCTCATTAGGTGGGAGGATACCAAAACTACCAGATCTGAATATAGAAGTCCAAGAACATTGCACATAATGATGAGGGTTCGATGAACATTAGCACATAATGATAAGGCATGGGAATTCATCCAGTAGGTCCATGCATTGTACAACTACAGACATTCAATTTATTAAAATAACTCTTATATGGTATGTACTATAGGGATACAAGCGTTTAATCTATGAGAAATTAAGAGGCTTGGAAATTCATCCATACAAAGGAGAATTTTGATATAATGATAGAGATTTGTGAGTTCATCCAATTAGCTTTACGAGAGATCACTGGAAAAACTCATATATGGTATGCACTGAGCAATGAGATGAGTATTTTGTCAGTAGCATTGTAGTGATGACTTGACTAGAATGATACATTTGCATATAACGATGAGACTTGTTAATTCACCCAGGAACATTGTCCAAGTCCTACGGGAAAATATCTTATATGGTAGAATTGGATTGTGCGATGGTTATTATGTTAATAACATTGCAGAAATAAAGACAACGATGAGGCTTGGGAATTCATACAGTAAAGCTTTGTCCAAGGCCTACTGGAAAAATCTCTTATATGGTATGTACTTAATAATGAGATAAGTATCATGTCAGTAGTATTGCAGCAAAATTGGCGAAGTTAATCATCTCTCCAGATTCCCAATTTCTCTCATTGCACTGCATGAATCTTTGTTTCAAAATGAAACCTCAATAGTGATCAATGTCACATCTATTAACACAGTGATTTATCCAAAAGATAAGACCCTAGTCATTTCTATGTCAATTAATTTATGATTCAGAATTTCATGTTAAAGTAGGTAGTTCGTCAAGTTACACTCATATTCACCCGTGCAGAATGATGCTTCCTTTCTTTAGAACATGTCAAATAATTCTTGTTTGAAGTAATTTTCCTGTCTCTCCTTAAAAGTGGCAACTCCATTCTTGGTTGCTGCTAAGTGATGAGAAACATTATTTTATAGAGGTATGGTGCAAGCCTGCAGCAAAGGGATCATGAAACCCTTGAATGAATCTTAAAGGTAAATACTGTATATTTCATTTTCCCCTAGCTATCGTCCCTATTGAAAACCACGGCTATTACACCTATCTTGTACGTGAAATGTAATGACAGTGGACATTACACAATATAGTTGTTTTGAGACCCTTGAATGTTTTGTGATTCTTGAGACAAATTAATACTAGTAGAAAAGGGTGATCAAAGTTGGGCAAACAATGTAAGGGGAAAGTTATAAGTAGTCTGCATCCACCAAAAATTGGGGGAAAATACCTTTCCAAAATTCAAAAACTCATATAATATCAAACCACTGGGAGAAAACAAGGCCTGCAGCAGACAAGAGAATGGGTGGTAAAACGCTATATTCGACATAAATAATCATTGTTTACAACTTTCCCCGTGACAGCATAGTTAGATCTTCTGGGAGTTGTATGACAGTCTAACGATTTTACATATCCAGGGCAGAAATGCCATACATCTAAAAGTATTAATTAGAAATAAATTTATTCTTTTGCACCATTTTTGCGTGATCAAATAGAAAGCATGCATCTATAACTTTTTATTGATTTCACCGCCCAACTGGTGCAGAACATGAACTCAGTTACATTATTGCTTTCATGCCAGATAACATTGAATCATCCTGTACAAGCAGCTCAACAAATATATTTTTTAAAAGGGGAAAAAGTGGAAAGGGAACCTTTTAGGATCTTTCCAATGGAAAATCAATCATGAAAGCATTCCAACTCGGAAAGAAAGAAAAATAGTTGTAGCCATTTGACAGAAATTAGAGTCAATCTTGATGCCATTGTGTTTATATCATTGCACCGAGCTAACCATTTCAATTACTTTAAAATATCGATGTAACATTTATAACAGGGAAAATAAAAATTAAATGTCCCTTGTCTACTTCTTAAAAAACAAAAAACAGAGGGAAAAAACCCACCTAAATCCATCTTCACCAGATCTTTTAAACAACAGGTTTGAATTTGATGTTTTTATATCCCTCTCAATGCTTGATAAATTGAGAGTATAGCTATTTTTTCTTGTTGGAAAACATTTTGGTTTTAGCGTTGCGACCTGGTCTGCCTCGGTTTGGAGCTGCTGGGACCTTGCATTTTCTGAGACATTCTTCATAAAGTGGCCGAGGAATCTTATTATTGAACTATGAAATGTCGACTCCTTTAGCGTATTGAGGGTTCTCTTCCAGGAATTTCTCAATTTCAACTTTGGACCTTAATTTTTTTCCGGATGGGGAAATATAGTACACGTCTGCAAACCTGCAGGTGCTATCTCCTCTGAGGGAGAGCAACCGCTCCCATCCTGTGGGAGGGCGAGGTATATTTGGCTGGTCAATTACCCACAGACGAGTAAGATCCTGTGAGAATTCAGCTGGATCATAACAAGGAGCATTTGGGCGCCAGGCAGAGGCTTTGTTACATACCCAAGGATCTGCAGAAGCGCAATGCCGAATAGCTTCATATTGTTCCTTGCTTGGAATGAATCTCCATTTAAAGCATTCCACTCCAAATAAATGAAGATCTTGTCTCAACAGATATAGTTTGAGCTCATTCCCCAGATCTGGTTGGAGTTCGAGCAGGTTCAACCCAACACCAATCCTTGCCTTCCTGGAACCCATTAAATCACTAATGCAACCATCAAGTACCCTTTAGGCTAGGCCAGCACTCGAAATCGTTGATAGTTGGATGGATGGATAGAGAAGCAAAACACAACTAACTGGAAGCTCATCAGTTTCCATGGCCTGACATCAAATAAGTAAGGTCCCATAATAGACCCATTTTCGCAATATTACTGAAGTCTAATACTTGAGAAGGCATTGTCGAACCCAAAGAGAGATGAAATTTCTATTGTGTTGGATTGTAGCCATGCTTTTGCTTATTTGGATCCAGTGCTTTCATGGAGAATGGGGGCCACTTTGGGTCACATGCCACCTTAACTAAGATATTGTACATGGGCTACTACTAGCCACAAATACATAAAATGTCAGCCTGTTCTTGGAGATGCAGTTCATGGAAAGGACCAATTCTCTTCTTCATTGAATTTTATTGACACCAGTAGAGTCCAACTATCAAAGGGTGGAAGGACATTACTCCAAATTCTTCTTTGTATACCATTATCCAATTTTTATATGCTTTGTAACCTATAAGCATTATAATTCTTTGTTTTTAACTATGCAAGTCTACCCATTATAGAGATGAAGAAGCACACATGTTAAGTAGTTTAAATAGGTTCTCATCACTGCCTTGACAATTCATTGTTTCAGATAAAAGAATGTGGTCCTTCAATACAATCCCTGAACAGGGGTGAATTTGTGTATGATATGAAGGGCTTAGGTTCTTATGGTTTATTGGTTCATGACATCTACTTTATCTTTAGAGGACAGATATGCGTTTGAAATTGAAATTCAGATATTGAATCTTGAATGAACTTCTTTCTTCACCATACACAATTTCTGCAAAGCAAAATATTTCATCCTATTGGGAGGGCAGGCTAGATGGCTTTAAACCAGTGGATTACACTGGAAGCCCATGCTTCATATGCTTTTAACAGTGATTATCAAAAGAAAAGTTGCAAGACTAGAACCTGCGACTTCGAAGGTGTTGCTTATGTTGCTACCCAGTCTCCAAGTAAGTTCATATGTTCTCCAGGGATTTGATTGATTTAGGGTACATATGCCCTTCCATTATTGAATGTCTTCTAATGATTAATTTTATGATTTGTTTTTATTTTGTTGTTGCGGAGTATGGTGATTGTAAATTCCCAACAGGTTTTTAGTTTAAGGTAGGGAAGATCAGTAGTACCTAATATTATTATTATCATGTGGAATCATCTCTTGTAAACTTTCTCGAGTCCCTGCATGGCTAATTTTGTTCCCTTTTGTATGTATAGAAGGGATCGTATCATTGTTATTATGAAATCAATATTCTGGCCTATTGCAGAAAGAAACTGTGGTGTCAATATGGTTTAAATTTTATTTTTGTTTTACTCCTTGATTGAAATAGTGTCTTGCAATTGACATGGGACATAATTAAATATCGACTCTGGATATCCTTGATTCTCAAACATGAAATTTTGGGTTTTAACTTCTCAATTTATTAACTTCCCAAAAAGATATATCCAAGGCTATTTAAGGTTTCTGTCCGTAACTAATGAAATGGTTCCCTAAAGGATCTGCGACTAGTTATTTGGTCTCTCTTAAATAATAAAATGATCATTATTTTATGGAAGTTTCAATCTTTTGTGAAGCCATATTTAACTTAATGATTTGAAAATTTTAAAATGTATGTTACAGCTCTGCAAGAGCCTAATGGCCTATTTTCTGGTATAATTTTCCCTTGTCCCTGAATTTGGTAGTGATTTATTTCTCTAATATATGGGAGTATCAAGTGTTTATTTTTTGGAGAATGTATTGCATTTGAAGATAATATATTGTCAGGATGCAGCAAGAAACTGTCTACAAATGCTCTGAAAAAATCAAGACCCAAATGTTTCTAACAAAATCACTTCACAAAAATTTCAATGAGCTTTTATGGTTACACACAAACACTGGGAGATGTTCGAGAAGAGTAAGCACAAAGAACTAGATTTAAATTTATATAGTTTGTTTACTATTTTCCAACATGTTTATGAAAATGTGTTGAGAAAAAATAGTTGGAATGAGAGTGATTTTCATTAATCCTTTTATCATGCAATTGAAGCAAATGATTATGATAAATTCATCAAGTGAGCATTCGTTGGAAAAGTGAAGAAGTTTATTTTATTGCCCATCGCTTACACACAAGTTTTTTTTGACCTGTAGTCACTTCTAAGCTTGCTCGAGCCTCACTAGTATGCAATCACTGCAATAAAACATTGTTATTTGAAATTACAATTTCAATTACAACTCTAATTTGTAATTTTGTCTATTGAACACATTTTTATTTGAAATCAAAATTTAAATTAAAACTCTAATTTGTAATTTCGTTTTTCGAACTATTATTCTTGATTGATCAAATCAAAAGTTTGTTGAAGAGAAAGTTGCAAACCTCAACATTTGTCTTGATGGGGTCTAGCATTGTGGAGAAGCAAATTCATAAATCCATTTTCCTTCATCTAGCTTATAGATAAGGGACAATATCTGTGTTCGGTACCCTTAATAATGATTGTTGTGTTTGCCAAATCTATATAATTGTAACTTATTTCCAATATTGATTTTTATACAATACTTGTCATATGTTTCTTGTAGATATTATCCAGCACCATGGAAGCACTTAAAAATTTGTGTCCAAGGAAAGTACCTTCAATATTTTCATTTGTATCCTCAAAGGGTGATCAGAAGCCTATTTTCTAGGTCTTTATATTGTTCTTTGTCGTGGTAATAAATGTTGCTTGAATGATCTTGTGCATTGTAAACATATCATTTTGAAACATTCTAATGGTGTGCAGAGACTGCATCCATTTTACAAGACACTTCAAACTACTGGTTCCTATGCTACGGCCTTATGGTGTTTTCTTTGCAACATCTGATGCAACTGCTAGTTTATAACAATATAACAAGATTCTTAACCATGGATATTCACCCTCATTTTGTCATTGATACTATGAGCTTGTGAATAGGGTCTGTTATAATACAATGAGCCAATCATGGCTTATCACTACCACATGCCCAAAAACCATAACTTATTTCACAGTCAAAATATTTTATAAATATTTTATTTTATTTTTATTTTATACCATTTTTTTATTAAATCTAAAAGGAAAAAAGTTATAATTACTTTTGAGATATATCTTAACCCTCCATACTCACGACTACTAAAAATATTCCCATAGAAATTAAATCAAGATTTTAATAAAATTAAAATGAATATTTTTATAGATAAATATGTGAAATTTATATGATATAAATAATATTATTAAGAACCAACATAGATCCATCTTAACTAAGGATCCAAGCAATGAGAGCAAGAAAAGTGACTAACAATAATCGAGGAAATACAGTGCATTCCTTTTTAAGTTTTTCATTATTGTATTTTCTTTGACATGATTGATCCAAAATATAGGTTTAATATTTTACAAGCAATTGAGTTTTTATAATTTAAACATTTTCTTAAACACGATAAAATGGGATCAAATTTAAGAGGGGGGGTGGAAAGAGAAAGGGAGAGAGATAGTGACAGTGTTGGAGGTTGGAGAGAGAGAGAAAGAGAGAGTGTGTGTGGTGGGGGGCGAGAGAGAGAGAGAGAGAGACGGATTTGGAAGGGGAGATCGAGGGAGGAAAGAACAAAAACATAGAGATAGAGTTGGGGAGAGAGAGAGAGAGTGATAAGGGAGAGATGGAGAGAGAGAGGAGAGGGTGGAAGAGAGAAGAGTGAAAGAGATAAGGAGAGAAGGGGAGAAGGGAGAGAGAGAGAGAGAGACAAGAGATGGATTGGAGAGAGAGAAGGAGGGAGGGAGATAGTGATAGAGTTGGAGGGAAGAGACAAAGTGACAGATTGGGGGGAGAGAGAAAGGGAGAGAGGACTCAAGAGAGAGAAGGAGAGAGAGAGAGGGAGAGATGCAATTGGTAGGGGAGAGAGAGGGAAGGAAGAAGAATACATATATTGAGCGAGGGAGAGAAAGAGGTAGTGACAAGGGAGAGATGGAGAGAGAGTGAGGGAGTTAGGAGAGCACGAGGGAAGAGAGGGAGAAGGAGAGAGAGAGTGAGAGAAGGGGAAGAGAGAGAGGGAGAGGAAGAGGGAGGGGGAGAGAGAGGGAGGAGAGAGAGAGAGAGGGGAAGTGAGAGAGGGAAGGAAGAGGGAGGGAGAGATAGAAGGATAGATATGGAGAGAGAGAGTGTATGTTTAGGAGGTGAGATAGAAAGAGGGAATAAAAAAGAGCCACATAGATGTAAATATAGATATTATATAGTGTTGCATAACTAGCCTAGATCCATCTTAACCTCGAAACTATCAAACGTCGAGAGGGATCAAATCTCTCGAGGTGCAAACATTTCCTTAAGTTTTGCATACAAAAAATAGGTTTGCACCTCAAGAGATTTGATCACTCTCAGTGCTTGATAGATCTGAGGTTAAGATCGATCTCGTCTGGTTAACTATTTTAATAATAAATTATCTTTACCCTATATCCCTGCAAGCAAGCTCAATTTTGCACCTATATTTTTGTAACTATATCTATTGCTCAAATGAGAAGCAAACAATGTAATATCAAAGTCTTATATCTATATTATTAGTCTGGTATTCTTTCCAGAAGACCAATAGCACTCAATCAATACTCATGTAATCTTTTCTTTCTGAAATAATAGAAAGTGAGTCATTACACAAAAGAATTCATCCCATCATTTAAATCCTGAAAGCTTATTACCCCTGTGATTTAAATGCATCTCATCATCCAAAATCCAAAAAAATTATTACTCTCGCTACTATTTAAATTCATCTCACCATTTAAAGTCCAAAAAATTTATTACACCCTTTGATATTTAAATTCATCTTGTCATCTAAAATCCAAGAAGCTTTGAAATATTTTATTTGGTAAATTTAAAGAGTTAAGGACATTCTCAAAGTTAATTTCAATTATAAAATAAAATAAAAAGATTTATATTGTATTCATTACATAGCATTGTAATTTACAATTATAAAATCCCTCGATCGGGGTGCGAGCCAACTTAGGATCCGCCTAGGGATTGTGAATATGCTTAATCACATTTCCAAAGGGGTTGGTGGGCGACCTCACCCACGCCCTCGCACATTTTGCCACCTTAAAGGAGGGGAAGGTCATAGCCATCAATATTATTACACAGCAAGGTTTGGCAGAGATTTATTAAGTCAGGTGGTGGGAGTTGGGGTTTTCACAAACCCATCTATCTGGCACCACATTTGGCTTCACGATGTTCTTAGTGGTATTCGGTGGCCCGGTAGGCAGAGGTCTCAGACAATTGTGCACTGGTTCGAGGGATCTAGAGCGTGGGGAGGAACCTCAGTGGCTACTAGTCTCTGCAAGTGGATGGCGTTCTCGGCCTGGTATGTCTTCATTTTTATCCTTTTCCCTAGGTTGGGAACCTCCATTTTCTACGTGCCCTGCATAAGGAAAGGAAAAGGCTTACTGATGGTTTGGAAAGCTTCTCTGTCTGGCTATAATGGCAATTTTGTTCACATTACGTCGTTTGCAGTCTTCTATAGCACTTTATTATCTCGTATGGGATTGTTTTGGATGCTCTGGGTCATATGTCATTTGTATACTGCATGCAGGGTTGATGGGTCTGGGGTCTGTTGGAAATAATACTGAGAGCGGGGGGTGGGTGAATCAGTATTAGAAAATCACTAACTTTTTCATTTCCATAATCAGATTCATATATGCTACTTCAGTTAAGGGAACCTGCGTGTACACGCAACTATGTTTAATGCAACTAACGTATATCCAGTAAACTTATGATTCAGTTAATCCATTATATGTTGATCTTTAATCAGTGCATCAGAACTTCATTATCCATATAAACAGTAAACAGGTGCAGTAAAACAGAACAGATCATCACAAATAAGAAACACAAATGAACACCATGATATAAGGAGGAAACCCAATGCGGAACAAAAACCACCTGCTGCCGTCTTCCTTTAATATAAGAAAAACCTGTTTACAATCTTCTACTGTCGCAGACTCATACTAGTACGCAAACACTCACCTGCAGAAGGCTACAACCTTCTTTCGTTCTCCAACGACTACTGGAAGGGAGCTACAACCCCCTCGGTCTTGTATTAGCCGATATGTTTACTAGTACGTAGGCGCCAGCCTACTGAAGGCTCCAACCTTCACTCGTTTTCCAGCTGCTACTGGAAAGGAGCTCCAACCTCCTGGCTCTTGTACTGGCCGACATGTTTACCAGTACGTAGGCGCTAGCCTACAGAAGGCTACGACCTTCTCTCTTCCTCCAGAGACCACGTTTCATAAATTTTCATATTGGATACCCCTGAAGCACAACACCATAATCTGAAGGCCACGTTTCATCCAATTTTCATACTGGACCCATCAACAACATTGAAGCACAAATTAATCACCACTGCAATACACTCATCAACTACACCTGCATCATCAATCTCTGAATCACCCAACACTGAAACATTGAAACCCTGTCAACAAAACACAGTCACCAGAACACAAAGTAGACCACAGAATTCTGCAACAACAACCAGATCCAACTGCAACTTCAAATATCATACTTCATACTGTATACGCTACTCTGATGAGCCGAACCAGCGTGTATACGCACTTTTACCAAAGTGAACCCGCGTACAGATCTGCAAATATTTACTCATAACTTTGTAGCTATTCCAGACATCAGTCATACCCAGATCATAACATTTATACAATAAAACATGCGTCAATAATTCAGATCTAGTCTATCCATGATCAAACCACATAATGATAATACATTCCAAGCCTTATGATCCCGATCCATCATCCATCATCAACCGCATAGGTGCATCCTTGGTTCAGATCAAGCAAAGCATCACAAACCCATAACCAGCATACTAGATCTCACACTTCATCAGATATTCATCACTTGCACACTTGCACTTTGGCCTAATGATCTTCTTCTCCTTATATAGGTTTAGGCCTCTCTCAATACCATGGTCCAAAACCACGTAGGACCGATACCTTGGAGTCAATACCTCAGACCAAATACCATGGACCAAATACCACGAACCAAAACTTAGTTTTCCAACATGTACGCATCTTTCCTTCTGTGAAAGTGTGTGTGTACGTTATACGTGTCTTTGTATATAGTGAACCTGCGTGTATACGCGACTTGGTCAATGGTGAACTTGTGTATACATTTTCGTATACGTGACTTTGTATACAATGAACCTGCGTGTATACGCGGTTTGGTCAATGGTGAACCTACGTATACATTTCTTTCTTCATTCTTGTTGTTTACCTGCTGTATTGTGATCTTTCTTATGAGAGAGTTGCCATCAAAGACAACACTTGTGTCATACCTGTATCATAATGCCAACAATCTCCCCCTTTAGACTTGATGACAACAACCACACCAAGTCACTCTCCCCCTTTGACATCAAGGGCAAAGGGCGATCCAAGATATTCTCTCCCTTGATATACATTCTGTTGTCCATACTCCCCCTAAGTACATGCTGAAATCTCTGATCGAGCTCTCCCTTTGTACATGCCAAGACGTACCAATCCGTCCATGCTCCCCCTGAGCACATGCAGAGTCTACAAAAATATTTTTCAAAAAAATAACATGACTCTACAACTCAACTAAGTGAGTATGACCTTCCTATGACTCATACATCCATCAATCTTCCAACCAAGTGGGGATATACCAAATGTTTATACATGACTGAAATAGACATTATTACATCATCCTTCCCATGCAAATTAGGGTTACAAATTAGGTCTTTTCATGACCTTTACATCAAATGATATACATGACTTTTATAACAATGACCAACAATCTAAATAGGACCATGATAGTCATCAGCAACTATCATACACCATATATGATCTGCACCATAAGCATCTGTCACCAGCATCCAGACCTATAACCTGCAATACCATTCTCTTGGCCAGCCAACAATTATTTAGCCACATAAGCATCATCACCAAAGATTTCTAACCATAATGCCAACAATGCATTTATTCAAAGCATATGCTCCCCCTGAACCTGTTCCATCTATTCACTGTCAGATATGATCATGCATATATCAGAAAGAAGTATCAAGGCATCATCATCATCAAGTTAGGATCAAAAGCACTTCTAAACAACATCTTATGAGTACCGACACATTTCCACACATCATCAGCAGATTTTAACCATTATCAAACAGAGAAAATAATTGACTGAATCATATCAAACCCTTTTTCTTGAGTCTATCCCACTGCTTTTCCTCAAACCAACATATACGCGACTGTACAGCTTCAAACTCGCGTATACACGGGACTTGTCTTTATGAAACTTGTGTATGATATTTAGAACACTGAGGTTCCACACCTCCAGCTCCCTCTGAGTCTGTCATGTCTGTATACTCTGTTGTGCCACATCTTTCTAACTGTACTTCCTTTTTCTTCCATATCTTCGACTGTGATGATGTTTTCTCCTTTTGGTATGGTGCCCAAAATCTTCTCCTACATTCCTTCTCTATATGTCCAAGCTTGTTACATGCATAACATCTTATATGTTTCATATTCCTTCTATAGCAGTCAATGGCTTTGTGACCAAACATATTGCAAGAAAAACAATATCTCTTAAAGTACCTGGAATGTGATGATCTTTCTGTGTGATGGTCTTGAACCATTCTACTTCTGCATCTAGCTGCAACATGCCCAAAGTTATGACATATAAAACATGCAACATTATTCATTGAAGGAAATAACTGTCTATCACTTCCACAGTTAGGAGTAAAGGATTTTCTTTGAAGACTTTCTTTCTTTGGTTGTTGATGGGGTTGACCTCTCATCTCCTTGTTGAGCATTTCAGATTTTGTATTAGAGTTCCTTGCCTCACCTTGTGAGCTAGATTCACCTTCAACAGATTCATAAAAACCAAGACCAGTTTTGATAGCAGGCGACCTTTGACTACTAAGAATATCATCCAAAATCTTAGTACTGTCTTGAAATCGTAATAGTTTATCTTTTTCTTCTAATTTACCTTTCAAGATATTTACCTCAACCTGATGTTGTTCTTCCTTTTCCAGATATTGCTTCTTCAAGATTTCTTCAGACTTTCTTCCTTCTTCCACTTGTTGCCTTAGTTTGAGAATCTCATTTTCTTGTTCTTCATTCTGCTCCTGCAGCATTTGACGTACTCTGAAGACACACTCCAGCTAAGCTTTTAAGCTGATAACTTCTTCTTTGAGGGCACTCTCCCTTTTGTTAAATAGATCTTGTTGATCTATGATTTTATCTGATGCTTCATTTGCTTGTTCATCTTCAATCTAAGGTGATTCAGAATTTGAATACTTGCTTCCACTTAACGGCAGGCTGTCATTGTTCCTTTGAGTTGTCTTCTTCTTCTGACGCGCTTTCTTTCCCATTGTTCTGCGGATCTCCTTCAAGCGATCAAGCTTCTACCAAAGGACCGGCTCTGATACTAATTGTTGGAAATAACACTGAGGGGGGGGTGAATCAGTGTTAGCAAATCACTAACTTTTTCATTTCCATAATCAGATTCATATACGCTACTTCAGTTAAGGGAACCTGCGTGTACACGCAACTGTGTTTAATGCAACTAGCGTATATCCAGTAAACTTATGATTCAGTTAATCCATTATATGTTGATATTTAATCAGTGCATCAGAACTTCAGTAACCATATAAACAGTGAACAGGTGCAGTAAAACAGAACAAATCATCACACATAAAAAACACACATGAACACCTGATATAAGGTGAAAACCCAATGCAGGACAAAAACCACCTACTGTCGTCTTCCTTTAATATAAGAAAAACATGTTTACAATCTTGTACTGGCGCAGACTCATACCAGTATGCAGGCACCCACCTGTAGAAGGCTACAACCTTCTCTCGTTCTCCAGCTACTACTATAAGGGAGCTACAACCCCCTCGCTCTTGTACTAGCTGATATGTTTACTAATACGTAGGCGTCGGCCTACTAAAGGCCCCAACCTTCACTCATTTTCCAGCTGCTACTGAAAGGGAGCTCCAACCCCCTGGCTCTTGTACTGGCCGATATGTTTACCAGTACGTAGGCGCCAACCTACAAAAGGCTACAACCTTCTCTCTTCTCCCAGAGACCACGTTTCATAAATTTTCATACTAGATACTCCTGAAGCACAACACCATAATCTGAAGGCCACGTTTCATCCAATTTTCATAATGGACCCATCAACAACATTGAAGCACAAAATTAATCACCACTGAAATACACTCATCAACTACACCTGCATCATCAATCTCTGAATCACCCAACACTGAAACCATGTCAACAAAACACAGTCACCAGAACACAGAGCAGACCACAGAATTCTGCAACAACAACCAACTCCAACTGCAACTTCAAATATCATACTTCATACTGTATACGCTACTCTGATGAGCCGAACCAGCGTTTATACGCGCTTTTACCAAAGTGAACCCGCATATAGATCTACAAATATTTACTCATAACTTTGCAACTATTCCAGAGATCAGTGATGCCCAGATCATAACATTTATACAATAAAACATCCGTCAATAATTCAAATCTAGTCTATCCATGATCAAACCACATAATGATAATACATTACAAGCCTTATGATCTCGATCTATCATCCATCATCAACCGCATAGGTGCATCCTTGGTTCAGATCAAGCAAAGCATCACAAACTCATAACCAGCATACTAGATCTCACACTTCATAAGATATTCATCACTTGCACACTTGCACTTTGGCCTAATGATCTTCTTCTCCTTATATAGATTTAGGTCTCTCTCAATACCATGGTCCAAAACCACGTAGGACGGATACCTTAGACCCAATACCTGGGGTCAATACCTCAGAACAAATAGCATAGATCAATACCAAAATACCATGGACCAGATACCACAGACCAAAACTTAGTTTTCCAACATGTACGCGTCTTTCCTTCTGTGAAAGTGCGTGTGTACATTATACGCACCTTTGTATATAGTGAACCTGCGTGTATATGTGACTTGGTCAATGGTGAACCTGCATATACATTTTCGTATACGCAGCTTGGTCAATGGTGAACCTGCGTATACCTTTCTTTCTTCATTCTCGTTGTTTACCTGCTATACTATGATTTTTCATCTGAGAGAGTTGCCATCAAGGACAACACTTGTGTCATACCTGTATCATAACGCCAACAGGGTCAAGTAAATTGGCCAACCCCGAAAAATAGAAGGGCAAGGGCAGTTGTGTCAGTGCGTGTTTATGGACTCGGTGTTGCCAACCGAGTGAATGAGAACAAGGGGACCATTTCCAACTTTCTGTAGAGGTCTTTCACCCTTGGGGGTTACATGCTTTCCTCTACATATTGGCCCGGCAATCAACAATCACCAAAGTCCATAAACCACATAAATGATATCTTCACATGGATCTTCCTGATACAAATATTTCATAACATAACAATCATCAATCATCAAAATCCATAAACCACATAAAGAAAAAAACAATGAATTAATATCATTACAATATATTAAAACCCAACATTCTAAAATATATGGTTTTTGACAATTTCTCTTTTAAAAATAAAAATAATAAAAAAAATTATGTCTCACTCAAATTTCTCATGCATCAACTTTTCTCCTTTCCCTCCTGCTTTCTATATAAATAATAGAACATTTCAAATTCAATAAAAAAAAATTATATGAAAAAGACAACCCATTAATATCAAATCAATATACAATTCATTGAGAAAAGTTTTCAATCATTTTTCTAAATTTTATTTCTTGCATTTATTACATATATTCAATATACAATTTTTTTTACTTTATACACTTATTTTTTAATTTTTAATTTAATAATTAATACTTTATTTTTATTTTTTATTTTATACAATTATTTTTTAATTTTTACTTCAATAATTAATATTTTAATTGGTCAAATCAACCTAAAATTTCGCATATAATATAATATTTCACATCTATCCATCATACCCATTCACATTCAATAAATTGTATTTCTTCCATTCACATCCATCTATCCTTGCTTTCACATCTATCACAATATTTTGCATGATTAATTTCACATCTAGCATACCCCTTTATTTCACATTCATTAAATTTTATTTCTTCCATTCATTTTTCCTTTCACATCTATCACAATTTTTTTCTTAATGATTAGATGCATTTAAAATTTTAAATTATTTGTAATTCAAAAAATTATTAGATAATTAATGTATTTTGAAATTATTTACAAGTCAAGTCAAGTCTTATTAGCAGTGGTGCAAATAGTTGAGAAAAGGAAAGAGTTTCGTTAGCAAGGCGACCTTTGTTCAAATCTCACCTGGCTAAAAAGGTTTTGTTAGCAAGGCGACCTGTGTTCAAATCTCACCCCGCTAAAAAAGTTTCGTTAGCAAGGCGACCTGTGTTCAAACCACCTCACCAAACTGCTAAACACACACCGCAAGAAAAGACATATGAGTTATGATCAATGAGCTAACATCTCCATTTTAGTCTAAAAAATTCAAACAAGACACTTATGAAATGGAATTATCAATACTAACAAGGGGACTTTGATCAATAAGCTAACATCTCCATTTTAGTCTAAAAAGTTCAAAAAAAACACTTACGAAATGGAATTATCAATGCTAACAACCCCTTGAACTTCTAGGTTACTTCTATTTTTCATAATTATGTTTCAATAATTAATAAACATTAAAAAAAAATCTAAAATTACAAGTCTAATGTGAATAACAGTTTTGCTAAATCCGTTAACATATACATTTTAGTTTAAAAAAATCCAAACAAAACACTTAAAAAGTTAAATTAATCAATACCCAACAACTCTAGGTTATTGAACTTCTATTTTTCATAATTATGTTGTTAATGAATAACATTTTCCCAAATAATTACGTTTGTAATGAATAACATTTTCCCATGCAATAGCATATGTAAATATCACAATACCTTCGTGATGATAAAGCAGGGAGCCCATATAAAGATCTTGTCAAAACGTTTGATACGTTGAAAAAATATTCAATGAACTCTGTAAATAATAGTAAACATTGATTTATTCTTGATTGTTTAATTCTCTTTTATTTAAAAGAATGTACTTTTTGATTTTATCGAGAAATCAAAATAATGAAATTAAGATGCCCTGAGTAGAAATCAATCACATGCGGGCCCATGTTTTTGTGAATGAAATTTAGGGTGTATGAGGAAGATTGGAGGCGCAAACGAAAGCGAACAGCAAGGGTTTCAGATTGTTGCAGGGGATTTCATCCATGGAAGGACACAAAGGAGGGAGCTCCACTCCCTCCTATAAGGAAGCCATGCCCAATAAAGGCAAAAAGCCCCCAGAAAAAGTCAGAGGATGTGTAGAAGAAGGAAGAAGAAGTAACATGGAAGAGGAAACGGATGGCGCCAAAGTGAAGGAGAACAATAGCGCTACAGACAAAGAGGAAGATGACGAAAAAGAGAGAACAAAAAAAAAACAAAAGGGACCTTGTAAACCCAAAACTAAAATTACACCCAAAGTAGCTTTAAACGATCTTGCGCTGCAAGCGCACAGGGATCACATGCAAACCTATGCAATCATCTGCAAATTCATGGGATTATGGCCCACCGAAAAAGTTTTACAAACATGGATCAAATACCACTGGAAACCTAAAGGGAGCATTGGTCTACATCTTGGGTCAAAGAAATTCTTCACCGTGGTGTTCACAAGTATTGAAGATAAAGATAGAGTGTTTGAAGGAGGGCCCTACTTCTACGCAGCAGCAAGTCTCTATATGCAACCATGGAAGATGAACTTTGTCCCGGAACAAGAAACTTTTACTTCAGTCCCGGTCTGGGTAAGACTCTATTCACTACCTCTTGATCACTAGCAACCTGAATCGTTAGTTGCCATAGGCAATAAATTAGGTAGGTTTGTCAAAGCTTCTGAAGCTACTAGAAAGGGAAAATATACTTCCTTTGCAAGGATATATGTTGAAATGGATCTATCAAGAGCTCTTCCGAATGAGGTAATATTAGTAGTTTTTTATGAAGAATGAGTACAAACGATGGACTACGAGCATATTTTGTTCAGATGTCATAGATGTCATGAACATGGGCACCTTTTCAGACACTGCCCTCTCTAGTAAAGCAGAGAATAAAAGCAAAACTAACGCAATGAAATATCCAAACAGCGTTCACAAGGTGGTACATAGAGGAAAGGGTAGCAAAAAATGGCAAAAACAACAGCGAAAGGAGGGAAAACAAGTTAGTCAGAACCAGTTCCAAGTTCTTGAAAAGGATGAAGAAAGAACAGCAAAGGATCAAGCACAGGGAGGGAGTACGGAGGAGAAGGAGAAAGAAGGAAACCGTGAACAAACACAGGAAAATGATAAACAGAAAGGGATTATGATGAGTGATACAGAACAGGAGATGGATAAGGAAATGACCCAGAGTGAGATGGAACTGGAGGAATGTGAGCTACAGGGGATTCTTGAAAGAGAACACCTAGATCTGGAAGGGTTCTTGATTCAGGGAACAACCGGTTGGGCTCAAGAAGAGCTCAATAGAATACAGCAGTTGTATTTATGGAAAACTCAGGAAAAGGGTTCAGAAGGGGTAAAAAACAAGGACAAGCTGAGTAACAAAGGTGTGAAAAAAGATAAAAACTACTCTGGGATTAACACCTAGAAACCCAAGAAAGAAAAGAGGCAGAAAAACGCAGAACGAGCTATTGATGGAATGTGGAAAGCTCATGATAGATTTAGATAAGATGAAAGATCTTACCAACTACTCCTTTATAAATCTTTAATTATGAAGTTTATATCTTGGAATATTAGAGGTCTAGGCAGTAAAAGAAAACAGAGAATGCTTAGTAATAGAATAAAATATGCTGCTCCGGATATAATTTTCATTCAGGAAACGAAATGTTCCATTCAAAAGTTAAGACAAATACATAGTAAATGGCTCAGTAGGTTTGACTTTCTAGAAGTTAAAGCAGAGAACATGGCAGGAGGCATTCTCACTCTCTAGAACCCTCAAAGAATTGACATAATAGACGTTGAGGCTTCAAGGAATTATTTATTAGTAGTTGTTCACCCTGTAGGGGATAAGGGTACCTATCTAGTCACGAATGTGTATGGCCCTCAAAGGATAGATGAGAAACTCAAGGTTACAGATTCTCTAGCAAATCTCAAGGAGAGACATGCAGGAATACCCTGGATCATGGGAGGGGATTTCAATATGATAAAATCACTTGCGGAAAAAAGGGAGAACCAAAGCACTAGGTAAAGACGCTTTAGCATTTCAAATCTTCACAGATAATATGAAACTAGTGGACATTGAAACAAACAATGGTCTCTTCACATGGAACAATAAGAGAGGAGGAGAGTCTCATGTAGCCTCCAAGTTGGATAGATTTATTATCTGTGAGGACCTTATGCTTATAGATAAAGAAATAATAGCGAGTGTTCTTCCCTTTGGTGGCTCAAATCACTAGCCAGTTCAAATGGAGATCCAGGGTATAGGTACCCCCCGGAATAGTAGACCTTTCAAATTTGAAAATATTTGGCTTTCACACCCAAAATTCATCAACAATATTGAAAAATGGTGGGCAGAAGATCTACAAATTCAGGGAACCCGAATGTTCCTTCTACATAAAAGATTAAAGCACATAAAAATGAGGCTTAAAGATTGGAATAAAAAGAATTTTGGCAATATTTTTGTAGGAAAGAAATTGGTGGAAGATAAAATGCAGGAACTCAACCAAGCTATGATCAAGGAAGGTTTTGATAAAGCCAAAAATGATCTAGTGGAGACACATCATCAAGAATGGGAGAACTTGTGTAAAAAAGAGGAAATATTTTGGAGACAAAAATCTAGAGTCCAATGGCTAAAACAAGGAGAGTGTAACACCAGATTTTTTCACAAATCCACAATGGCGAACAGAGCTCACAACAGAATCTCATTAATAAAAAATGAGGATGGACAGCTTCTACAATCCCATGAGGATATAGAGGCGGTGTTAGTTCAACACTTCCGAGGAATAGCTCAGGAAAATAATGCAAAAAGAGAACATTTCATCAAGAACTTAACCAAGCATATACCTAAGCTGGTGTCTAGAGAGGACAATTTCAATCTTAACAGACCAGTGACTGAAGAGGAGGTTAGTGAGGTCCTCAAAGATATGCAGAATGGCAAAGCACCAAGCCCGGAGGGTTTCAATGTGGATTTCTTTCTAGCACGTTGGAATATTGTAAAAGAGGATATTTTGAAGGTTGTGGAGGACTCCAGGGTGAACATAACTATTTTGAAGGTGCTCAACACCTCCTTCATCTCCCTAATCCCTAAACAGGACAATGCACAAACTCCAAAAAGGTATAGACCCATAGCTCTATGCAACGTGGTATAAGAGATAATATCCAAGGTAGTGGCCAACAGACTCAAACCTCTGCTTCCTACTCTGGTTTCGGGGGAACAATCAGGTTACGTTGAAGGCAGAGAGATATTGGATAACATCATTCAAGCTCATGAAGTGGTTCACTCACTAACTAGCAAAAGGAAAGCTGGAATGATCCTGCAACTGGACATAGCGAAAGCTTATGACAAAGTGAACTGGACCTACATCAGGAAAGTGCTAATGGCGTTTGGTTTTGACCACAATTGGGTAAGATGGGTCATGGCCCTGGTAACCTCTTCCAGCTTTTCAATACTAGTTAATGGCTATCCCTCTGAGATTTTTCTTCCATCAAGAGGTCTGAGGCAGGGAGATCCGCTCTCACCCTTTCTCTTCATACTCATGATGGAAGGTCTTGGGCGGTCTATCAAGCATGCCAGAGCAAGGGGTAAGATTCAGGGTCTTCAACTAAAGGAGAATGGACAAGCTTTGACTCATCAACAATTTGTAGATGATACCATGTTACAGGGAATCCCCACAGTCAAAGAGGCTTTAGCGTACAAACAAATTCTGAATGACTTTGCCATGGCTTCAGGTATGGAAGTTAATCTCTCCAAATCCAAAATATTTTTCTTTAATACCAACATTGCTATTCAGAGAAATATCTCCAGAATTCTAGGTTTTCAAACCTCCCTCCCTTCAAAGTATTTGGGAGTTCCTTTAACAGTGAAACCTTTGCACAAGAGCATTTGGGAGTTGTTGATCAACAAAATGCAGGACAAAGTTAGAAAATGGACAAGCAGATCTTTAAATCTGGGTGGTAGACTGCTGTTGACAAAGGCGGTGCTCCAATCAATTCCAATTTTCATGTTATCAGCACTCCCTGCCCCAAAAGGAGTCTTGCAACATTTCAGAAACATCCAAAGAAACTTTCTCTGGGGTAGGGAGGAGACAAGGAAAAAATGGGCCTTGGTCTCATGGGAAAATATCTGTAAACCCAATAATCAAGGGGGCCTAGGCTTGGATGACCAGGAGATTCTCAACAATGTTTTAGGAGCCAAACTCTGGTGACGTTGGGTTAAAGATCCAAAGGCTCAATGGGCAAGCATCTGGAAAGAAAAATATGCTAGCTCTTGTCAATACACGGATCTCATAAAGATGTCTAGAAATATTAAGGGCTCTGCCCTCTGGAACAAAGCTTGGGAGAACAGAGGTCTAGTACAAAGAAACAGCTTTTGGGAAATCAAAAAGGGAGATCTAGCTATATTCTGGAAGGATAAATGGCAACAAGAACCAATACTGTTAAAGGAGGATTTTTTGGATCTTAAGCACAAGACAGATACCCAAGGATTGAAAAGAGTAAAAGACTTTTGGGATAATACTCACAATACAGGAAAATGGAGGACATGGATAAATATAGATTGCAGGGATGATCGAACGCTGAAAACAAAAGCAGAGGCTCTTGGAAAAATCTTGGAACAAAGGATGATTTTGGTTTCAAAAAGGCAGGACCAACTAAGACGGGGATACAACAATGAAGGCATCTTTAATATTAAAGAAGCAAAAGGTATTCTCCTTGAGCTGGATTCCCAAGCTTCGAACAGGATCTGGCAGAACCTATGGAGACATCAAGGTTGGATGAAGATCAAACTCTTCATGTGGTTGGTTCATCACAAGAAAATCTTGACTTGGGACAACATTAGAAAGAGGGGTATGTTGGGGATTTTCAGATGCCAGCTCTGTGAAGCCCAAGAGGAGACAATGGAACATCTTCTCAACAGCTATATTTTCACCACCTGGTTATGGGATTATTTTGCCAACATTTTCCAACAGTCCGACAGGGACAAAAAGAGTATTACTAACACCCTAAGCAGATGGAGAAGAAATTTTTCGAATAATGAAGTTCTCAACTCTACTTGGGCTCTTATGCCAAGCTTTATTATTTGGAATATTTGGAAAGAAATGAATAAGAAAATCTTCAAAAATGAAAAGAGTCCCGCTCTTCGCCTGTTTGATCAGACCTTAAAACAGCTAAAGGAAACGGTCAGCTCTTCAGTAAGGAATCTCCCCAAAAATCCTCCCTGAGGCTGATTTGAGAATTCTCAGGAAGTTAGGTATGCAGGGGATCATCCCACAAGGCCTGGATAAAAAAGCAAGCAAATTGGAAACTGAAAAAAGAGTATTGGCATCCTCCTCCGAAAGGTTTTTTGAAATATAACATAGATGGAGCTTCAAAAGGCCCAGTATTGCGGGCTTTGGCGGGGTTCTTTGGGATGAAGCAGGTAGCATCCTCTTTCTCTTCCATTGTCATTTAGGAAGAGCCACCAACAACATGGCGGAATTAATGGCTATGGAGCAATGCTTAGATTTTTTGAAACAGGAGAACTGCCGAAATGTGATTATAGAAGCAGACTCTGAGTTAGTCGTTAACTCGATTAAGAGAATTCGAGTTAGGTATGCAGGGGATCATCCCACAAGGCCTCGATAAAAAAGCAAGCAAATTGGAAACTGAATAAAGAGTATTGGCATCCTCCTCAGAAAGGTTTTTTGAAATATAACATAGATGGAGCTTCAAAAGGTAACCCCAGTATTGCGGGCTTTGGCGGGGTTCTTTGGGATGACGCAGGAAGCATCCTCTTTCTCTTCCATTGTCATTTAGGAAGAGCCACCAACAACATGGCGGAATTAATGGCTATGGAGCAATGCTTAGATTTTTTGAAACAGGAGAACTGCCGAAATGTGATTATAGAAGCCGACTCTGAGTTAGTCGTTAACTCGATTAAGAGAATTAGTTGCGGAACAGGGCCAAAGAAAGTCTCACAACACTAGAAGTTAATCCGGGTATTCCAGAGAATTCAGGGTCACCTTTAGGGACTAAACTCAATCAGATCCAACCATGTGCGCAGAAACACTAACAAACTGGCGGACATCTTGGCCAACCAGGGTGTCAGCTGCAAAGATCGCAAAGTTTCGACAAGGTGGCAAGTTATGCTTCAAGGCAACCTAAAAATTCTTTGTAAGAACCAGGCGGAAGAGGATAGAGAAGTGTTTCAGGATAAAGCTAAAAAGGAAAGGTCCCAATGACCAATTCTCGACGAGATTCTCTAATTTTGGCCAAACAAGGTGTTGGTGGAAGGCAGTTCACGGTCGGCTCTAGCAGCACTGACAATATCAACTTCAGAAATCAACGATATAGGTTAGGCGGATGGCTCTGTTCCGGAAAGATCATCACAAATCTAGGTTTCGGACTCGGTAGTAGCGAGGAGGAGGAATCAGACGGCCTACTCAGCATTCCAGAGGGAAAGATCCGCTCAATCCACAGTCTCGGGTTAAGAAGCAACAATAAGGAGGAGAAGGACGGGGTTCTCGTTTTTCCCGGCGGCCAGTTTTCCCACGGTTCCACCCTTCGGGAGGCAAAACCGCCTCCTAAGTGGTTTGGCGGTGATCGCACCACTCTCAATCAAAAAGTGGTTTTTGTGAAACGAAAGCGATTCCATACAACAGTTGACACGTGGCTGAGGGATGGTGTGGAAAACCGCCCTCATCGCACGCTAAAGTTCGGGCAAATGCACCGTGTGATATTGTTCTCGTCCGTTGGATTCTATGCAGCAAATCAACGATCAAAAATGATCGTTCAGTTCGGTGGGGTCGGGGCATTATTCAGTGGGCATCTTCCCGGTGCGAAATCCTCCTCTGCTGTCGGATTGAGCACATGGATTGAACAGTCACGATTAAAAGGCAAGCCTGGTGTTTGATGGCAGGGAATTCAGCGCGTTGCAGGTTTTCTAAAGGGTTATGTGATATCTTTTGTTGGGTGGGGAATCTGGCCTTAAGCCGTAAGCACTCCCGTCTGTGGGGTCCACAAGGCCTAATAGACAGTTGTACACTATGTAACATATTTTTGGTTTAATGAATTTTAAGGATCATCTCTTGCTTTAGCCAAAAAAAGAAATCAATCATATGCTGAAATAAACATCAACCAATTCAACTTTCCTCACAACCATCAAACGAACAACATTTTCCCATCTTTTATAGATTTTACTTTTACTTACACCCAGAGATTTTGAAATCAACTCGGTAGTGGAAGGCTTTTTACAACTGCTACAATCTATGTGAATTTCTATTAGAAAAACCCCATATTAATACCATTTCCCAAATTTTACTAATTTAGATGGGATCTTCACTTTGATCGCCCTTATATTGTAAAGTTTTACTAATTTAGATGGGATCTTCACTTTGACTGCTTTTATATTGTAAAGTTGGAAGTCATACACAAGCCATAGATAATTTGATAAAAGAGGGATGTTAAATAGATAATTTGATAAAAGAGGGATGTTAAATAGATAATTTGATAAAAGAGGAATGTTAAAATAAACAGGATTGTTATAAAGACGAGGACCAGAGAGAAAAGGAATCCCAAGGGGCCTCTCAAAGAAGTGGAAACTGTTGCAAAAAGGATGAGCTCTCTCAAGATTGAAAAGTTGTGAAAACAGAATAAATATTTACAGGTGTACATAAAACAATGACCATAATGAATGAATTATTCTAACAATCAATAATCAATCCAATAAGCTAGATAAAAAAACAAGCAAAAGCCTCACTAATATATGCAAAACATTTTACAACATTTATGTTTAAATAAAAAGCCATCCAGGTATACTACAATTATAGTACAATAATGTTAAATAGAATGGTACCATTTATCAGTAAACCACCTACAAATAGCCACGCAGGTTTCACTGAGATTAATGCAATTAAAAAGAAAATTCAGATCTCTGCTAATGTCTGCAAGATTTGAAGATTAAGCATTCCTAACTGAAATTGCAATGCAGATTCTGGAGTTCGGCTCACCTTCTAACTTCTAATAGAGATTTTAAAACATTCAATGAACTCATATTTAAAAATTTTAAAAAATACAATGAACTCATATTAAAACGTGCAGTGGAGGATCTGGGCGTTACTAAAGACTCGTTTTGGAGATTCTGGGTGTTAATGAATTTATTGGACATCCTATTTTCATTGGGTAGTTTGTCACGCTAGATGTTAATTCACCACCTCATTTTTCTGTTTTTTTTTGCAATTTACCTTTATGCATGGATGAAAAAATGCTGACACACTTTATCTAGTTTTATATTTGTGTCCAACTTTATAAGGATCAAGCTGTGATACCACTGCCCCTTAACTCTGCTGGAAAGATAACCGTATTGGACACACACAACACAGGTGGAAAGATAACCGCATTGGACACACACAACACAGGTGGAAAGATAACCGCATTGGACACACAACACAGGTGGAAAGATAACCGCATTGGACACACACAACACAGGTGGAAAGATAACCGCATTGGACACACAACACAGGTGGGCACTCTTTGCAAAACAATTCCACACACCAAAACTCCAGAGCCCAGAGTCAGTAATGGAGTTGTTTTCATATTGCTTGTATCTTCCTACACTACAGGCATATGGGTGACACCTCCAGAGATTTGAAAACAGGTGAGGACTCTTTGCAAATCAATTCCAAACACCAAAACTCCAGAGACCAGAGTCAGTGATGGGACTTGATTTCATATTGCTTGTATCTTCTTACACTACGAGCGTATGGGTGATGCCTCCAGAGATTTGAACACAAGTGAGGACTCTTTGCAAATCAATTCCAAACACCAAAACTCCAAAGGCCAGAGTCGGTGATGGGACTTGCTTTCATATTGCTTGTATCATCCTACAGTACGGGTGTATGGAGGATGCCTCCAAAGATTTGAACACAGGTGGGACTCTTTGCAAATCAATTCCAAACACCAAAACTCCAAAGGCCAGAGTTGGTGATGGGACTTGCTTTCATATTGCTTGTATCTTCCTACACTGCGGGCATATGGATGACGCTCCACAGATTTGAACACAGGTGGGACTCTTTGCAAATCAATTCCAAACACCAAAACTCCAAAGGCCAGAGTTGGTGATGGGACTTGCTTTCATATTGCTTGTATCTTCCTACACTACAGGCGTATGGGTGACGACTCCAGAGATTTGAACACAGGTGGGACTCTTTGCAAATCAATTCCAAACACCAAAACTCCAAATGTCAGAGTTGGTGATGGGACTTGCTTTCATATTGCTTGTATCTTCCTACACTACAGGTGTACAGGTGACACCTCCAGAGATTTGAACACAGGTGAGACTCTTTGCAAATCAATTCAAAACACCAAAACTCCAGAGGCCAAAGTTGGTGATGGGACTTGCTTTCATATTGATTGTATCTTCCTACACTACAGGCGTATGGGTGATGCCTCCAGAGATTCGAACACGGGTGGGGCTCTTTGCAAATCAATTCTAAACACCAAAACTCCATAGGACAGAGTTGGTGATGGGACTTGCTTTTATATAGCTTGGATTCGAACACAAGTGGGGCTCTTTGCAAATCAATTCCAAACACCAAAACTCCATAGGACAGAGTTTGGGACTTGCTTTTATATAGCTTGCATCTTCCTACACGATGGGACTTGCTTTCATATTGCTTGTATCTTCCCCGTAGCCTACACGATGGGACTTGACTTGCTTTCATATTGCTTGTATCTTCCCCATAGTTCCTACATTCCTACACAATGGGACTTGCTTGCATATTGCTTGTATCTTCCCCATAGTTCCTACATTCCTACACAATGGGACTTGCTTGCATATTGCTGGTATGTTCCTACAGTACGGACGTATGGGTGATGTTTCCAGTTTGGACACAGTTTTGTAAATAAATAAATTTTAAGAAATCTAAACATATGCTTAACACATGCAAATTGCTAACCATTCATAACTGTAGAGAAGACAACCTTGTCCATTTCTCACATTTGCATGACTGTAGAGAAGACAACCTTGTCCATTTCTCACATTTGCATTCCTTAACCTGATACTTACACATATAATCTGGTAAACATGTTCTCTCATACACCAGCATCCATGAAATAACGTTGCCTAGCACAACGAACAGCACTGACCATGCCCACATGGAACATCAAGTTCAGCTGAAAACACACCTCAGGGAGCAATTGCTCTGTTCAAGATTACATATATCCCTGCCTCAAACTTATGAATAACATCCAACGCCCACCTGTTCCTTTACAACTGAAGAACTCAAGTTCAACACTACTTTCATATTCAATTAAAGGCAAATAGAGATGGATAATAAATTCAGATCCTGACTAGATGACATGGTGAGGATTATGTACATGAAATACCAGCCGATAAAACTCTCAAACTATGTTATAGAAAACTACATGTTAGGAAACCCTTTCCTATTCTTTTACATAGTGAATGTGAACCTCGTTTCCTTTCCTTTTACATATAATAACTCAAAAACTGGCTTGGAAAAATGGGTAAAACAGCATTTCCTATTCTTTTACATGTAAAACTTAAAAGCATCATCGTCACCACGCCTTCCACTTACTGTTTTTAAACACTTTGTTTCAAATACTTACATTTACATAAACTAGCTTGCTCCACTGTTATTCTCAACATTTTATGAACGACTGTAGAAGCATGCGTGCCCCCTTGACAAAAATATTACCACACCACAATTTCTTCATTTATTTCCCATATATATTTACATGCCAATCCACATTAAACTATTGCCGATAGAAAAGTGAGAATTTAAAGCTAAATGTAAAGGACATGCAAAAATATATCATGCTCGCTGATAGTGTTTAATGATTAATCATATTTTAGCACTTCATTATAAAAAATTGTAGTATATTTATAATGGGCTAGCATATTTTATTAAAATGAAAACAAAAGGAAATTTATATAGATTGATAAAACAAAAGAAAAGGCCAATATGACATTCAGGCATAAAAAAACATTTTTATAGTTTCTGCCTTCCTGTTCAATAGCAATCACCCATGGTACAAGAAACTTCAAAAACAGTTCGGCAGTAGTAACACACGTGCGTTCGAATGTATATAAACAACTAAGCTACTAAAGGTAATACACAACATACACAACCTTAGTCTCCATTACAGAGTTCCACTTTAACCTCAAATAACAGAGAAAAAGAACTAAAAAAACCGGAAAATCATGTACAAAAATAGGCTGTAGTTCAGCCCTAGGATAAGAGGACCAACAGGATGATATTGAAAATGAGAAGCCATCGAACCTTGACGGAAAGGCAGAGAAATATGAAGAGAGAAATAGCTTGAAACTTTAAAACCATCCTGCTAGAAAAACCCTCCCATCAAAAAGTGCGTCACCTTTCAGGCTCACAACTGACCTTTCAGGCTCACAACTGTTTATGTATTAATCCTTCTAGAACTCCAACCTAACCTTGCATTTTTTAAATGTTTATGTTAACAACTAACTGCGAGGTTTTTTTTTTTTTTGAATTTCAGTCTTAAGGAGAGAACTATTTAAAAACAGGAAACATTAACAAATCTCAGCGAAAAAGCAAACGGAATCCAAAGGCCAAGTGCAAGGTTCCGCAAGACATTCATCCCATGCTGGGACACAAGGTCATGGGGAAGCTGGCCAATCTGTTGGCCAATCACTGCTGTCATCAGTATTTGTACCATCATATACTCTCAACTGTACTCCATCAAGGTCTTCATCCCATCCAACATCACTTACACAATCGTAATCAAAATCATCAAACTCCCACATGTTGTCATAATCATCATCTAACATGTTGCAACTGGAATCAGAATAATAATCATCGTATGAGTTGTAACCGTCATCATAATAGTCATTAACCACCGGGCCCTTGAGAGTCTTAAGTTTACGACACTGCTTGACCAGGACCAGGGAGTCATCCATAGAGACATTCCAACAGCCTCGGATATCCAGGTGTTCCAACTCTTTGCACATGCTTAGAATAGCCTCCATGCCTGCATTCGTAAGCAGTCCATAAGCCAATTCCAAATTCTTCAAGTGAGACATATGTTCAGCAATAGCAAAGGCCTCGTCATCCGTTGGAGATTGACCGAGAGTGCCCTGTGGGTGCATATTCCTACTCAAATGTGTGAGGGCCTTGCAGTGTTTTCCCAGAGCCTCTAGTGAAGAGGAAGTCATCTTCTTACAACAGCTGATATCCAGGTGGGTTATGGTTGCCAGTTTTGGAGCCACTTGGATAGTTACTGTATCTGTCACATCACTCATAGGTATGCGCAGAATCTGAAGACTGTGGGCACTGCAGAAACAGAAACAAATTAACGTTTTGGCAGAAAAGTGTAGAAAGAGGCCAAGCAAAGAAACCCCGCAGTGCAGCAGTAATGACCATATAGGTTTGGCATATAAGTGAAATGGAAGGCCTCATAAGGTACATAAATCCCATCCTATAACTCGTAAGGCACTATATACAACCCAACATATATAACCATTAATGCTGCACTGCGGTATGCTTATCGCTTGTAGTGCAAGGAAAGGGACTAGCAATCTTTTATTATCTGTATTTCTCAATGGAACTACAGAAATCAACAAAACCCAAACTTAAAAGCAATCAGACTGCACTGTTGTGACAGAGATGTACCCTCCTGACATTCATTCGGCCTTAACAAAAATGCTCACTGTTTAGATGCAAATCACAGAATTACAAGTTTCCCTATAAACCGTGACTACCTAAAAACCAGATTTTCCTTCTTCATTACTCGCCAAAGTCCATTCTCACAATCTAGCAAGCTTCTTACAGTCAGATAAGCCAATCCTTCATTCTTCAATCCAGTTTCATTTTACTTGTAAGTTTTCCATGAACAACATTACATTTAACAACTCCTCCATTGCAATTATTTGTTCTTCCCACCATTAATATATATGAAAAAAGTTAACAAGCAAGTATAATAAATCAATTCGAAGACCGAAAAGGTTAAATCAAACCAACTGAAACCGAATACAAACAGATCTCTAAATCCATGAACTTCATGACAATGAGTTGCCAAATTATAAACAACGAACTTTAGATAGCTAGAAGATTGTTCAGAAATACATACTGTCTAGCAATGAAGGCGAATATCGTGTCGTTTCTCAATCCAGACACCTCTAATTTGCGCATTGAACCTCGGCTCCTGGACACGAGCATGCGAACCATTCTATCCGTGTTCTCCGGCTTGCAACGGCGGCACCAATCTTCAATATTAATCTCCTGCCAGCAATCCGGCTGGATGGCCACCTTCCTCCACGATTTACAAACCCTAGGAATGACGGTCAGAATCTCCTGGAACGGAATTTTCTTGAAAATGAGGGTAAGAGCATCCGGGATAAGCTCTTCCCATGGACGATTGCCTCCTGCCGTAATGTCCTGCATCCTCTAATATTCCTCCTTGAAGATTATCACAGACAAAAAGCGCCACCGCCTTACCTACTTCAAGTCAACTGAGCCCGCCCGTATCCCTTATTTACTCCTGATCTCCAGCAAATCCTTCCTAAATTTACGCCTTATGTGCCACAAGCATGCTTTCCACCACGCATTGGGACATTACTTCGCACATCTTGATTCGTTAAATCTCAATATTATCAGCTTCGCAAGTGTGCCTCGGGTGAACAACAACCAGTCGTCTAAAACCAGAAACCCTCATCTACTGCTCCAGAACCAGGCCATTCATTTCACAGACGCGCCACTTCTTTTCTTCCATTTTCAGCGACCAAAGTCTATTTAAGACCCTGAAATACCTCCACTGACTCCGAGCCCCTACTGAAACCTTCCAAAACAAGCAAGCAATACCTCGTTTTTGCAACACTCAAGTTGATTTCAAACGCAGAAAATGCATTCTTCCTTCACAATACCAGAATCCACTAAAAACTCCAAAACAAACCCCAACACAAACCATTCCTGAGATACTACAACCTAACGTTAACCAGAAAATAAAGCATCCGAGCTCTCGAATTCACCGCGTCCTGCCATCAAACCCTAGAAATTATTTAGGGGTTCCAACCCATAATGATCATTCAAACCATATTTAATGCCAAGATTTAGGCAAGAAACGCCATGAGACCTTAAATTCCCCACCCTGCGGAACGAAGAACAATCAATGTTAAAGAGCATCCTCCATATTTTGCTTGGTGGTCAGTGTTGGATTTGAAGTACCGGACGCTATCTCTCTCCACAGGCCTCCAACGAGGGGAGCTACCCTTAAACCACGGACCCTGTTCCACCTCTGTCCAGGGATTCCTGCATTCCGGACACGTGTCCAGCACGGTACAAAACAATCCGTATTGTTTATGTGAAGTCCTAATTTATTTAAAATGGATAAAGGCATGTCTATTTTCTTTTATTAAATTGAAAAATGGAAACAAGATATTTTGTGGATATTTCAAAATCGTGGCCTAAATATAAATATTTGTGAGGTGCTCTTTTTCTGTTTTTTCCGAATTAATTTCTCCCACATTCATGCATTTTTCATGCCCACGGACAAACCTGGTGCAAGTGAACTGTCAGACCGAATTTCTAGCTGCCAATGCTGCTTAGCCTCGCAGAGGATCAAGCAGAGTTCTACGTGGTGAACGCGGTCTACATGCATTCCCAAATGGTTTTAAATTTTTTTTTATGTTTTCCATTCATGTTTTATATATGATGAACTCGATTATCTTGTTTGGAAGATGAATCACTCTCTGGTTCCGAATGTGAGGAGAATATTTTTTATGTGATTTTTTTGATGCTGTTAAAATTATGGATGACAGATTTTGAAAGATGTTGTTAAAATTATTATGGATCAGATCCAGACTTCCGAAAGATGTTGTTAAAATTATTATGAATCAGAGACGTCTTAACTCAAAAATATGTGATTTTTTTTTGATGCTGTTAAAATTATGGATCACGGACTTCTGAAAAATGTTGTTAAAATTATTATGGATCACATACTTCTAAAAGATGTTGTTAAAATTATTATGGATCACACACTTCCAAAAGACGTTGTTAAAATTATTATGAATCAGAGAAGTCTTAACTCAAAAATATGATGTTTTGTTGATTGGATATCTGGCTCTGTCATTAAAAATCTCCCAATTCAATTCAAGTAAAACATTTTGAAAAGTAAATGGTTAAAGTGAAATTTATCTAATAAAACAATATTTAAAGATTATTTTCATTAAACCTTTATATTATAATAATAATGTAACAAAATATGTAGATTTTTCTTTTCATTAAACAATCAAATTAATAGCAATAGTCAAGAAGACACATTATATATATATATATATATATTAAACACAATATCTTGTTATTTATTATTGAATCAAAGATATTTACAAAAACACTACTTTCACAAGAATTCCTTAGCATTGAGGCTAAGGATCATCGACTTTAGGACTACAATACAAAAAAAGTCGGCTAAAATTCAAATATCCAATTTACCATCACTATTATCACTATTATGACTTCACTTAAGAATTTGAATATCTAACAAAGATAACACGAAAAAAACTACCAAAACTCTGCAACAGGTCAAGATTAAGGAGGCACTCCTTCAAGGGTGCTCTTTATAAAGGAAGATCTAAAGTGACCAAAAAACAGTAAGGACTAAAAAGAAATTAGAAAAGTTGATAAAGGACATCATGAAACCTCTTCCCTAGATAAAGTTTTTAAACTCTGCAACAGGTCAAGATTAAGGAGGCACTCCTTCAAGGGTGCTCTTTATAAAGGAAGATCTAAAGTGACCAAAAAACAGTAAAGACTAAAAAGAAATTAGAAAAGTTGATAAAGGCCATCATGAAGCCTCTTTCCTGGATAAAGTTTTTCGAGGAAAATAGACCCAGTGACCAAAAAACAGTGAGGACTAAAAAGAAATTAGAAAAGTGGATAAAGACCATCATGAAGCCTCTTTCCTGGATAAAGTTTTTCAAGGAAAATGGACCCAGTGGCATTGAAAGACCTTTCTAAAAATATATACTTATTATATTTGCCTACTTATTATATTTGCCCAAAAGAGAGTATATTGTAACTAGTTTGGATCAAAATACTTTTCATTTCTAATTAATACCCGAAGTTTTAAAAATTATATGCAAAATTTATTAAAGTTTTAGTAAAATTAAATATTAAATTTAATTTTTAGTATTTGAATATTATTATTTTTTTAATTTTGTTGCAAATAGCTTTCCGCATCCATAGCATTTCATGAAAGTTGTTTATAAATGTTTTGAACCCATAAAAATGGTTCATATTTGGGATAAATAATGTGGAAAACTAAAAGTTATTTATCCACGTTTTGAACCACAACAGTGGTTCATACTCAGGATAAATAATGTGGAAAACAAAAAGTTATTTATCCATGTTTTGAACCACAATAGTGGTTCATATTCAAGGTAAATAATGTGGAAAATTGAAAGTTATTTATCCACGTTTTGAACCACAACAGTGGTTCATTCAAGAAAGTTGTTTATCGATGTTTTGAACCACAACAGTGATTCATATTCAGGATAAATAATGTGGAAAACTGAAAGTTGTTTACAAAAAAATAGTAAAAAAGAAAAGTTTTATCAAAAGAAATTAATATTGATCAGTTTTCCACATTCTTTATCCTAAAGATGAAGGAGTTATGGGTTTGAAACTTGGATAAACAACTTTCATGAAATGTGATGGATCCAGAAAGCTATTTGCAACAAGATAACAATGGCAGAACCACAGTTGTGGGTTCGAGACCTAGATAAACAACTTTCATGAAATTGATGGATCCGGAAAGCTATTTACAACAATATAATATTACAATTGCAATGATGGATCCGGAAATCTATTTGCAACAAGATGACAATGGCAGAACCACAGTTGTGGGTTCTAAACTTGGATAAACAACTTTCATGAAATGTGATGGATCCAGAAAGCTATTTACAACAATATAATATTACAATCGCAATGGCAGAACCACACTTATGGGTTCGAAACTTGGATAACCAACTTTCATGAAATGTGATGGATCCGGAAAGCTATTTACAACAATATAATATTACAATGGCAGATATGAAATCTGAAATTTTTTAATTTTTAAAATTTGAATTTCTAATTTTTTATTGGTGGATGATTACTCTTAAGAGTGCGATTTTTTGAACTTTGGCGAAAAAATTTGAGGTGAAATCTTGATTTGTGTTATGTACACTGGTTTTTTGACTGTATATATGGATTCAACACCCTCAAAAACCCCTAGGGCAGTTAGATTATATAAGGTTACCCGTCAAACTTGTGATTTCAATAAATTACTGTTGGATTTTAGAGAAATTAGACTAGAAAAACCTACCTGAACAACTCTCAAAAAGTCGCACTAAAGACAACTCGTTACTCTTATGTCCTCAAAAATTAATTATAAAATATTTTTTATATGGATTTTTCCATACTTAATGTTTCCTTTACTGATTTTTAACACTAAATATTTATTAACCTATAATCATTTTTGGCTCTTTTTCTATTAATCATTGTATTCTTTCTAATAACAATGTTATTTTTTTCTAATAACAATCTAAACGCCAAGTGACTTCATAAATTATATATATATTATTCATTATCATACTTATTTTTAACAATAAATATGTATTAACCTATAATAATTCATGGCTTGCTTTATATTAATTGTTGTATAATGTTTTTTTTTTCTAATAGCAATCTTATCACCAAGTATCTACATAAATTAATTATGCAAAAAAAATTAAAATATATGGATTTTTCTATAATTAGTATATTTTTTCATTCATTATCATACTTACTTTTAACTATAAATATTTATTAACTTATAATCATTCATTGTTTGTTTTCTATTAATTGTTGTATTCTTTCTAGTAATAATGTTTTTTCATATTTTTCCATTAATATATTTTATTAATCATAGTATTTTTTGATAGTTCAATTATTTAATTGTTGCCAACCATATTTTTATAAAACTATATTATCATGTACCAATAAATTATTAGCAATTTTATTCTCCCTCCATCAAGGTTATAGTGCTTAAATCATGCACTTAATATAATTAATCAAGGTTATAGTGCTTAAATCATGCACTTAATATAATTAAGTTATATGATCACATTCACCCTATAAGGGTTCTCTATTTTTTGAGTGAGAGACAAGTAATAAGTAGCAAACGGTGCATATACTTGTTTTTACATAAAATAATAAAACTATTCCAAAAACTAATATAAAGAGGAAAATTAATTATTTTATACTTGTTTTTACATAAAATAATAAAACTATTCCAAAAACTAGTATAAAGAGGAAAATTAATTAGTTTAATACATTCTGATTTATGAATGCAAATTTCCACAATTATGAGTTAGAGTGAAGAAGTAGTTTCTAGAAAACACTTTGTGATAAAGAGTTGAAACCTCTTTCAAAGAGCACTTCTCCCATCATTAAAGACAAGATGATGGATGAAATGTTCACCCAAAACATCTGACATTACAACTCCTTATTACACAGTTTTCTCCATAACTACTTTATTATATTATATTACATTATAATTTAATTTAATATAATATATTATATTATGATTTTTGAATTTAGTATATTATAAGTTTTATTTAATTTATTATAGGCTTATATGACTTAAAACATATATTTTTATAGTAGTTAGTAATTTATCAAGCCATTTTTTTAGGTGGATTTTTTTTGATAAATTTTATATTTGATTAAAAATTTGGAAATTTCTAATAGTATATTAGGATTTTCATTTAATTTAGGATATGTTTTAATGTTTTTATCTTGTAGTGGTTAATAGCTTAATGGTTAGTAGTTTAATGAAATGATTTTTTGGTTTTTCTTTTTTGGAGTGGATTTTTTTAGTAGATTTTGTTCAAAATTTGATTAAAATTTTGAAAAATCTTAATTTTAAGTTATTGAGTATGCATCATTAACAACTTCTTATTTTTTAGCTTTGCCAGTTTGAGTGGATACAGTGCCTTTTCTATGAGTAAATAGTCAAATTGAGTGGGTCTCTGCCTCCGCTCCCACCCATTGTTTTAGATATTGCTACTTTTAACTTATTGGTCACAAATGGGTTGTGATACCAAAAGGAAAAGCCTTCCTGTTTTGTCAAGAAACTGCAAGAAATCCAAAGGTTGAGGTTTTTGCATCATAGTCAAGAGCACAAGCCCTGTAGCTGGTTGAACATGGTTTGGTAAGCCAATTTTTGGGAATCTGGCCCTTCCCATGTTCTGTGAGCTTGTGGGTTAAAAAAAATTAGAAACCTATGATCAAGGTTTTTATCACTTCAGATATCTGCAGAAATGGCTTTTTACCTTCTTTTTCAAGAACAAGGATTATTGGGACCTAAATGTTCAAAGCGGGACTTACTTCATGGGGGACCAAGGTTTATATCTAGACCAATGGAGCCTATATTTTAACCCTGAAAGTGATGTCCCATATGTCATCCATGTTTGGGTAAAGCTTCTTCCCCCCCTGCATTGTTGGAATTATACTACTTTCAAAAATGTCAGCAATGCACTTGGGAAATACATTGATCGAGTCGAACCACTAAAGGGGCTCTTCTTCAGTGCAAGGATATGCATGGAGGTAGATGCTAATAAGGGGCTCCCAACAACAATAACCACAAAGTTGGATAGCTAGACCCATGTTATGTAGGTTGACTATGATCAACTTCCTTTTAAATGCAAAGTTTACCATGAATATGTCCACTTTGCAAGAAGCTACAAAATGAAGAAGGAGGAGCAGTAAAAACAAGAGAATGAAGGAGAACAATGGCAACAAAAAAAGAGGAGAAGAGACCAAACTAAGCAATAGAACAATCTTTTAAAGCAACCAAATCATAATGAGAATAAAGGGAAAGGACTGGCTTCCCCTAAGCAATTGATTCCCGAGGGAGGGGAAGGATATAGTAAATGCTAAAATGAAAATAATAACAACTTTGAGGCTCTCAATTTGGTGATGAAAGAAGGGGAAATTCTCGAAACCAATGTACATGAACAGGTACAAAATTTGTGACCAGGGTGTGAATCATAGAAAAATGAATAAAGGGAAAGGACTAGCTTCCCCTAAGCAATTGATTCCCGAGGGAGGGGAAGGATATAGTAAATGCTAAAATGAAAAAAATAACAACTTTGAGGCTCTCAATTTGGTGATGAAAGAAGGGGAATTTCTCGAAACCAATGTACATGAACAGGTACAAAATTTGTGACCAGAGTGTGAATCATAGAAAAATGATGAATCCATGCCCCCATTAGAAAATTATTCAATACAAGAGTAGCAAACATTGGAATCTTCCTTGGAAGAGTAACGATTCCTCTCTCCTAAAAGCTCCAAATTGGGACCTTCCTTTCTGAGCTCAATTGATGAGAAGTCAAAGGCAAAGAAGGAAAAAGAATTAGAAAGACTTCAACAAAAAACCTGTTGGTGGACCAACAGAGAGGTAAGGCATGAAAAAATAGAGAAGGATAAGGAAATAGGAACACAAACAATCTTAGATCCAAAACTAAAGAGATATAGAAACACCAGAAAAGGAGGCAACCCAACCCCTTAGCAAGGGACTACTCATACAACAAGTAAGTAATCAAGATCCCTCTCCTAGAATTGCAAGGGATTGGGGTCAGAAAAATGGATGGATGAAGTGAAATCTTTGCTCAAGAAAGAGATACCCTTAATCTCTTGCTCTAGGAGACAAAAATAGGGGATCAAGAGGTCCTCCAAAATAAGCACAAGATTTGGAAAGGTAGTGGTTTTCTTTTCATTAGTTCAAGAGAGGAACTTCAAGCGAGATATCCACCATGTGGTCTTAATCTTTGCTTAGATTGCTAGAATCTAGTTCGACATCTCACTGGATGGCTACTCATTTCTAAATATTCCTTTAAATCAAGTATGCTCCATTGTCTATATTCACATGCTTATTCAATTCAAAGGAAAACATTATTGTTAGAATTACTTATTGGCCCTTGGGGACATGATTTTTGGATCATAATGCATATTGGGTGGTGACTTCAATACAACCCTTCATCAGTGGGAGAAAAAAGGGGTTTCTCACGTTCGAGATCATTTCCAAAAACATTTAGAAGACCTTATCCATAAATTAAATTTGTTAGATATAAATCCTTCCACTAACAACTTCACTTGGAGTAATAAGTGGATTGGACCAAGCATATTGCTTCTCAAATAGATAGATTTTTAATTTCAGATTCATTCTTATCCCAAAAAATATTGGTTATTTCCAAAATCCTCCCTTGGGTTATCTCGAATAATAGGTTGATTTCTCTTGGTATCTCAAAAGACATTGACTTCAGACCACTCCCCTTTCTCTATTGTTTGATTTGGGCAAACCCGCGAAACTTCAACAATTTGGTGAAGAAGGTTTGGAGCGAGTGGGTATTGAGAAGCCTAGTTGCGATATGGGAGAAAAATACCAAGGCCTTGAATCTTGCATTAAAATGATGGGTTCAAAACCAACAATCAAAGAAACATGGAAATATTCAGGTACATGAAAAAAGAATGGAAATTATACAAGATAATATGGAGAATGGGTTAGTGACACATGATTTGCTACAAGAAGAGAGAGAAGTATTTGCAACCTATCATAAAACTTATAGAAGAGGAAGAAAATATTTGGCATTTAAAATCTTGGAGCATTTGGTTAAAACCTTAAGATATGAGCACAAATTTTTTTCATAAGCAAACAAAAAATCTAGTCTAGTAAAATAATATAAATGAGATTGTTGCAAGTGGTATAAAAATTTCATATTATGCATCACTCAAAAAGGAGTTGATCCATCACTTCAGTGATTTGTATAACACCATAGGCCCAAGAAGTCGTGAAGCGGAAAGATCAATGTTGGAACATATTCCTAAGTCTATTTCACAGGAAGATAATGATGTGCTAACAAAAGAATCCATTGAAGAAGAAATATGCTAAGTTGTATTTTCCTTCAATATGGGAAATGCACCACGACCGGATGGATTCTTTGCTCATTTGTTTTAAAAAAAATGAGAAGCATTTATATTAAAATATGTGCCCAGATGCAGCAATTACATGGGAAATGAGTTATAATGTGTTCTCCTTCTCGTGATCCCTATTAGCTCTGCTATGTACTTCAGCATTTGAAGCACCAAACACTAGCTTGGCCGTGTGTTTATGTAAAAAGGGAGCTCGCAGCAGTCTATTTCCTTCTCCTCCTTCATTTTCCTTATACTCCCATAGCCCCGCTATCTCCGTTTTCTTCCAAAAACCTTGGATAAACCCGCTTTCCCTCAGGTCCCACATGCCACGTCGCAATCGCAATCGGCACTTTCATATGGCAAGACTTCTCGGCTTGCGATCTGCGACGGATGCGATGACCAGTTAAGCCATATTGTAATGTAGCATCGGGTCCGGGTTTAGTCGTTGATCGCAATCGCATCCATGTGTGTATAAGGCCCAAACCCCTTGACTTCCGCCGATGCGATATTGCAATCGCTCCTCCGTCGTTCGATCAATCCCGACAAGATCCAACGGCCCACGCCCTTTTTTCTCTCATATCTCCCGATACCTCCTGCCGAGAGATCTTTGTCGTCTATTCATTTGATCCAACGACATCCGCTCCTCCCGCGTTCACAAACCGCCCGCGGGTTAGCTCGCGATAAAGCGGTTTTCGCTCGTTCCTGTCTGCCACACGTCGCCTGATAACTCGCATCACTCGCCCTCATACCTTTACCGCTCACCCACCAAAAGCGGTGCGATACATACCGCTTACCGCCCATTTTCCCGCCCCGCTCGTTATCTCCCGTGTATCTTTCCTGCCCGATGGCCGTCGGATCTGTCCGCTAGAGATCTAACAGCTCACATTTGTCTGCTCCCATTTCCTCCTGATATCTCTCGTCAAGTCATATTCGTCGTTCATCTGCGCAATCCAACAGCTGATATTTGTTCCCGTCATACTCATGCCTCCGCCATACTGTCTGCATCCATAGCCTGTCTCGTGCATCCGAAGGAAGAAGGGGGCCACTGTTAGTACCCAGCGCATTCCATCTCCAACCACTGCATTCAAGAAACAGAATGGCTGAGAATGAGAAGGACCAGCCTCGAGAAGATAATTTATCAGTTATGGGGCTTCTTTCATACGACACTCCACCTACTAGAGGAGTACAACAGAGCACCAGAGAATGTCAAATTAATTCATTAAAGCAAGCAGATTGTAGCAGAGACACCATCAGAGAGTTAAAAAGCAGTTGGTGGTTCATTATGACCCCTCCACGGATAGAGCAGCAGAATATCTTTGTAATCAAACTCTATATATACCCAGAAAACAGATGTAATCTAGGAGATGGGTTGATGGTTGTAGTTTGATGTAAGGTTCAACTTTTGGAGACTGTAACTACTTTGATACTTGCAGTGTCTGGTCTTCATTTTCAACTAATACAAGCTTATTTTGCTGTTAATTCCTCACTTTCCACTTCTACTCTGTTCTAGGTTGTGCCTGTTATGCATTTATTCATGTGTTATTGATATTTAGCATTAGAGGGGCTGTCATCCCACCTTTGTGTTGAAGTCTAGTATGTATCATTGAATGTGTTATGCAAGTTTTGTTGGAAATAATACTGAGAGGGGGGGGGGGGGGGGTGAATCAGTATTATCAAGTTCATTTTTAACAATTCTTCCTTATTTATACTTTGAATTATTTTTGCATATCAGTACCATAAAATAATGAGCATGAACAAGAAAGACAGATAGTCACACCAAAGAACACAAGATGTAAGGTGGAAACCCAATGTGGGTGAAAACCACCTGCTGCAATATGCCTCTATCTTCTTTCAAATTAGAAACTCCTTTTACAATGGTTTTGTACTGGTGCAGTCCTTTACCAGTACGCTGCAACCTGCAAAGAGCTACAACTCTCTCTCTCGTTTTCCAGTCTCTCCTGGAAGGGAGCTACAACCCCCTACTTCTTTTCATAAATTTTCAAACTGAATCCATAAACATCAAATGATCATCAAGTACATGTAAATTACACAGTCAACTGCAGTAACCAAATCAACAGTAACAGAACTAAACCCAGAACACCTTATCAACAGAAAAATTCAGTCAACAGAAGATCTTAAGACAGATACGCAGTTTTTCTTTCTCTGGCCTGCGTCACTACACACTTCACCTTCTGCTTCCCTACGTATACCCGCAGAAAGCCTTCTGCTGCACCTCGTACCCACGCACTGCTTCTTCAATCGCGCTGCGTATTGTTACAGTAGGTACGCACCCAGAGACATTATCGCGCCGCGTACTGTTACAACAGGTATGCACCCAGAGACACTATCGCGCCGCGTACCTTTACTGTGCGTACGCACCTGAACCACTGTCGCACTGCGTACCCACGCAATTCTCCTTCTTCTGCTCTGCGTACCCACGCAGTTCCCCTTCTTCTGCTCTGCGTACCCACGCAGTTCTCCTGTTTCGCCTCTGCGTACCCACGCACTTTCACCGTTAATCACCTGCGTACTTCTGATTAGGGCCAAAATGGCAGTTCACCAGTGTGCCACAGTTAGTCAGATGTCCAGATCTGATCATGCGCTCGAGAGATCACCCTTCTCAGATTCGCTTTCAACTTCACTTTCATATAGATCAAGCTTTTAAGCAATAACCCAATATTTCAGATCTTAAGATATTCAATTTGCAAAAGATACATAGCCAAGTGATCTCCTTTGCTTTATATAGGCAAGCTCCTCCTAAAATCATGGATCAATACCATAGATAACCAATACCAGGGGCCCAAAAACATGGGGCTCAATAATAATAATAATATAAAACAATACCACGGGCCAAAACCATAGAATCAAGAGCGGCGGGCTAAATACCACGGGCCAAACATAGGAAACCCCACGTGAACGCGCTTCTCTGCCTTGGAGTAAGTGAAACTGGGGGTACGCACCCTCTGAACGGGTGACCTGCGTGTCTGGCCGCGGTCCCTTCACGCTGTACCTGCGTGTACGCATCTGCTGAACTGTTCTCCTGCGTACTTCTTGATTTTCAACATTTTGAGAGCCTGATCAGAGCATTGCCACTTGAGGGTGTTGCCATCAAGTACAACATCTGTAACATAGAGCCATACCAGAATCATAATGCCAACAGGTTTCTGTTTACTTAGTGCCAGAGAGTTGTCATCCTGTCTGTGCATTAGGAAATAGATTTGCAGACCTCTCTACTGGTTGTAGCCGCCCATCACATGGTCTTGTGCATCTGCTGGTGTGGTCAGTATTCTCCATGTACACCTAATCCTCAAACTGTGAGTAATTGGTGGTCTAAAGCCTTGTAGTATGGGGTTGTTCACCCATGTCTGGAGTTAAGCATAGTAGAAGTGGTTATCTGGCTTGGACAAGCATCATTCCTTCCATTCATCCATCTCCAACATTTTGTTGAGTTTGTAATGTTCCCGAGCATCTCTGAGATACAACCTAGGAGAGTTTCTTGGGGTGATAACAATCCCCTTTGACTAGCTTCGACTAATGACGCATTTACAAAAAAAAACTAAGAAACTAACCTCCTCCCAATAAGAGCAGGGAGGGAAAAGTTCCAAAACTAAGTCTTTTATTTTTTACGCCTATTGCTTCATGAGAGCAAGAGTACATTTTAACAAATTGCTTGCACAAGAAAATGCAAAATCATAACATTTCTATAAATTACTAGAAGATGGCTCATCACTTGGCCCACGAGAGTTAGGACCAGATTTCTTTCTACTATGTTATATCTTGCTTCTTGTTATGGGTAAGGAGGAACATTTCTTTTTAAGCACATCTTAATAGGATGGGGGAGAAGAGGAGGACTTCTTCTTAGCCACCTTATTAGCTTCTTCATCTTTTAATGTAGGAGGGACCTTTGAGGAAAGCTTCCCACCATAGGAGTTTTCCTTGGAGGGTCCTGATATAGTAGTTCTTCGTTAATCAAATCAAAAAGGGCCTTTCGAACAATATTGTTTGGTTGGTCCACTTGGGCCTCAAGATTCTCACATTATTCCTCTTGAGCATTCAGGACTTCAAAGATATTTGTGGAAATGGGTTGATGCTTAGATTTGACCTTACCTTTATGTTGATTTTTACTTCCATTCTTCTTATGTTTCCTTTTAATGGGAATGAATCCTTGTGTAGTTTCTCCTTGCTCTTCATGAATAGGACACTTTGGAGAGCTTCTATAAGTTGAAGCTATTGGACATGTTTTCGCAAAGTATCCATACTTGTGGCACAAATTACATTTAAAAGGAACTTATTCATAATATAAAGCCAAGAGATGAGACCAAGCATCCAGATTTAATTCAATCACCTCAAGGAGGCCTTTTGAGAAATCCATTTCAACACAAATTCATGGACACAAAAAATTGTTTCCTCGTTCGAAATCACAGGAAATAAATTTGCTCAGTTTATCTCCAATTGCCTTAAAAATGACTTCGCCCTAGTAAAGAAGAGGGATAAAAGGTGATATGATACACATATTTGCATCATGGGGTTAAATTCCAAAGACCAGTGAGTAAGAAACAAACCTCTGGTGCCCATGAAACATGGGCACGACTTGTAGATATGATCTTTATCTTCCTCGTTTTCAAAGAGAAATGCATAATATCAAATTCCACAATAGTAAATGTTCTGAGGTTCATGATTTGCCTAGTTGTCAAAAAACCAATCTTCAACAACTTCATAACTTGACTACAAACTATGAACTTTCCCATTAACCCTTTTTCCTTCAAGAACACCATATTCTTTTTTGTCGAGGAGGAAAACCCTAGATCCAAAGAAAGCTTTGATTCTGCCTTCTTCACAAATTTATTTGGGGCACTCATTATGCTTTCTTTAAAGCACACAACCAACAAAACAATCTTAGAACCCACACAATGGTTGTAGCAAGAAAGCTCATAGGCCAAACCAGGACAACAAACAACAAGGCACTTAAATGACCTTAGATCTAACAATCAAAGCAAGGCGACAACAGATTTTCCACAACATCCAAAAACAAGTGTCGAACAACTTCATGGCTGTTTCCAAGGCTACCAATTGGGATTTCCCTCTAGGCTCAAGGGATGGCCATGCATAATTGACTAACAAGGACCTTGAAAGTGACATAGGTGACTAGGGTAACCCTAGCCACATAGGAGTGGACTAGAGCTCCATCCTTCGCTTGTAATTCTTTGCTCATTTTTACCGTCAATTTTGGGAGCTAATAAAATTTTATTTTTGTAGAATGGTGGGTTATACTTTTAAAAAAAAAAACTTTGTGGGGCTGAGGAATTACTTCTTCCTTTTTTTCCTTGATCCCAAAAGATCTCAATCTTTCTTCCTTTTTAAGATTCCAATCAATATCACTTTGTAATGTCTCTTATAAATTGATCTCAAATATTTTGGCCAAAACGGTTAAGCTTACTTGTCTAGAATTATCTTAGAAAATCAAGGAGGATTCCTATATCAGAAACAATATTTGATAATATCATTTTGGTTCAAGAGGCAATCAACTCTAGCCAAAATCAAGAATACAAAGGCATGATCATCAAACTAGATATGGAAAATTCCTTTGACAAAGTAAGTGATGAATTTCTATTCTAAGTAATGGAGAAATTCGGCTTTGATGCAAAATTTACTCAATCGGTTTCTTTATGTATCAAATCACCATGGATTGCCCCTTTGGTTAATGAAAGAGTGGTTAGTTTTTTTTGAGCCTCTCGAGGGCTTCATCAAGGTTTCCCTCTATCTCCTTTCTTATATATTATCATGGAAGATTCTCTTAGCCACGAGGTTGAATATGAAAGGAGATGTGTGAGCCTTCCAAGAATTAGATTTTCCAAAGGTATTAAAAGCATCAATCACTCTCAATTTGCTAATGCTCTTGTTAGGAGGTAACTCCACAATAATAGCTAGAAGGTTTTAAAAAAATGGGTTCTTTTCTTGAATCCTTTCAAAGCCAGAAAAACTCAATGAAATCTCATGTTTATATATGGAATGTATCATTAAGGAAGAAAATATGAATTGGAAGAATTTTGGATTTTCAAATAGTTGAATCATGGAAGGAATTCAAATATCTAGGAATTCCAATCTACCTGAAATCACATTCATCTCAAGCATGGGAAGGATTCCTAGCAAAATTTAAAGGGAAATTTTCCTCTTGGGGAGCTCGATGGCTCAATCTTGTTGGGCATGTTGTTCTTATCAAGAAATTTATCTCTACTCTACCTTTATACCAATTCTAATCTCTCCTTGCTCCACAACACATCCTTTCGACTTTAACAAAATAAAACTGCAAATTCCTATGGGAAGGTGGTGAGGAAAGCTCCAAAAAAAAGCATTTTTCTTTAATGGACTCTAGTGAAGGCCCCTAAAATCATGGGGGTTTGGGAATACATGATCCATTGCTAATGAGTAAGGAAATAGAAGCAAAGACTAGTTTGGAGATTTTTCACCCAAGAAGAAGACTAGTGGAAAGAAGTCTTGAAGGAAAATATGTTTAAGGAGAAAGAGTTTGATGCCTAAAATCCATCTAGATAAAGAAAGGATGTTCCTCGATCTGGAATTTTTTTATTTTATTATCCCCCCTCATCTGCTAAGGGCTATATCAAAAGCAAGGAAATGGTAACAATATTAATCTATGGACTAAAACGCTTATGGACCAACGACCTCTTGAGTGATTTCTTGAATTCCTTCCCTTGTGAGAATATTTTTATGCTCAAAGGAAATATACATTGGCTGGAATCTCCAATTGGGATGTAGATGGAAATTGGATGAACTGGAACTTAAGGAATGTTCCACCAAATCTAGCTTAGTGAATGATTGATGGGTTGTGTGCCTTGGAGAAAGGAGGATGAAGATCAAATCAGTTGGAATGCTTTAGATTATTCAATCAAGGAATGTTATGCAACTTTTCTCTTTCAGTACAACATGCCTCCAAAGCTCAATATTTGGAAAAAATATATGGAAGACTAATGCTAATCCAAATGTGAATTCCTTCAGTTGGCTCCTTGCACATAAGAAAATCTTGAGAACCTTAGGAAGAGAGCCATTAATGGCCCCTCAAGGTGCTCTTTGTGTAGTAGGCAAGTGGAAGATATCTCTCATGTTTTTTTGGAATGTGAGTATACAAAAAAGGTGTTCATGGAGGAAACATCTCCTCTCTAGAACAGGGTCAAATGGCCCCCTGCTCTATAAGAATTCTTCTCCCCTTGGGAAAAAATTTACAAACGTAGTGTTATTTGAAAAGCTCTTCTCAAAATGTATTGGGAAGCCCTCCCAAAATTTATATGTTGGAAAGCTTGGATTTCCATGTATAATGCAATAATTAATAACAAGCTTACTCCTCCCTAAAATACTGCGATTAAAACATTATTATTGTGTGTTGAATTTGAAGCTCAAAAGTAAGATCATAGCTCCCCTATGAAAGAGTTGGATTAGTTGGAGCAAGTATGACTCAGTAAATTGGTAGGTATGGATAACAACCCACAAATTACTGGTTGGAATCAACAAAAGATGGGAGAATGATGGAAACTTAAAATGATAGATGTAGAATTCAAAACTTGGAAGAATAATAGACAAGGATGGATTCTTTATTTTGATGGGGCATCCAAATGAAATCTAGGAGTGTAGGAGGGGGAGGGGATCTTTATGGCCTTGAGGATGACAAAGTGTTCAAGTACTCATGGGGACTTGGTCATATGACAAATAATCAAGCAAAGATTCATGGTATTTATTAGGGTCTCTTGATTGCCAAAGAAAAGCAGGTGAAAGAGCTCACAATCCTGGGAGACTCCCTCTTTATTTTGCAACATTTAGTTAAAGGCTCAATGCCAAAGGAAAAATCTCTGGAAAATATCATGAAAAGAGCATGGAAAATGGTAAAAGACATTCCATCAATAACATACTTTCATGTATTATGGGACCATAACAAAGAAGTAGACAAGCTCGCTAATGATGGATGCAAATTGAAAGCAGGAGAATTGCACATCAATGGCCAAATTAGGCCATCAATTATCCCTTAATGGAGTGTAATAACTCAAAAAATTGATTTAACCCAATGCATATCAGCTCATCAAATTAGATTCATAGTCACTAATGACTATATTATCAATCAATAGTTTTATGTTTTATAAATGTGTTATGAGAGGGCAATTCTATAAGTTATATACCTACAAAAACCTTATTTTTGTTACTCAATAATATGCTCCTCGGGAAAGTTTAGCATATCTCTCGAATAAGAGAAAAATGATAGAAATTTTGAATAAGTTGATATGTAATTCCTTATTTTTCTATCGAGGGTTAAGTACTAATTTATATAATATAAATGCACTCTTTCCAATTAAAAAAAAAGTTATTGAGTATGCACAATTTAAATGTTATAATTCTATATATATATTCAAAAATACAATTTTAACTATGTAACATTGTGATTTCACCAAAAATCATGTCACCAAATTCAACAAAAAATAATAATAATAATAACTTTCTAAAAATTTTAATAAATTATATTTTTTTCTCAATAAATAATAAATAAATTTTATTATTCTCACTAATTATTTTGATTATTTTAATTAATATTTATAACATTTGTATATTTTATAATAATTATTTTATATATTTTATTTTTAATTATTATTATTTTTTTCTAAGTAAAGGCTACTGCTATATTAAAAAAGAAAAATATGTACAAAGTTTAGATCTTGCGAGGAGGCCGAGGCCAGTCCTCAAACAGAAGAAGCTGGACTATACTGTCTATCTGCTTTAACCGAGTCATAAAACACAGTCCATAATAATGCTTCCTGGACATCAAATAACCTGGACTCAAACTGACAAAAGCACCATAGCTACTGGCAGGACAGAGCCATTTTACATCATTGACACTAAAACAAGAAGAGCATGCTGCTGAAGCCTGAAACTTGCAGCAGTAGCCAAACTGAGACCTAGGACTGAATTGGACACAAGGAAACAACACCATTTGTATCGACATGATTGCAAAAAAGACAGAACAGTGCACCCGAAGGGAACTAGGCTGTCTGGCTGGGCGAGGCCGCCTGCATTCCTTTGTCCGGGCTGGGCGAGTCGAGCCAGATGACCATCCCGTCCACGTCCTGAGGCAGCTCTCCCGGACCTGGCTGAGCACGAGCGCTGAAGACCTCCATTTCCATATTCGAATTTGGCGGCGGCAAAACCTCTTGCACAGAGGCGGCATGACCTGAAATTTCCTGAGTCGGAGCTTGCTGGACCAGGGCGTTCTGAGCTGGAGCTTCCTCGTAACGGTGGGCTCTATAAACCAAACCGTTCATGTCGCCCAGAAGGATATCACTATCTTGAACACTAGCAGAGGCAGGGGAGTTAGAATTGGGCATTCCAGGCTCTTCCTCAGAGATGAAAACCGTGAAATTGACCACCACTTCTGGTTAGACTAGGCGGCTAGGAAACCTGAAGCGAAAAGTCTGGTAGGTGCCCTGTGGAAGAAGGCATTCCTGCTCAGAGCTGGGAGACGAGGGTGGCGCTGAGGCAATGGGCGCAATTGGTTGTAAATCTTCCATGTCCAGGCCAACATGGGTACCAGACCTCCCTCCTCGCCTGGGTACTCCTCGGCTGCGCGGCATGGCGCTTAAGACCAGAGACCCCAAACACTCAACAATCCCTCGAATACTGGAAGCCGGTATAACCTCTCTCCGAACACGGGAAGCAGCAATGGGCCAGTTCTGTTCTATAATTGACATGTTAATCCCAATATACGGCGTAGCATCCATTCTCACCACGGGGGAAAGGCCTTGGGCTCTACTCCTGTTCTGCATCGAGTCCTGAGCAGCCATGCTCGACTTGAATGCAGCGTCCCGTCTCCTCTGCTGCAAACTAAATTCGCTTACCTTGTGCATTAACTTGTAATTCCTTTTGCAGGCCTCCGCGTACAGGTGCCAGTGATCTGTCCTGCTCCCAGGTGGCGTGGCGTATGCCATATTTAATGCCTAGTAGAAGCACCCGCATCCGGGTTATTTTTAATTATTATTATTATTATATTAAACATTCTATTTTTTGTCAAATTTATATTAATTTGGGTTTGACAAAAAAATGCAAATTTTTTATATAGTTTAACATTGTAAATTGACATTTATTAATTTTTAACAATAATTTAATTTATTTATCTTCAACCTAATTGGTTGGAATCTTATTTTGTAACATTTGATAACTCTTGGAGTCTTATTTTGTAACATTTGATAACTCTTGGAGTCTTATTTTGTAACATTTGATAACAAGAGTAATATTTCCATATCTTATTTTGTAATGTTTCCATATCTTATGGCTATGCTTGTAACATAATTGGTTTAATTTTATTTTAATTTTATGAAAAGCATGGTATAATAATACTAATACTAATTTGAAATTAAAAAAATAAAATAAAAAATTCCAACATTAGTCCATGCATATGTTATCTTGCTTTTTCTGGTTGTTTATGTTAACATTTAAAAAAAATAAGTTTCCAAACGTACATCAAATAATTTTTATATGAAAAAAATATAAAATTAAATTTCAATATCAATTATATAAATGGCTTGTTTTCTCTTTATAATTAAATTTAAGTTTTAGCATTATTGTAAGTTTTTAAAGTGTAACACAAATCTTTTTTTTATAACCAAAATATTATATTCTTATTATCACTTTCTAAATTTTATCATGTCAATATAACCAAATTCCAACATGAACAATGTACATATAAATTTCTACTCTATTATTACACAATAACATATTTCGGAAAATAAACATTAATAATAACATACTTATTTATAAAAACAATAAATTTAAATAATATGTATGTCGAGTTTTCTTTTATATTATAATATATTTATTAATAAAAAATAAGTTTAACTAACACATTTTAAACCATATACATACTGCAAATTTTAAATTTTACTTCACATGCTTCTTTATGTACCCTATTATATATTAACTTTTTCTCTAACATTTTGATATTCTTTTTTTAAATATTTGGATTCTTTTTATACGAAAAAAACGAATCTAAAAATAAAAATACATATAAATTTGTTTTGTATTTACTATTAGATATTAACTCCCCTAAAACTTTAAATATCTTTGAAACATCATCAAATCAAATCTGTACTACAATATTTTTCATTATATAAAATGTACTATCTAAATTTAAATTAAACCCCAAAAACTCGCTACTATAGAGCACTTGTTTTATTTCAAAATCTCATCCATAAATTATATCTTAAAGAATTAAAAATATTTATTTTATTTTATTTTTAATTTAATTTAATAATTTTATAAACCTAGCAGGAGGAATAGGAATACGATATAGCTTGTTACATAACTTTAAACTTTCAAATTTTTGCCATAGATGCATTCGCACGTTTCTTGTTTAAATATTTTATTTGAAAGTGTGATTTAAAATGATGACTATCAACTATAGATTCTAAACTATTTAAAATATTTCTAAAAGTTTTGATTAATTATTGATAATTAATTATATTATATATAAATTATTTTAAATATTTTGATTAATTATTAATACTTATTTGTTTTTTTTTTTTTAATTATAATTAAGTTAGGTATTAAATTAACTTATGTGATTTTTTATAACGTGTATTTATATAATATAATAATTTTTCATATAAAGATTTATGTGATTGTTCTCTTTTTATTTTAATTTAGCGACATTTTGGCTTGTTGTGATAAGGTTAAAGGGGAAAACTACACTTCTAGTATGTTTTTGATATACTTAAACCCTTACTAAATCATAAATTATTGCACTGAAAGACACATTCTATAGTGCAATCTGAAAGCCTATTTTAAAATACCAATAAAATATTCTCTAATAAAAATTCAATGTTAACTATAATAAAAAACAAAAATAAATGTACAAAATTGATTAGTTTTAATTAGAAGTATTATAAAATATTAATAATTTTACTGGCACTTTTGTATATGTGAAGAAGATTTATAATTCTTATACATATATTTTAAATATTTAAATACAAGCTTAAATAAATTTATTTATTTGAATAGCAACTATTTAAATATAAATATAAAATAATATTTAAATATATAAAAATAATAATAATTAATATTGACTATAATAAAATATTTCAATATCCAAAGAGGAAAAAATTATTAAAATAAAATAATTTAATTATTTCCTAATAAAATAATAACGTTAAGACACATAATTCATTAAATTTTTAATAGAAAGTTAATATGTAACACGGTGGGACTACTGGAAATCGATTCCAAACACCAAAACTCCAAAGGCCGGAGTTGGTGATGGGACTTGCTTTCATATTGCTTGTATCCTCTTACACTTTTTCTTTTCTAGGCTAACACCCATTGGGGATTTTGAACCCCAAGGAGGGCCTTAAATTTACACCCATTCATCCTCACTCCAAAGCCCCATGGGCAAAATTAAAAAAAAAAAAATTAAGTAAAGAAACCATAATGAATTATAAATAAACTAGCCTAGATCCATCTTAACTCTAGATCTACCAAGAGAGAGATCAAATATTTCTCTTGAGGTGCAAAGCTCTTTTACAATGAAAAGAGATTTGATCCCTCCAGACACTTGGTAGATCCTAGGTTAAGATGGATCTAGGCTAGTTTAATTATTTGCCTTTAAATAAGCCACATTAAAGAAGAATATCATGGGAAAGAACCATGAGTTGGAATTTTTTTTTTGTTAATTGAATTTAATTTTCTTTTATTTTAACGGAGTCAAAATGTTAAACATTACAACATCTCCCCCCTACTATGTGAGATTAAGTAATATTAATATGTATTTACAAATATACCAACCTAGATCCATCTTAACTTCGGATACCAAGCCTAGAGAGGGATCAAACCTCTTTTTTCACTTGATTTGCACCTCAAGAGAGAGATTTGAGATTTGATCCCTTTGGGGAGTTGGTAGATTCTAAGTTAATATGAATATAGGTTGGTTTAATTATTAGCCTTTAAATAGGCCAAATTAGAGAAGAATACTATGTGAAAAAAACCATGGGTTAGAGGATTTATGTTTTTATTATATAGATATTTTTAAATTTAATTTAATTTTGTTTTTTTGCCAAGTCAAAATGTTAAACATTACCTCTCTCCCATACTCGATTGGAGAACTCCTCTCGATGCAATTAATAACGAAAAATATTTTAATATGAACAATGTCATTCATATATATATATATAATTTTAAAATTTCTGCTATTCTTAGATTTAAACAAAAGGAAACCATACATTATAAAAAATATTATCTTGAAATAATATGTTCACAAAGTCATACTTTCCTAGACTTCATCTATACAACATCAAAATTATAAGTTCAAGAAACTATATACAAGACTTCCAAAAGTGACATCAAAAGACTAAAACATGTATTATCTCAAAATATCTTTAGAGATTTCATCTACACATCATGAAATGTGTAGTTTCAAGAAACTAAGTGACATTAGAAAACTACTTATTGTATACACAAAACAGTGATTTCTCTCTCTCACATACACATATTTCTCACAAATACATCTATGTATATTTCATATGAGAAATATACTTATAATATCAATTATGTGGCATGTCACTTGTAGGAATTGAACTTGGGTGAGAAGGATTCCATTTCTTCCTCTCAACCGTTGAGGGATAACCCTATATATATATATATATATATGGTTAAAGCCTTTCAAATAGTCTTACTATTTTACATTTTGGTCATTTTTCAAGTGAGTGTTTGTAAGTATGTAATCAATATAGTATCATCTTAATCATGGATCTAGCAAACTTCTAGAGAGATCAAATCTCTTCGGGTGCAAACCTTTTTTCAAATTTTACACTTTAAAATATATTTATAGCTTAAGAAATTTTATCTTTCTCAACACTTATTACATCCATAATTAAGATAAATATATACTCATTAATATATTTTTGTTATAAACTATTGCATATACTCTTGAATTAAATTGAAAACAAATATGTTAAATAATGTACTATACTTAATTATTTTAATAAATTACCAAATTCCATATTTAAAATATATAAATAAAAATATAAACATATTCGATCCCATCAATTTTTCTGAATACAAATCCTTTCTGAATACAAATCCCTAAATATAAATTAAAATGAAGATTAAAAATGAAGATTGCTCTTTAAATTATTAACTTCAAAATGTTAGATGTTAATTTTTTTATAATAAAATAGATAACATTAAATTACCAATTTCCATATTTTAAATATATAAATAAAAATATATACAATTTCCTAAATATAAATTAAAATAAAGATTAAACTTTAAAATACTAACTTCAAAATGTTAAAAAAATTATAATAAAATAGATAACATTAATTAGCAATCCTCAAATTTTATACATTTTAATTTTAATCAAACTTTTGCCACTTAAGTGGAAACATTTTAATTTTTTTGGATGGCAACTAATTCCATGGCTAACTAAATTTTAAGATGATGGGCAATTATTTACCTTCACGTGTTTTGAATTATTTTCAAATGTAAATGGAACGTGAAGTCAAATTTTAAATTTCAAATTTAAATCATTTTGAGTATCATTTACACAATGTCCATGTGAAGGAAAAAAAAGTAGTTGGAGTATTATTAACTTATTATAATTTATATTTATGGAGGTGGAGGAATTGTTTGGATGGTTAAAAGTGGTGAATCTTGGTAAATTTTTTTCAAAAAATCTTGTAGAAGCAGCATTTGAATCATGTTTTTGATGGTGGAAATGGATTCAGCACCATCAAAAACTTCTAGATCACCTAAAACTATGAAATTTATCAACTTTTACTTGGATTTACAAAAATCCTTTCTAAATTTTTAAAAAATATTGCCTGAATTTTCATAATTTTCCGGCAAAAAAGCATAATCGTAATTTTATATATTTTTAGTGATGTAATTTTGTACGGAGTTATCTTTAGTGCGACTTTTTAGACTTTCCGGTGCGAATCAGTGGAAAAATTTGAGGTGAAGTCTTGATTTGTGTTATTTAAACTAGTTTTTTTTACTGTATATATATAGATTCAGCACTCTGGAAAATTTTACTGTATATATATAGATTCAGCACTCTGGAAAATCGGCACCGTGAGATTTTAGAAAAATTTAACCAAAAAAACTCATCATAAAAACTTCTAAAAAATCACACCAAAAACAACTCTATATGGAAAATTTTATTTTATTAAACAACATTATATTATTGTATTTTTTATTCACCTAATGTAAAATAAATTTTAATTTATTAACAATTAATTTTAATTTATTAACAATTATATTATTTTTTAATAGTATTACTATTTTTTTTAATAAATAAATTATAAGATAATATTATAAATAAAAATGTATATAAAAATAAAATGAAAAGAGTTAAAAATCTTTGAGCGTTATAATTTTTTGTATTAATAAATATGGATTAATATTAAATTTAAAAGATGTTAAACTATATTTAATTCTACTAATATAGTCGATGTATTTTGTTTTTATATGAGGGGTGAAGTGTAATTATGGACGTTTCATAGGCTCCTATTTCAACTTTTATGTTTGTGTTCGATAGATTTTGATAAATATAATTTGAGTGAACATATTAGGTAGGTAAAACAATTATTTTATCTTAATTTCATATATCAATTAAATATAATTTTAAAAATAAATTACTATTATAAATATAAATAGGAAAAAAACATAATTATAAAAATATTTAAAAATTATATTATAACAAATAAAAATGAAATTGAAACTCATAAAAATATATTTAATTTAATAATTTAATAAATATAATTAAATAATATATCTAATTTTATGATAATATATTTATTTTATAATTTAAGAATGTGATTAAAAATTAAATTTAAATAATGTAAATGTACATCAACATTTTATTATTATTATGATAATTATGAGTAAGTGATAATTATTTATTTTATGTTTGATAATATAATTAAAAATTAGATTCAAAGGTTACAAATACACATCATCATATCATTATTGTCATTTAATTGCTTATAAAAATAAGTTATTGATAATTATTTTATTATTATTATCATTTAATTGTGATAAAAATAAACCAATGATAATTATTTATTTAAAATTTTTAATAAATCAAGAATATTACCATTCATTTTTCAAAATCACTCAAAATTTTAATTAATCCTCACAACTATTGTACAACTCCATTTTTCAAAATCACTCAAACTTTTAATTAATCCTCACAAGTATTGTACAACTCTATGAACAAAGTACTTAATTAATCCTTACAATTATTACAAATATTAATTCACAACTCTCATGACAAAGTACAATAATGTCTAAAAAGAATCAAACTTTTATAAACATTAACAAAATTCAAATTTCACCAACCTACACAAGCTACATTGAATTAAATTTATATATAAAACATCTAATTTCCCATTAAAAATGATAAAGCAAAATGATAACACTTTATGTGATTCATAACAATCTGTGTCATTCAGCAAAATTATTATTTTATTTTTTTGTTTAGTGATACCCTCTCAAGGTTTTAACCCTTGGGTATATATCCTTAGCTTGATGTCATGTGGATGACTAAATTTGGTCAACGAATTTGAAATATAAAAACACACAAAAAGAGAAAGATGGAGCCTAAAACAAATAACTATTTTAAAAAATGGTATTGGGATGGGATCCCCCATAAGTGCTCAGAATTTAAAAGGAATCAGAATTCAAAAGGAATTTGAATGTTAGGGGCTCCTTTCACACTCTAGGGAATTTATGTTTCACCAAACCCATAATATTAATATATATATATATATATATATTATTATTATTATATATATATATATATATAAAATCTAGAAGTTACTTTAGAATTGACAATGAAATGTTGGTGTAAGCTACCCATTAGGCTTTACCTTTTACTATTATGAAGCAAGTGGTATACAACTTTTTATAAGATGGTGGCAGGTACCTACAAATTAGCAATGATGGTTTTGCTTTCCCTTAGCTTTTAAAATAAGGTGGAATGATTGGGACCAGCAATATTATTCTAAATCAGGCATTCCCTATATGCAATGTATAAAGGATCAACGTTTGGGGTGGGGTGTTGACATGATAGTCAAATCAAGATCCTAAAAGGGATGCAAGCTTTTCTTCATCGGGAAAAAAAGTTAGCGCGAGAGACCATAATGCCATGTAATTATTAAAATAATTATTTTCACTTTCTCATATATATATAACTAACTCTGCTCACCAATTATATATATATATATTATAACTCTTGAATATGAGTTGAGAGGGTATGGCGTTTATATATATATATATATTAATATATTAATTATTCATAATTACATTTCATTACAAATGGTTATTAGTATTAAATTAATTATTTATAATATATATATTAAATCATTTTAAAATATATTTATAAATAATTGAAGGATTTTAGTTTAAGTGGTTTGGTGAACAATTTGTTTATTTAATTATGTGGATTGAAGTATTCATAGACATATTGTAACTAGCTAGTTAATGACATTTATAAATCATTGTAGCTGCTATAATAGTGGTAGGTAATCTATCAAGTTTATCCATTTTCTAGATATTATCATTATTGCTATATATATATATATATTTGATTTATATTCTATGAATTTTTCAGTGTTTGAGTTATTTTGTCAAATGTATAGATAAAATGCACTTTACTGTAATATATGATTATCTTATTAAAACACAACGATTAATGTTAAAATTAGTTTTCAATAAGAATTATTATTATTATTATCAATTTTTAAGGCCACGACCAAGCCAAACACCAAATTGGTGTATGAGACTCCTTTGTTTGTGGGACAAGGGACCCACATCCGTGTAGCGATTCGGCTGTTAAGTCTACAAAGGCATGCATACTCTACCCCCTATGGTTTTGAACCTATGACATCTTAGGAGGAAACACATGTTGTTAACCATTATGCCCACTCAAGTTGTATACAGTAATAGGGGCATAATGGAAAGAAGTTAGGCTACTATGTATACACCAAATAAATAGAATGAAAGAAAATAAGTTGTGATGGGAAGCAAACTATACTTTATTTGCAATGGAATGAGGCATGAGGCCTTCAAAGAGATCCACCAAAGAGTGTGAAGTAGAGTTGATGGGTCGACTTCAAACCTCTTAAGGAAGGTCCTTTGTTTTCCTTTGACTCTTCTCTTTCACAATCAAGAAGATGGTAAAACTTCTCCAATGGTGGAGGTTTTACTCATATATAAAAGCAATACTAGCAAGTTGAATGCTTATAAGATTGCAGAGCTTAGAGAAAAATTTGACAGCATAGCTTTAGAACTTCTTCTCTTCCAAATGCTCTCCCATGGTTGCTATTTGTAGGCCTTCCTAAAGTTATATTGAAATTGATTCACGTTGTGAATGAAACCACTTTGAATTGTTGTTTTCTATTAACGAGGAGACTTGGATATACCCAAGGACTTTTCTTCAATGCTCATGAGGTTTGAAGTTGCCTAGTGTGCCACCTTGAGTTGATTGTTTACATTTATTGTGCTAAAGGTTGGTCAGATTTTACTTCTTACATGTCTGTGTGATTGGAAAAGGAACAATTGAATGGATCACACAAAACCAACACTATGAATCTATGTCGATATATTAAAACCCACTTTCTATAGTTTTTATCAATTACTTTTAGCCTAATGTTTAATAATCATGTGTAGTATTTGTTGTGCTCTAATTATAATGATTCAATGATGATGATTCAAGTAATCACCTATATAGCTCTATGAGCAATTTTTAGACGATAATTGCAGGAATGTTGGGAAATTGGAAGAGTGTCTAGAATGACTATAATAGTGTCTAGAATTACTATAAATTTTGTCTAAATTAGCAAAAAACGACATGCAATGAGGGGAAATTATATGTTTGGAAAAAATAACAAAAAAATATTTCAAATTACAATATACCTAAATAATGATCCATTATAAATTTTATTTTTGTTAAACCATATATTTCATCAACTATAATATCAAAATTACTAATTTAATGTGTTTCAATAATTATATAACCATGTTTAACAAAATACTAAAATTTTAATATCTATAAATAAAAACAAACCAATATAAAAAAAAATAAAAAGAAAAAAGAAAATTAACTTTAGATATATAAGCTTTGAACATCTTCTTAAATTTGAACCACTATTCTTATTTTGATGGAAAAAAAACCTAAATATTAATACTCTCATAATATACAAATACAATAAAAATCAATGATATCGTTACAACAATATACTGTAACAAATTCTTGTCCGTGGAAAGACGTGGATTTATAAGATTTCCATGTTTAAGTTGAACTTGAAGGCAAATGTACCTGCATTAAAAGATATTCATATCCACCACTATAAAATAGGTAATATTAAGGTTTTTATTTAAATGATTTTTGAAATAAGATCTATGTTTAGTTTAGCCTTTGTTTTATAATGATATTTTGAAAAGAAATAATAAAAATATTTGTAATAAAATATGTGTTTATAATAATTGAATAAAGATATTTGCATTTTTATTTAATAATACTAAATTTTGGTATTTATTAATATTAAAAATAGAATTTAAATTTATATATCTTTATATCCAAATTCATTTAAGATGGGGATATTAATTCTTACTTGTCTTGTGCTTAATATGTGATATTCTTTATCATCAAATATATTGGTTATTGTAACCTTTATTTGAGTTGAAGGTTGTAGTTAACTCTTTGTTTTCAGTGTGGTTGAGATGTTATCTCAACTAACTAGATTGATGGACTAAGATAATCAATCTATCTTAAGTGTAGTATGATGTATAGATATATGATATTGAGATGATAATAAAAGATGCAGAATATAGTTTTTGTGTGCAAAATTTCTATTTTAGTATCAAAGCTAGTAGCCCCGAGATTAACTCTCTCATAGGAAGGCCAATAAAAATAAGAGAAATGTGAAATTTTCCCTCTATGTGGGAATAAGAATAAGTGTATATTAGCTTAGTATAGGAGAGTGAATTGTTGAGAGTAGATAATTTATTGTGAGTGGGCTTCCAAATCTTGGGAAGAGCCATCACTACTCTACAAGTAGATCATATGTTTCTATTTGCATGAGCCACGATTTTTGAAGAAAAACTAGAGCTAGTAGACCACACATTGTGCATGGAGTTCCACACGACTTCTTGTGCAATATCCAGAGTATTATTCAAGGATTATTATGAATGATGGCCATTGATTCATCTAACCAATGTAGTGTTTACAGTAGGGACAATTGTCACAATTGTGGCATCCACTTGTTACAGATCCATTTGGGCACATCAATCCCATCATCCACATCAGTGTTTTAGGGCTTATAAAACCCTAATTTCAGTTGCTACATGCCCTAAACAAGTTACCCCTTTGAATGCCTCCTTCCCAGAGAATTTCATGACTTGAAGACATCTAGAAATGTCCTCTAGAGGGACCAGCGCAGGTAGGCCCATGTAAGGGTGCGCTGCAGAGCAGTTAAGTCCATGACAGGGTGCTTTGCAGAGCACTTATGCTTCCTTTCACCTACGTTGGGCGAGTTTGAGTGAAATTCACATAGGGTTTGGGGAATATTCTTATATTTTGGAGTCATCTAGAAGGTTCCCTCACTTATCAACTCCTATGAGCTCGAAAATGGATGAGGAATAAGTTAAGATGCATCCTATCCTCTCATCCCTTCCTCCATGGAATTAATTCTAAGTATGGAAGGCCATTCAATGCCACCATTTATGACAAAACCTCCTTCATCTCCGTATAAATTGACCACTCATCTAAGTGATTAGGGGCTGGATTATGTTGAATTGTAAGGAGATAATGTTTCTATGAGATTTGGCTTTGAAGCAAGTATTGTAATGCTACAAGTTTGTCATGTTTTTGATGTGATGTGGATGGGATCCGAGCTGGAGGAATGACTTTGAATCAGACACAAATGGTTGTAATTCCTTCTTCTATTCAATAAATTGTTTGAACCTTTCTCCCATATGTTTGTATTGTCTTAGAATTCTTATATGTGTGTAATGTATCTGATTCCATTCACTTATATTCAATAGATCTTTTTCTTTGATCGATTCTTTGTTTTCTTTGTGTTTACAGGTACTACTCAAGCATATTAAGTATGGGCAGGAGCGACAGGATCGATACAAAGGAGACGAGAGGAAAGCATAACTACAAGTAGGTCTTCTCATCTTATCTATTGCTTATAGGGAAAGACTAAAATATTTTAAACTGTTGTTCTAGATATGGCCACTTATCTAGGGAATTAGTATGTATTCGTAGATACTAAATTCTCTAAAACAAATTGGCGACCATACTTATCTAGGGAATTAGTATTTATTCGTAGATACTAAATTCTCCAAAACAAATTGGCGACCTTCGGGTGAATCCATCGCTATTTGATATTTTAACGAGTCTAGCGAAGGTGAAACTCGGTCTTGTTTAAATGGAAAAGTTTGTTGCTATTTGATGTTTTTAACGAGTTTAACGACAAAGATAACTCGGTCCTTTTCATGTTTAGAGAGTTTGAAAAGGGACAAAAAGAAAACTTCACAAGTTCTTTTTCATAAATTAATCTCTCAAGCCCGAAAAAGCATAAAATAATATAAGAGAGATATCATTTCCAATCCGTTAACGAGCTGGAAAGGACAAGCACTCGACAATATTTTCATGTTTAAAGAGTCTGAAAAGAGCTTAAAGAGGACTCCAAGGGGGTTCCTTTTTCATTTTTAATAGAGCTCGAAAAAGAGATAAAAGTGTGCTTTGTGGTCAAAGGTACAATTTACAACTAAGCACGTCGCCGACATGTTCAAGAGATGTCATTCAGTCAAAATTCATCCTTTGCAATACCATAAACCTTCATTTTCATGACTACCATTCTTGAACCTTATGTTGTTAGTCAAATTCCATCTCCAAAATCATTACACTTGTTTCGTGTCATTGATGTGGGATACATCAAGGCCCTCATGCGACGAGTCGCTTCTTGTTGACATCAACACATTATCCAAGAAGTTGACTTAGAAACACCCTTCCAGAACCTTGAGGCTTGCATGCATCAATGGCAGGTTTCTCGCTTCCGACGATAGGTTAACATCAATGGCCTTTGATTGAAAGACTTTGTATGGTGTTAGACATTAAATCATCCATTCACACCATGCAGAATGTACTGCAGTACCTTGAGGATGATTATCATTATCGGTGATTTCTCTCGCATCTGTTAACAACTTACATCATTGGTTGGTAATCAGATGGTGTCTTCCCATGTTCGACTTCAGATCACATATTCACATGGTTAGACTCGTACTTGAGCGAACGATTGAACGAGATAGAAGACCTTGAATCTAGTTTCATCCATCCGCGCTGCGATTTCAGGAGTACTAAATCATATGTACAATGGCTTTACATTGATGGTCATTCTGATCATGGGTTTATATCTGTAGACGACTGTTTATGTACATGTAATGAAAGTTTATAAGTTTAGCATGGGTATGCCTTCCCTCAGCGATTCATGTAAAAATCAAATATCATGATATATGTATTGTAATTGATGCAGGTCACCTTCCACTTCGATACCTCCTCATCACATCGTAAAGCATTTCATTCAACATTGGCATTTTTCTGACTTCATGCTTTAGGGGGAAGCTATTATAGATCCATTTGGGCACATCAATCCCATCATCCAAATCAGTGTTTTAGGGCTCATCAAACCCTAATTTCAGTTGCTACATGCCCTAAACAAGTCACCCCTTTGAATGCCTCCTTCCTAGACAGTTTCATGACTTGAAGACATCTAGAAATGGCCTCTAGAGGGACCAACGCAGGTAGGCCCATGTAAGGGTGCGCTGCAGAGCAGTTAAGTCCATGCTAGGGTGCTCTGCAGAGCACTTAGGCTTCCTTTCACCTGCACTGGGCGAGTTTGAGAAAAATTCACATAGGGTTTGGGGAATATTCTTATCTTTTGGAGTCATCTAGAAGGTTCCCTCACTTATCAACTCCTATGAGCTCGAAAATGGATGAGGAATAAGTTAAGATGCATCCTATCCTCTCATCCCTTCCTCCATGGAACTAATTCTAAGTATGGAAGGCCATTCAATGCCACCATTTATGACAAAACCTCCTTCATCTCGGTATAAATTGACCACTCATCTAAGTGATCAGGTGCTGGATTATGTTGAACTGTAAGGGGATAATGTTGCTATGAGATTTGGCTTTGAAGCAAGTATTGTAATTCTACAAGTTTGTCATGTTTTTGATGTGATGTGGATGGGATCCAAGCTGGAGGAATGACTTTGAATCAGACACAAATGGTTGTAATTCCTTCTTCTATTCAATAAATTGTTTGAACCTTTCTCCCATATGTTTGTATTGTCTTATAATGCTTATATGTGTGTAATGTATTTGATTCCATTCACTTATATTCTATAGATCTTTTTCTTTGATCGATTCTTTGCTTTTTGTTGTGTTTATAGGTACTTCTCAAGTGTATTAAGTACGGGAAGGAGTGACAGGATCGATACAAAGGAGACGAGGGGAAAGCAGAACTACAAGTAGGTCTTCTCATCTTCTCATCTTATCTATTGCTTATAGGGAAAGACTAAAATACTTTAAACTGTTGTTCTAGATATGGCTACTTATCTAGGGAATTAGTATTTATCTGTAGATACTAAATTCTCCAAAACACCACTCTAGTTGTTACCATTCTTTGCCATGTACTTGTCGGTTTGCTGCAAACAATGGTTCTTTCTCATATAACACGTATCAAAAAAAATTATTATTATGATCAATCCCCAGGAACCTCTTGAACACCTGCTTGAAAATTAAAGAATATGTGGAATCTTGAGATAAAAACTAGGCACCACTGTAATTCTGCAAGGAAATCATCATGTTGCTTAGCTAACCACAAAATACCATCTTATTCCTCTTCTATGAATGATGTGGCCATAATTTCATAGGTTGGATAAGAAGATGGGATGGTACACGTGTTAGATAAGGGTTTAAGGCTCAATTACAACTTTCAGGTTCATAACATAATGTCCAGTTCATTCAAAAACTTAAGCAATGGAATACACTAGAAACAACGATTGATCTAGTCAATATTCTCAACACAAGTGTTGTTCAGGAGAGTGTAAGATGTTGGGGAGTTGTGCCACAGTGTAAGTGAGAGGATGTAGTGTGATGTGAGCAAGTGCCCAAGCCAAAGCTTTGCAAATTGAATGATGTGGTTATATTAGTTCCTAGCGGAAGATAGCTTTAGGAATTAGTGTTAATATATATTAGCATTATATTTATTTATAGAAAAAATAAATGATGAATAATTTCTAAAATTAGATGAAGGTTTTGTTGTAAGACTAACTCAAATACATCCAATATCTAGACTACTTTCCTAGATAACTAGAAAGTACAACAGATGTCACCTATGTATCTCAGTCAATGGAGGTATGTCAATAGAATCGCTACTAGTTCAGTCATTACAAATAGAGAATTGCTTTAGTAGTTTGAAGCAATTATATCTTCAGGAGATCAAGTGGAAGTAAATCTTAGTATGGATGGTTGTCTAATTGGTCTGAAAGTTGTGTATCTAGGGAAGGGTCCTTGATTAGTTATTGAAGACATGTGAGTAGTCTGCTAATGAGGTTATGCGACATGGTGTGATCTAGTAATTGACTTCAGGAGATCCATGATTCGGGAGTTCAAAAATGGAACTCGTGAATTCAACTTGGGAATTACACCTTTACAATGTTTAGGAGACATGTTGATAGAATTCAATTTATGAGATTAAAAAAATATTAGAGATGTCGATGAAGAATTTACAAGATAGAGATCACAAATCAAGACAAATACTCATTTAGGGAGGGTGTTGGAGATATTAATTCCTATTTGTCTTGTGATAAATGTGTGATATTCCTCATCATAGTATATATTGGTTATTATAATCTTTATGTGAGTTGTAGGTTGTAGTTAGCTCCTAGTTTTAGTGTAGTTGGGATATTATCTCAACTAAATTGATTGGCTAAGATTATCAATCTATCTTAAGCATAGTTTGATGTGTAAATATATGATATTGTGATGATAATATAATATGTAGAATAAAGTTTTGTGTGCAAGAATTATATTTGTTCCAAGCCCTCCTTTTCTTTTCTATTGAAGTTTCCAAAAGTTCCCAACTTCTTGGAATCATTCTTAGCTAGTTGGCGATGTTTCATTCCTATTCTTTGCCTCTTAAAAATGTCAAAATGATAGAAATGAGTTTCCACAATTCCAAAAGTGGTTCCCATGCAACTATTTACTAAAGAACGGGGTGAAGCTTTTTCTCCCCCTTTTTCTAGATTTTCTTTTTTAAATGGAAGGAACTCTTTTTCATTTCCTTATAATTTATAAATGGAAGAATAAAATATTACAATGAATCTTTATGGAGTTTTTCCTCTTTTCTTCTTCCCAAAATTTTCTAGATTTAAGGAAAAATAATTGTTAGCCACTTATTCATTCCTTAGAATTTATAGATGGAAGGCACTCTTTTCTTCTTCCCTGAAATTTCTAGAAGGAAGGCAAAAATTTGATAAATAACTGTTGATAATTCCAAAACCTTTATGCACTAAATACAAAGACATTTACTATTCAAATTAACACTTATGGTTTTAAAACACTAATTTATATGTATGTATGGATGGATGGATGGACAAATCTCATCCCTAATAGCTTCCAACTAGGGACACCACTTGGCTTACTTCGTGGTGCTCAACTAGTACTACATTGGGGACAATTCTAATGGTGGGGATTGTTGGAATTGTGTGGATGGAAAAAATTCAAGAAGAGTTTCGCACCAAAGAGTGAATAAAAATATCTACCTTCATTTTCATAAGCAAGCACAACAAAATAGTTTTACATCAAGAATTAACATGCTTTTAATAGCAAATAACTTAACAAGCCTTAAGAGAAAATCTCAACAAGCTAATAAGATCGAGGGGCTAATGATAATGATAAATCTAGTTCAAGATAATATCTAAACCACCAATAAGAGTAAGAAACAAAGCAGGAAAAACCCACAATTAATTTTATCCTATACGGAGGTCTCATAGAACAACTAATATAAAATGTTAAAACATGTTAAGGATCCCTATCATTCCTCCCAAGAAGAAAAGAATTAGCCTACAATACATTAAGGGGAGAGGGAAATGTTGTTATAGTCAATGTTGAATAAGCTTGATGTGAAATATGACCTCACATACAACAAGGTAAGAAGTAGTGGAATCCTAGCAAATATTATTTTCGAGAATTGATTCCATAGGATTGTTGGTCCATGATAAGTGTGGAAAATATCATGGATGACCCTTTGATTCAAAAGATCATAGTGGAAGGCATCATGACCTTGAAAGGATTCTTAATGGGATGAAAAATGGTTAATAGGGTTGATAGTATTATGAACTATATACATTGAAAATGATAAGAAGTCAACGGATATAATTAACTTTGAAAGGGAAACATACTTTTACAATGAATTCAATACATAAGACAAGATGAGATAATCCTAAGATCAGGTCTCCTTTGTATATATATAGGATACAAAGGTGTAATGAAAGGTTCTAGACTACCTAATAATATCACAAATAAACTATTAATGATTTCTTATCAAAGCCTTAATATAAGGGCCCAAGGGTCTTAGCCTAACCCCCTTTTTTAAAAAAAGCTTTTCCCTCGAAGCTCATAATTGAGGATGTTTCTTCATGAACTGCTCATTTTCTATGTAGATTATTCTAGAGGATATTCTTCCACTCTATTGGGTACCCCATAATGGTTTTATTCTAAATAGATAGAGAACATTGATTTATAATTTTTTACAGTTCAAGAATTAACTTCCCTTCTTCATCTAATTCTAGATGTTATGTTTGCACCAACATAGTTTGTCTAAAAACGTTGTTGATGACGTGAATTAGATCAATATATTATTTTTCATCCATGTCAATGCTTTTAGAGTGTAAATTTTGGAGGAAACGACTTACAATGTCATTTTTTATCGGTGGCCCCAATTTGGAAAATTTCGGGCGAAAAAATTCAAGAGCCATTTTGAGGTCTTAAATGACAAATTTTCATAGTCCCAACCTTACTATGAATCTATATTTGTTGAAAATGCAACAAGAAAGTCTCAATTTTGTTTTTTTCCTTAATCAAATTGAGGAAATTTGAAATTCCACATCAGCAAACAAATTGGAGGAGTTAACTAAGGTGACATGGCTCTTGTCACTCAGTGAAGAACACTCAATTTGAGTTAATGAGTTGAAGTTCAATTTACTTGAGTTGGTTCTTAAAAATAGGAGTCTAGCTCAGTGAATTTGAGTTAGGGACATGAAGTTTAGTTTTGTGCATTGGGTTCTTAAATTTTATGAGCCTAGTTTGAGTTAATTTCAGTTGTAGCAATTTAATTCAGTTAAATTTAGTTATGGATAGTTAAACTAGTTCTAACTATTGGAGGAACTAGTGGAAGGTCAAGTTGTGGAAGTGTAACTTAAACCACACTTAGTGATCATCTAGGTAACTAATCAATCAACCTAAATTAGCTCATGCATGCAGAGAATTCAAGTTACCCAGTTGAGATGGAGATTCCAAGGCAGTGTACTATCGGTTGTAGACTATTCCAAAGTGTATAGGTGGTGCATGCAGTAAGCGGATGAGCCTAAAGGAATTTCACAATTCCAATTGAGGAATTTCCTAATTAATAACATGTTAATTCCTTATGGAACAACTTGAGGAAATAAGAGTTTGGAGGGCTTGAAAATTAGCTAAGTGTTGGCTAGAGTCAGCCAGTCAGGCAAAGGGATACACTATACACTTGTAGGTTGTTTTTAGGCTTGAGTAGGCATATGTATTTCATCTCTATTATTTGATTAATGCAATACAAATAGGAAGGGGTTTTGAGTAGTTGCTTTCCCGTAGATAAATCTTTGTGCATGTGTGATGTTTCCTTTTGCATGTATATGATTTGTGTTCTAGATGGTGAATTAACTTTCTTAGATCAGTAGAGTAGCTTCGAGACTTGTGATTTAGTAAATTTAATGATCAGTTTCGAATCTACACATTAATTTCTACATGGTATCAAAGTAAGATTCACAATAGAGCAGAAATTTTGAAGTTGTTATTGTAGGAGGATCAGATTTACAGGATCAATTATTCAAAGCTAGAAGGATGGATTTCTATGGACTAACACTCGAGTATGTCCTTGAGGGAATATTGAACTATGTTACTTGGAAGGACCACATGGAGGAAGTGCTGGAAGATAATGGATTGAAGGAATTCATCGATAATGATATCCCTAAACCAACAATAATTGATGCTCATAATCTAGCAGAATGGAAGAAGTATGTAGCCAAGGCAAGGATAATCATATTGGAGGGAGTACGAGACTCTGTATGTAATGTTGAAAGCACTGGCATATTTGTTCCAGAATAGTAGTGACCACAGGAAGCTGGCGCTCAAGGATAAACTTTGAAATATCAAGATGCATAAGAACAATACTCTTCTGTAGTACTTGAGTATGTTCACACAATGTCATTATGAGCTTGGTCAAGTTGGTGTTACTATTACAAATGATGATCTGGTAAGCCTATCCCTTCTAGGCCTTCCCAAGAGCTAGCACAACTACCAAGATTTGGTGAATGGGAGGGAGAAACTACCAAATTGGGAACGCTTATGGTCCGATTTGGTACAGGAGGAAATAAGATGGAATACTAGAGATGGGACCTCATCTAAAGAAGAGGAAAAGGAATTTTCATTAATTAGCGAAGGAATGAAGGCCAAGGGGAAGAAGTCTCAAGGTGAGGTTGATTTCGACCAACAGGGAAAGAAGAAAGACTTGTCCAAAAACAAGTGTTTCAATTGTCATGAATTCAGGCACTATGCCATGAAGTGTCCACACAAGAAGGCAAGCAAGAAGGAGTCTACAGTAGCAGCAGTAGGTGAAGCTTTAGCTTCATAGTTTGAGTTTGGCATAACTCTCATCGCATGTATGGTGAGCATCATGATGGGGAGTGTGTGGTGCTTGGACAATGGTGCCTCGTTCCATATGATGGGGAACAAAGAATTTTTTAGTGATTTGGAGGAGAAAGATCTCCAGCTTCACATTGAAATGGGAGATGATGGAAGGTATAGGGTGACATGATTGGTAATCACCTTTTAGAGGGAGTTAGGCTCTCCTCTCAAACTCAAGGATGTCATGTTCCTTCTAGGACTAAAGAAAAATCTCATCTCAGTAACAATGTTGGAAGACCATGGTTATGATGTGATCTTCAACAAAGGAAAGGCATTCCTAAGACACATAGCCATGGGAAAGGTGAAGAAGATCGAGTTTCGATTCAAGAACCTATATGCACTTAAGGTAGAAGATTCATGCAAAGCCTTGAGGAGCAAGGTAGAGACTAGAGATATGGTGGTTGAGAGGGAGCATGTTATACCTTTCAACATGCAACCTCAGAAGGAGCCTTAGGAAGTTGTGGAGCAGCCACAAATGGAGAGGCAGAGAGGAGATAGTGTGGAGACATCCACTAAAGAAAATGCCTCCAATAATGGAACAGTTTGATCCAAGTGGGTAGAGGGAGGACATGTAGTTATACCTCTAGGAGTGAGATGGAGCGTTGTAGATACTTAGTCCAAGAGTTGCAAAAATTTCGGCAGGATCCATTGATGTGTTCTCCTCATGGATCATTACCTTGTTATGAGGGCCCACAATATTCAGTAGTAGGAGGATCAATGTTAGTCAGATGCTGAGGAGTGCAAAGGAATGTTGACAGTAGAGTAGGAGGCTCAGTAGAAGATTCAACAACAACACAATTTTCCCAGTAGACAATTGCAGACACAGTTGATTCAATTTGTTTTTTTTTATGCATCTCAGTTGCAGATGTTGCAGTTGTAGCAACAATGGTGAGAGGTGTTACATGCAGTACATTCAAAGGAAACGGGTGGTTGATAATCCCTTTCTTGCTGAGAGGGGGTGTTGAAAATGCAACAAGAAAGTATCAATTTTGGTTTTTTCCTTAATCAAATTGAGGAAATTTAAAATTTCACATTAGCAGACAACTTGGAGTAGTTAACTAGAGGTGACATGGCTCTTGTCACTCAGTTAAGAACACTCAATTTGAGTTAATGAGTTGAAGTTTAGTTTACTTGAGTTGATTCCTAAAAAATAGGAGTCTAGCTTAGTTAATTCGAGTTAGGGACATGAAGTTCAGTTGTGTGCAGTGGGTTCCTAAATTTTAGGAGCCTAGGTTGAGTTAATTTCAGTTGTAGCAATTTAATTAAGTTAAATTGAGTTATGGTCAGTTAAACTAGTTCTAACTATTGGGGGAACTAGTGGAAGGTAAAGTTGTGGAAGTGTACTTTTAACCACACTTAGTGATCATACAGATAACTAATCAGTCAACCTAAATTAGCTCATGCATGTAGAGAATTCGATTTACCCTATTGAGATGGAGATTCCAAGGAAGTGGACTATCAATTGTAGACTATTCTGAAGTGTATAGGTGGTGCATGCAGTCAGAGGATGAGCCTAAAGGAATTTCAAAATTATAATTGAGTAATTTCCTAATTAATAGGGGCATAATTCCTCAAGGAACAATGCAAGGAAATAGGAGCTTGGAGGGCTTGAAAATTGGCTAAGTGTTGGCCATAGTAAGTCAATCAGGCAAAGGGATAGATTATACACTTGCAGGTTGTGCTCAGGCTTAATAAAGCATATGTATTTCATCTCTATTATCTAATTAATGCAATAAAAATAGGAAGGGGTTTTGAGCAATTTATTTCCCTAGATAAATCTTTGTGCATGTGTGATGCTTCCTTTTGCGTGCCTATGATTTGTGTTCTAAATGGTGAATTAACTTTCCGCATACCAGTAGAGTAGCTTCAAGTCTTGTGATTTAGTAAATTTCATGAGAATTTTCGAATATACACATTAATTTCAACAACATTCCATAATATACACATTGATACCTGTCCAATAGTGCAAGAATTGCCTCAATCAGAGCTAGTATGAGAAAGTTATGTCTCCCAAAATTTGACCTATCAAAATTGACCACCAGAATTTAAGAGGATGCCACATCAACACCCATTACCCATGGAAAAGGGGCTAGCCATGTGAACAATATGAATAAGACTTTAGAAGAGTCAAGTTTTAACTCATATTGAGGGTTGAATAGGTCAAATTTTACCCCTAGTTGGTTATGAGGCTATGTTATAATCGAACCAACAGAAGGAAAAAGAGTTTCATTCTATTTAAGGGAATTATTTTCCATAGATGAACAAAGGATCTGATAGTTAATAAAGAGAGATAAAATAGAGAGGGTTTGTGCATTGTAGCATCCCATGGGCCACAAGTCTCAGTCTTTTGCACTTGCATCCAATTCCATTTAGAGAAAGAAAAAGTATAGCAACCTCAACTTCCAACTAGGTTTTCTCTTGAAAGGATTTCCTAGATCATATCTTATGTTATTATGGTTGTGAGTGATTATATTTATATCTACTCGCTATTTTTGTCATTTTATATATCACATGCATGAAAATAGTAACTTATAAATCCAAAAGTCTAAGGAAATATAACCCTCATATTATAGATTTCAGATTTTAAGTATAGTTTTATAAGATCTTATTGTGATGAACTATTCAATGGAATATCCATGACATTTTACTGACCATTTTAGAAAAAATACATGAAAAACCTTATGAATACAAGAAGAAATATTTAACCCATACGTCACTTTTCCAATCCTGCAAAGAATATATTAGAGTCCATAATAATTTGGAGCTTATTTATGATTCTTTGACTGCTTGAGTGTAGATTTCTTATAAAGTTGTAGTCTCAAAAATGTCCAATCACCCTCACATTTTCTTTCACTACAATGGTTATCAACTTGTTGTTTCATCTTGTTTTGCATTATTTGAAGGTTCTCCTTAATAATTGTCAAGGTTTCTTTAATATTATTCATATGTGACTTTAGTTCTTGTACTTTTGACCTATCTTGGAAAGATCATGAGATACTAGGAGTTGGATAACCATAGAAGGGTATCAAATGAGGTCATTTTAATAGATGTGTGATAGGTAGTATTATGCCATCATTCTGCCAATGGAAAATACTTCATCCATTGGGATTGGTTATCTAAAGAATAACATTATAGATAATTGTGGTAAATCCGAACCATATTTCTCCAAAATAAGACCACAAAAGTCTAAAATCTAATAACCCTCTAAATGTTTGTAAAATATTTCTATTTGGGCATATGTTTATTGATGATATATTGAACTCATTGCTAGTGTTTTTCAACTCATCTTCCATAATTATTTCCAAAAATTTCCCATGAATTGTGGAGCTCTGTCACTTACTATTACTTCAGGAGCACCATAAATTTTATGAATTTCCTTCATGAATACTTTTTCCACTTGGCTTCCTGTGTATGTACCTTGAATTCCACAAAAATGTGCATGTTTTGTGAATCTCTCAACTGTTTGGAAAATTAATTGTCTTAATAAAACAAGTTAATTCACTCAAACATAAATTATCTATTAGGGCAGGTCTTTGTATTTCAAGCTTATCATGCAAAATATATGCAAGCGACACTTTCTAATTAGCATTGGCTAATTCCTAATGTTAAATTGTCTTCTAAAATATATTAACACATAATCAAATCAAAGTTTGTTGTCACTCTTCATACTTGTAGGAATAAAAATCATTCTCACAGTCAAACCCTCACTTGCATAAGAATAACTCACTATAAATGGAAATGAAAGTCACTCATGCATAAATAAAATAACAATCATTCATCAAAACCACTCTTACAAGGAAAAGGAAGATCAATCCTTAAATCATTTGCAAAATACCATTCAACCACAACCGACCAGAATCAACCCTTCATTAACTAATTAGCACATTGTAACATATGTAAAACAAACCAACACTCTGTTTCAATATCAAATTATAAATATGTATCAACACATAGTTAGTAAGGATCGATCCAATAACTATGTTGTTGATCTAGGTGGATATTGGTGGCCACCTACCTATTCCACTTGGATACTCAACACTGTTTTCTATCAGTTTCCTATTTTTCAACACAATTTTCTATTTAGGTAGTTTTTTGGTCCTGAACTTCTAGAGCTATTTTGAGGCCCTAAACGACGTTTTTTGGGGAAAATAGGAAAAATAGAGTTTTTCACTTATGTTTGCAATTGAAAGTTGTTTTCCTCATATAGACCTTTATAACGGGCTATTGCGCATGTCAAACGGAGATAGTATGCCAAAGTTACGCCCCCAAGAAGTTGATGTTGCAACTAACCCCATTAGAGCCCATACCTTTTGGAACTTCATCTCCTAGGGTTAGGTTTTTGTATGTTTAGGTTTTCTCAATGTTTATTCATGATAAAAAGGCCTATTAGCCTCATTATAACATAGTTCAGAAGGCACATATCCACCACATCTCTTCTCAGAGATAAGCTACCATCACTCGAGCTAGTTTGTTCCCTTTCTACATGTAAACAATTTTCAGTATTTGTTATTTAATAATTGAAGTTTTGTTTCATTGCATTTTTTTTATAAAATTTTTATTTCATTCTTGCATAAGTCTGGATTAGTGGTATCAAAGTGGTTTGATATTTCTTTGTTTTCCTGTACATGTCCCCAACAAGGTTAGGGTATAAATTAGGACTTGAACTAGTTGAACCTTTGCAAAACCGGCCTTGCCGACCTTGAAGACCTCCCATGGAAAAATAAAAGAAAGACAAGGGAGTAGGATATCCTTTGAAATTGTTGCTTAAAGAGGCTCTTGAGCAACAAAGGAACAATATGATGGATAATTTTTCCTAGATCCTTCATCAAATGCAAGTGGACAAAGCATCTTCATCCAATAATCACTTTAGAGGTACCACCCCCTGTAAGGTACAAGTTAACTTTGATATTCCTATATCTGAATGGTAGATAGACATAAAAGCATTAGACAAATGGGTAAATCTACTGAAAGGATATTTTTTGGTCTATAATTTTTCTGATAGGGAAAATATTACTTTTGCACTTGTCAAGGCCACCCCCCATGTTAAGGACTAGTGGGAAACTTACTATGAGCAGACAACCGAGGAGGAACCCTCACTTCTTTCAACCACACCCTCTTGGAATTCTTTATGAGACACCATTAAGGAACAATATTACCTTGTTAGGAGATGTGAAGACAACTACATAAAACGGACCACATTATAGTAGGAAAAGGACCAAGACATGCCAGAGTTCAAGAATATTTTTCATACCCTCTGCACGAAGTTGGGTATCAAGGAATCTGAGTGGCATATGTTGCTCAAATACCACAGTTTCTTGCACAAATACATCCAGGTGGAAATGGATTTCCTAAACATCTCCTTGCTTGGTGCAACGTACCAATATGTTGTCAATATCGAGTAGAAATTTAAACAGAAGAAGCAAGACATTGGATCGATGAATCCAAGGTAGGGAAAAGGCACCTTCAAACCATAGAACAAAGTATAGATCCAAGGTGGAGGAAGCCAGGACAACCCATTAAATCCATAATCAAAGAATAACACAATGAAGACAAGAAGGACACTGGAAAGTGGTGTGATTTCCACAAGACCCCCACTCACAACACAAATGAGTGCCTCGCCAACCAATCACTGATGGCCAAGCTAAAAAATTCATAGTAAGATGCATGTTACACCCTTAGCCAGAACTCGACAAGGGGAAATAGATTATTGATGCAAAACCCAGTGCCATTATTGCCACCACCAAGGTGCAATAGGTTGAACCCAAAGATCCAAAGGAGGGGGAGTGTCTCTTCCACTCACAAATGTGGGTGAAGGGTTCTTCATTTTGATTCATTGTCACTAGTGGAAGTCAAAAGAAACTCATCTCATTAGAGGTTGTTAAGAAGTTTGGCCTGCCAACAACATCACACCCACAACCATACACAATAGGATGGCTCCAACAAGGGCAAGATCTTCTCGTCAACCAACAATGCCACCTTCCATACAACATCAAGTCCTTCATGGAGGTACTATGTGATGTTTCTCTCCTTGAAGTTTGTGATGTTTTATTAGGCCAACCATACTTGTGGAAGCAACATGTTGTGTACAAGTCCAAACATCATATTATTATTATTACTTTGGGCATAAAACTATACATGATACCAAAGGCAGCTCCACTTACTGCCATTTCTTTGATATCTGCTAAGCAATGCAATAAGATCGTATCCCAAATAGGGAAATTTGATTTCTTCTTGATTTTCTCTCAAGGTCAGGGGAAGATCGTGGCCACATTCATGGCCCCTAGAAAGGGTTCCTTTGTGTAGAAAAATCAAGTTGGTAAGGTCATGGAAGAGTATAGGAACATATTCTCCTCACCCACAAGGGTACCCTTGCATTATCGGGTCAAGCATTCCATTGATCTGACTTATGCAACACATCTACCTAATGGGCCAATATACTATTGTTCTCTTTTGGAAACCGAGGAAATCAAGAAACATATCTAGGAGTTTCTACAAAAATGGCACATCCGACTAAGTTACTCACCTTGTGGGAGCCTAATTTTACTTGTACAAAAGAAATATGGGACCTGGAGACTCTGCATTAATTATCGAGCACTGAATAAAATCACTGTCAGGAATAAATATCAAATCCCATGGATTGATGACCTTATTGAATAGCTCAAGGGGTCTGTGTACTTTAGCAAGATTGATTTGAAGTCTTGTTATCAACAAGTTCAAATAGAACCCACAGATGTATGGAAGACCTCCTTCAAATTCAAGGAGGGTCCCTTTGAGTGGTTGTCATGCCCTTCGAGTTGACAAATGCCCCTACAACTTTTATGAGGTTGTTGGATGACATCTTCCAGACTTTCACCAACTCATTTGTGGTTGTATATCTAGATGACACCCTCATCTTGAGCAAGAGTTGGGCAGAGCACTTGCAACATATTCAACAAGTCCTTCAAACCCTGCGACAACACAAACTATGTGACAACTTGGAGAAATGCTCCTTTGGCATTAACCGAGTCCAAAATCCGGGCTACATAAGTGATGAGCAAGGCATGCATGTGGATCCAACTAAGATCTAAGTCGTTCAGGATTAGCCAACCCTTACGACTCTAATAGAGATTTGCAGCTTTTTGGGCCTTACCAATTTCTATCGAAGGATCATGTTGGGGTTCTCTCATATCACTTGACCTTTGAGTCAAGTTACCAAAGGTGAAGAGAAATATTTGTTTTTTGGTCCGAGTCACAACAGAAGGAATTTGTTGAGATGAAACATAACCTTTTCTCTATGCCAGTCCTCACATTTCTAGACCTACAACAACCATTTGAAACTGAGACAGATGCATTCGACTATGTTATTGGTGCAGTTCTCACCCAACAAGGGCATCTGGTGGCCTAACATAGTGAGACACTCTCTAATACTATTCAAAAATATCCCACATATAATAAAGAGATTTATTCCATCTTGAAGGCTTGTCAAAAATGGAAACATTAAATTTTGGGGAAGGAGACGATCATCCACATAGATCACCGACCTCCAGTTTATGTAGACACAATGAAAGTTACATAACAATCACCATCATAAGCGGTCCACATATTTGCAACAATTACATTTGAACATTAAATACAAGAAGGGAAGCACCAATAATGTTACATATTTCCTCAATCGGATCTCGGTTGTGGCACTGACCATTGTTCTTAACTCTTGTGGGCATGAGACTTCTAGATGACCGCAACTATACCAAAATGATCCATAATCCACCACCACGTATCAGATATTTATGGATGGAAAGCAAGTTACAAACTTCCAACTCCGGGACACACTGTTATCCTACCTAGGACACCTTTGTGTTCGTTCAAGTGAGCACACAAAACTAATTTGCGAGGCACACTATAGTCGAGTCACATAACACTAGTTTGGAGAAAGCAGTGGAAGTATTTCATGTTAGGTAAACTTGACTCAGGGATAGAGTCAAAGTTGACTAGGTTAAACAATGGTGGTTTTTGGCATGTGGTATAGTGTACCCATGGTATTGCATGTAATGGAGCCTTACTTCATTGTAAAGGGGCCAAGGAGGTGAGCGGTGAAGGCTCACTTGGATGGGTTGGCCAGGGTTTTGGCCAAGCTTAATGGAATTCCATTAGGCTAGGTTTCTCCCTAGAGTTGGGGTTTTCCCATGGTAAATACTGTGCATATTATGTTTGAATTTTATGATTGTTGTTGTGTTTAATTTTTCTCTCTGTAAACAATTAATTCTCAATAGTAAATTTCTACATTTGGTATCATTGGCTTCAGAAGGATGCTTATGTTGCCAAGGGTTTATGGCATGATGAATAAAACACGGTGGCAGAGATTGAGATCTGACACTGTTACACGTCTATTTGGGCAAATCACTCCTGAACATAAGATCAGTGTAAATAGGGTCTATCAAACCCTAATTCAGTTGTTACATGCCCTAGACATGCCACCTCATTGCGTGCTTTCATCCATGAGAGTTTCTTGACTTCAAACCCTCCTGAAGTGCTTCCTTGGGTCACCAGTGCACCCCTGGTTAGGGTTAAGTGCTCTGTAGAGTAGGTAGCTCCATTCAAGGCTGTGTTACAGAGCACTTAAGCCCACTCAAGCCTACACTAGGCGAGAATCCTTGAAATGTTCATTTGATCCTGAGTATATTCCTCCTTTCTAGAGCCTTCTAGAAGGAACACAACTCCTATCCTATCAAGATGAGCTCGACTTAGGATAGACTTGGATCATCTAATCCTCTATGCTCTCATCCCTTTGAACATGGAAACTAATCATCGAATTATAGAAAACCATCCAATGCCACATTAATGACAAAACCACTTGCATTCATCTATAAATTGGCCTCCCATCATAGAACGAAGGAGCTTGGATATTATAGAGAAATATTGTTGGTTTAGAGACTTGAAATCATTATCAAAGTAATGTTATGTTGCTGGATTGATGTTTTTATTGGTGTGATGAGGGCTTGGACTAAGCTGGATGAGTGACACAAGATCGAACCACATTGGGTGTAACTTCTCCTTCTATAAATCAATAAAGTTGTTTGTTCCTTTTCCGATACTTTTTTCTATATCTATGATGAATGTATGTTCAAATGTTGTCGATTCCATTTGTTGACAATAAATAGATCATATGCTTTGATTGTTGCCGTCTTCTGTTTATGTTGGCAGGTACCAATTGAGCGAATTCAGTTTGAGCAGGAGCAACAGGAGTAACTCAAAGGAGATAAAAGGAAGTGAAGGATCACGAGTAGGTTCTTTTATCTTATCTGTTTATTGTAGGAAAAGGTTAAACATCTTTACTTCAATTGTTCTAAGTGTAACTACCCACTTAGGGAAGATATTCTTATCCGTAGGTATAAATTCTATATAACAAATTGGCGACCATACTGGGGAACGCCCATTATTCCTAGTAGTTATCCCTTGTCTTAGTAGCACCAGTAGACTTTGCTTGAGTTCATTTGCCTATATTCAGTCATTTTGAAGCTTTTTTGATCAAAATGTGTTCTTATTTGTGTGCTGATAGTGATTTCCGGCATCAACACATTGTTGTTCTTGACACAGTGCACTGCAAAGCAGCCTTAGCCTAGAGATAGTTCTTTGCAACACACTGTCTCCTACTCAGGGCTGCGCTGGTCCTTGTCAAGCCAAAAACCCATCTTTTTGCTTGATTTTTTCCAAATTGTTTCACATCTTGTTTGCTGAATGGTCAATGTTTCTCTGTCCCTGAAGTCCAAATTAGCATTTCTTTTCCATGCCCACTTTGGCTTTGTTTGTTCAATGTTTCTTTATGTTTTCTTTATCATTGTCAAATCAATCCCAAAGTTAGCTTACATTGATTAGTCTTTACTTTTCTGAAAAAGAATTGTCATAAAGTCTTCATTTCTTTGAAAAAGAAACTGTCATAAAGTCTTCGTTTCTTGTGAAAAGCATTGATTGATCGTTTGTGCATTTAGTTTCTTTATGTTCATCTAAACATTAAAGGAATGAAAAGAAAAACATGCATAATGCATTTAGAAGTTTGTGTGTGCTTGTAGGAATGGTATAGGGAAAGTTTCATTAGATGTGCTCTATGCTCTTTGTTTAGAGATTCTGATTGCTCTATCCCTTTTAGTTACGGTTTTCATTGTTTAAATCAAATGAAAAGAATGTTTCCCATCTTAGTTGCATTCTAGGAGTTTTAGAAACATCACACAGTGAACCTGAAAGACAAACTTTTAAACAAGATCAACTAAAATTTATCTCAATTAACCTAATGGAACATTGTAACTTAACGCATAACATTTAGAGGTCTAGGCTAGAGACGTGTTCCGACGTTGTTAAACATAGCAGCTATCACTAATGGTCTGCAATACATTTTGAGTGTGATACCTCATTCCACGTACATAAGTATATCATAGCTCGTCCACGTACTTTCAGGTATATCGGGCAGTGTTATAGTACGAAAAGTATAAGGGAATGCTCTCACTATGCAGTTTTGCATTAGACAACGCTAACCCAGATTGGGCCTCCACCTACTTTCGGGTATATTTGGGAGGACTACATTAGGTTGCTATCCATCCATAGGTAACCAAGTCGGCTGCCTTGTATACTGCGATACACCAAAAACATCATTTGGGGAGATTACCTCCACGTATGTTAAGTACTTGGCTCCTTTGAGGTGATATATTGCAGTTCACAGTTACTTGGTAATTCTTTTGCCTAGATTACCCTCTTTTTGTTTATTTCTTTTATAATAAAATAAATCAGCAATCGTGGAAGAAAATCAACCTTTACACCGTCATTCGCATATTACAACGAGTAAACCTCCTTTACCGCCTAAAGCTACACCTAGTCGGTGAAAGCGGTCTTGTTTAACTGAGTCTAGTACATCACAAACTTTTGGTTCTTCATCTGATTTACCAGAGTCACCTATACTGGTACATACTGCAATTCCAGTTACTCCTACTATTACTGGTTTATCTGCTACTAAAGTGGAACCTTTACAACTACCTGAGGACACCGAAAGTGAACTTAGTGAAACGATAATTGAAGTTGTACAACAAGAAGTTGATCCTCAACAAGAAGTTATTCAAGAAATTCATCCTGAACCTGTTGTTCTTTTACCAGAACTCTTGGATCCCGAAGTTGAACAACTAGAAGTTGTTCCTGTACCGAAAGATGATCGACCAGTTTATCCTCAGACATCTGTAATTGTTGATACTTCTCCTTTACCATAGAGTCAAACACCAGAATTTGTTACATACTTGATGGTGAAATCCTTCCATCCAGTTTGATTGCTATGGAAGAGGAATTTGAAGAAGAAACTTCACCTAGAACTCCAACTCGTTTTGGACCAGGGCTTTATCTTTATCCTTCTTTTCCTTGGTTAACTTATACTACTCCTCTTGATCCCATTTATTTTCAAACTCCTATAGATTCATTAGGACATTTATTGGGTCATTTGACTATGGCTGAAACAACATCCCAGGTTGTATCACCTGTTAATACTTCTTCGATGTTTACCACAACACCTGAGTCACATCTGTATGGTGGTCCGTCCGTCCCATTAGGTTACCAATCATTATCTGGAACTCACTTCAGTGTTTCTTCTAGCCCATGGTCTTCGCCCATGTTGTCCATAGGAATTTTACCTGGTTCTTCACTTACGGATACTGAACAATTTGATCCATCAAGTCAATGTCAAACTGGTCCATCTGGTTACCGTCCAATGTATCCACTTAACACTGGATTACCTCCATATGGAGAACAATCTGCCCAATCTACTTATTCTCCATACTCTGGGGGACCACCATATGGGAGTATACCGTCATCTTTAGGTCCAACTTATTCTAGAAGGACTGTTTGTTAATGGCAGCCTACAATGCCTATTCAACCAATTCTTGTGTATGCATCACAACCAATACAACCTGTTTCATCCATACCTACTACACCTGTCGTTACAACTTTACCACAGTTGCAAGCTCAGTTGATTGTATCTCAACCTTTGCACGCTGGTCCTTCAACCTCTTACCTTCAAGTTTCAGGTCTATAGACTCAATCTTCTCAGGCCATTTTACAACAACCGTTTGTGTCTGGAATCGAACAACCTCAAGCCAGTTTACCATTAACTGGGATGAATCAGACTTATACTGGTCCAATTTATCCACAACCTGGTAAAACTTGTACTGGTAGGAAACAGCCGTTGTATCAACAACCGTGGCAGCCACAATACCAACAAAAACAATTCCAACAGTACCAAACTTATCCTAGACTTGGTCAACAAGCCTATGTTGGGTTTGGTCAATAACAAGCTTACCCAGGTTCTAGTCAACAAGCCTATGCTAGTTTTGGCCAACAAAAAAATTACCCTGGTTCCCAACAACAACCTTATACTGGATATGCTCAACAAACCTACACCTATCAAGGTTACCAGTAGCAGATTCCTTATGCTGGTATGCAAAGGCCTATTGCCCAAGCAATTCCATCTTACCTTGGTTACGCTCAACCCAACCTAAACCGACAACTGCCTTTTGTCGCAACACTTGAATTACCGATTTAAATTGGCTTACCAATGATCCCATTCTTTATTTAGCTTGGTGGCTGGTGATTCCACACAAATTGCCTTCTGATATTCCTAAGTTCAATGGAAACCCTGGAGAAGATCCATCCAATCACGTTATGACTTTTCATTTATGGTGTTCATCCAAGTCCCTAAATGATGATTCAGTAAGACTACGTCTTTTCCAGCGAATGCTCACTAGTCCGGCTACAAAGTGGTATACTGATTCACCACGAGCTTCATTTGACAACTTCACAACCTTAGCCACTACATTTTTAACCCATTTCTAGTTACCCATCAAGTATGAAACTGGAACGGAACTGTTGACCAACTTTAAACACACCACTGCTACTCACATTTCTGATCATATTCATGAGTGGCATCGTCTTCGTTGAATGGTCAAAAATTTTGTTCCTGATCAGCTTTTAGCTGAGTGGTTTATTAAATCCTTGTTGCCATATGTCACTGAGGATGTAGTGAAAGGTGGAGTTTTTACTAAAGAGCAAGTAATTGCTCGTGCCCAATACTTAGACTTGACTTACACCCAGTCTGGCATGCTCTATGATAAGATTCCAAATGCACCTAGACCAAATTTTACTGTTCCACCACCTCCATCCAGTAAGGACTCTCATGCCAGTGACGGTGTGATAGGTTCTTCAAGCACTCAAACAGCAAGTAGACCATCTAGTCAAACACTTGCTATTTCAAATCAAACCTCTAATACACCTGATAATACACTTGCTTCTGAAATAATGTCATCTGACAAAGGTAAAAATGAAAAGCAATCTGGAAGCAAGAAAAAGCGGAAAGCCAAAAAGAGACAAAATTCTCCCCCTTAAGATAAATCATTTGATTCCTATTCTCCAGCTAGGAAACCTCATTACCCATGTTTAATTTGTAATGAGGAGCACTTTACGCGAGACTGTCCTCACCGCTTTGAAGTCTCAAAACTTCTTAAGACTTCTAGTACATCCGTTGTGTTGACAGACCCTTTTCCAAACCCAGAGACTCATTTGGTTGCTACAGATCATGCTTCCACTTCACAAGTGCTTATGCTATCCGCCACTAAGCCTAAGACTGATGTTTTGGTGACTACACAAAGTAAAGATTATGGTAATCCACTGTCGTCATCGAATAACCAGGCTATAGATCAACCAAATACTTCGACTTCGACTTCGTCTGACTCCATTCCACCACCCATTGCACTAGAGTTAACAATAAAACTGCCTAAGGGAGTTGTTCATAAATCTACATTCAACCCTCGAGCTTGAGCAGTGCAAAATTATAACATAGTAGAAGATTTGGCTTAGTCACCTTCTGCTATGTCGACGCTTGAGGTGCTTCAAAATTGTCCCTCCCAAAAGCATGCTTTATTGTCAACAATTGGTGGAATTGATCCAACGGATTCCAATCTCGTAGTTTTTAACCATGCGGGTTATACGCCACAATTACCAGCACAGTTAGCATTCTTGATCCAAGTAAATTCTTTGAATCACCTCATTCACCAAACCATTATTGACGAAGGTGCATCTACTTGTATCATGTCAATGAATTGCTGGAAAACACTTGGCTCACTGCCTTTGTCACGATCACCTACGATGTTAAAATCTTTTGACGGTCGCACTTATACACCTTGTGGAATTTTAAGTAACCTGCAGATAGAACTAGGGGGAAAAACTGTAACTGTTGAAGTTGAGGTCATTGACGGACCCCTTGACTACAATATTTTACTAGGAAGACCGTGGGTTTACGCTATGGTTGTTGTGGTTTCGACATACTTTCGTATGATCGCTTTCCCTCATAAAGGCAGAATCACAAATATTTATCAATTTGCCTTCTTCAGCTCTAGTTCATAGGCAACTGGAAGCGTTCTATTAGTTCACGAACCTCCGCTATCTCTTCAAAACATTGGAGTAGTGCTCTTCAAAGATTCTTTCCTAGTGGGCACCTTTTCACTACCGTCACCATCACAAATGATGGAAGTTGCAAAAGTTGAGACCTGTAACATGATATCTTCCACTTCATCTGACTCATGGAAGATTTCCAATAATTCCAAATTTGATATGCATAATGAAACCATGCCACTAAGCCCAATTGAGCTCGCATAACAATCAATCTTTTTGGCTTGCGCATCAAATCCAAATCCATCATCACCGATTGTATGGGTTGATCGTTCGCTAGAATATGGTACTTCCTGTGATCCCTTTTCATGTACATTTTCTACTGATGAAGGAATCATCTAATCAATGATGACAAAAGAAGAACCATGGACAAATTAACATCATCAATCCCATATTCCAGATCACATAGAATATATTCCAAATGAACTAAATTGCCCTTCAATCATTGATTTCCTTTCACATTCTGTATTTATAGACATAGTCGATTTTGAACGAAACTTATCAAATATCGAAGAAATCATTTCTATCGATATTTCGACCAAACCTGGAATTGTAGAAAACATCCATGTTGGAAAATATTGTTCTCCATTGGAACTTGAAACTTACCGTGCTCTTTTCATGAATTCCACGATATATTTGCTTGGCATATGAGGAAATTCCAGGTATTGGTTCTAGTATAGTTGAACACGAGATTAACATGTATCCTGATGTCAAGCCGGTATGACAGCGCCTCTGTCCTATTCATCCGAAGAAGGTTGTTTCCATAAAAGTAGAAGTTGAAAAACTTTTGCATGCTAGTTTCATATACCCCGTTCCTCTTACCGATTATGTTTCCAATATTGTTCCTGTCATGAAGAAAAAAGGAACAATACGAGTGTGTGTTGATTATAGGGATGTTAATCATGCTTGTCCTAAAGACAACTATCCCACTCCCTTTATCAACCAGATAATTGATGAATGTGACGGATGTGAAATATTTTCATTTATGGATGGATTTTCTGGCTAGAATTAGATCAATATCCACCTAGAAGACCAATCTAAAACTACCTTTATTTGTCCCTCAGGCACATTCGCATATAGGAAACTTCCTTTTGGTTTGAAGAACACTAGGGAAACTTTTTAGAGGGCAATGAATTATGCCTTCCACGACATCAAACACACCGTTCAACCCTATCTAGATGACTTACCTACTCATTCACGAAAATGTGTTGATCACTCGCAACATTTGAGAGCCATATTTTTACGGTGCAGACACTACAAAATTCGACTCAATCCACATAAATGTGTGTTTTTTGTTGGTTTTGGTTGTTTGCTTGGTTTCGTAGTGTCCAAAGAAGGAATTCGACTCGAACCCTTGAAGGTTAAGGCAATTCTTGATTTGCCTCCACCTTCCACTTTACTTCAGTTTCAAAGACTCCAAGGGAAGGCTAACCTTCTAAGGGGATTCATTCCCAACTATGCCAAAATGGCTAAAGGATTCACTCATCTTTTGAAAAAGGGAATTCCCTTCCATTAGGACTAGGTTGCGCAAGCTTCCTTTGATTCTCTCAAAGATACCCTGATTTGAGCGTCATTAATGTATTCCCATAATTATCAGAACGACTATTTCCTGTATCTCGCCGCTGCAGATACAAACATTGCTATGGTTTTAGTCCAAGAAGAAGATGGGATTGAACATCTGATCTATTATTTGAGTCATAATCTCAATGATACGGAAGTTAAGTATTCTTATGTTGAGAAGCTAGCTTTGTCTTCCGTTCAAGCTGTACAAAGATTTCGCCATTATATCCTACTCCGAAAGACCAATGCCATTTCAGATTGCAACCCTATGACATACATCTTGTCACGTCAATTGCTGGGGGGGAAATATTCAAAATGGATTGTCGTTTTACAGAAATTTGATATGGAATTCATCAAATCCAAGTCAAAGAAATCTCTAGTTTTTGCCGAGCTTCTTTGCGACTTTCCCTCTACTACCATCGACTCAACAATGAAACCATCAATTCCAGATGAGTCACTATTTTTGATCTCGTCATCTAACCCTTGGTATGGAGATATACTGATCTATCTCCAAACCCAAACTTTCTGGTCTGATACCTCACTTGCAACAACGATGTATTCGATATCAAGCCAAAGATTATCTGATCATTGGTGACACCCTTTACCGTCGCGGTATCAATACGATTTTTCGTAGGTGCCTCACACGTGAGGAAGTCGAGAAAGTTCTAAATGATTGCCATTTTGGTGCTTGTGGTGGAAATTTATTTGGTTATGCTACTGCATAGAAAATTCTCCGTGCTGGTTACTTCTGGCCTACCATATTTAACGATTGCATTATTGCTGTCAGAAGTTGTCATGCATGCCAGATTTTTGACCGAAACTCGCCACCTGCACCACTGCATCCTGTCATCGTTGTTGGACCATTTGCAAAATGGGGCATTGATTCCATGACATGTAACCCTCACTCAGCCGGGGGGCATGGGTATATTATTGTTGCTGTTGACTATTTTACGAAATGGGCCGAGGCGATGCCTACATTAAACAATAGTGGTGAGAAAATTGCACTTTTTTTCTTCAACCATGTGGTTACACAGTTTGGTGTACCACAAGTTGTAGTTACAGATCATGGTTTGCATTTTTGCAATCACATGATGACTGAATTAACTGCCAAGTTAGGACTCTCACATGATAGTTCTACTCTTTATTATCCATAGGCTAATGGACAAGTTGAAGCCATCAACAAAATCCTTAAGAGAATGCTTCAACGAATGATAGGAGTTCACAAATGAAACTGGCATTTGATCCTGTACTCAGCTTTGTGGGCTTACTGAACCTCGATAAGAAACACAAATGGATTCACACCTTTCCAATTGGTGTATGGTCTTGAGGCAATATTGCCAATACAATGTGAGATTTCATCACTAAAACTCGCAATTGACTTGTTACCTGACACTTCTGATGAGGAAGCATGTTTCTTAGAACTCATCCATCTAGATGAAACATGTCATGAAGCCGCATTGGCCAACGAAGCACATAAGAAATGAATTAAGGCACAATATGACCGCAATGTCAAGCCTCACATATTCTTAGAAGGAGACCTGGTCTTTCTTTATGACCAGGAAGCCGATAAATTAGGAAAAAGAAAATTTGAACCACTATGGATGGGCCCATACATTGTCAAGCGTGTTTTGGTAGAAGGTGCTTACGAGTTGGTTGATTATGATGGAATTCCATTGTTGCAGCCCCGAAATGGGCTGTATCTTAAATGTTACTATGCTTGATTGTGCGTAGTAAAAACATTGTATATATGCTTTGATTGCGTGTGTGTGTCACAGTGTGACTTTTAGAGTTTTTATGTGGTTAGTAATCCACTTTTCATTTGTTGCAGATGTCAGAATCTTTGGAACCATTTGTTGGTTATGCCGATGGTGCTAGTCGTAGTACGTAGACCCTGTATTCTGCAGCATGGGCCATATTCTCTCCAAGTGGCGAGTTAGTGAGTTTTCAAGGGATTTGTATCAGTTGTTCTACGAACAATATCGCTGAGAATAGTGCATTGATTGAACTCCTCTCTGATTCCATTTGACTTGGAATTCACCGAATCATCATTAGGATAAACTCACAACTTGTCGTACTACAACTTACGAATGTTTATTTCGTCCGAAATCCAATTATTGATAATATATTCGTTAGAGTTCGTCTCTTGGAAAGACATTTTGATTACATTCAATATCAACACATTTCCATAAACTTTAACGCATTGATTGATTCTTTAGCCAATTACGTGTTAAACATACATTTATGACATATGTAAAGAGTAAATTTTCAATTCACATCAACAGTTGAATAGGATTACACATAACCATACAAAAACACTGAAAGTAAAATAGATAAATGTTCAAATATTTTACAAAAATTTGTGTCCAAGACATGTTGGTCATCTGACCTCAAAACCTCAAAATGCATATAGTAAATCATCCTAAGTAGATCTAATGATGCTCATGATAACAGGTCACTTCTTGAGCCATCATGCATAATAGCCTCATCCAACGGCTAGGTATACCAATAGTATGGCACTTTAGTCTCATCGATAACTCCTCGATCCGAACATCCGGTATACCGAGGGTTAACCCCTCTATATGATGCTGCAACTCCACCAGTGTCTCGATCATATATAAATCCTGGAGAATTGCTATTCTGACATTTCTCCCCGCTGGTTCACCCACCTCTTGTTGATGACGCATTGGTCGAACAATGCCAATATCTATATACATGAGAACATTTTTAGTTTAGTCTTGGAAACATCAAAAAACACAAAAACATGTAAAAACTCAAAAAATAAAAAATACATGGTAAAAACAATTTACCTATAGCACCCCATTGAGCACCCACTGGTAATCTCAAATCAGGATCTTTACAAAAATCCATCCCTGCATATGGATGCTCCTTTATGATAATATGTTGCCTACAGAGCCAAGTGAAGAATGCGGTAGAAAATGAGATTGATGACTGACTAGCATGTCTAGCCATCAACTCTACCCATCTCTGCATCCATGGATCTCTAGGACCAGCTAAACTCAGTGTCACATACTGAGGTTGCATCAATGGAATTCTCTCCAAAGTAAAAGCGATCAAGATCGATTCATAGTTGAAATTTTTCGTCTTACCACTTTTTATTTTAGTTAGCTGCTCTTTCATCGAAGATAGTACTGCCTCACACTAGTTGAACATAGTTGGCTCGAGACACTTGAGCGCATACTTCATGTATGATCTATTCGCAACATGAAGTGTCATGCTACCCCCCAAATTTGCGATAGTAAAGAGGATTGTTCACAAGGGCATATCTCGAACATCCCTGATGTTTATCTTTCCATCTTTGTTAGGTTGTGTACCTAGCCGATAGAATTGTCGAATGTAGTCCCTCACTGATTCACCCCCATGGGCAGAACCTAAAAGAGAAATGGGGGCACCACGTCTCAACAATCCTGTGAGAAAGTAAATATCATCGATCAATATAGGGAGCACTTTGTCCCCTATGTGAAAAACCTGTTCCACTGGATCCCATGAATGAACCAAGAACTGCAATAGTTCTAACTGTTGCCTCATCCCGGATAACCTGAAATATTTGAGTAACCCACAATCTCTGAGGGCCTCAACAGTACCAAGATCATTTAGGGAAACCATATCCTATTCTTCATGTTCTCTTTCACGCCATGTGATAGCCATTCTAATATGATCAAAGTCTGAAATCACACCATAGGCTTAGTTAGGATCCATTTCATGCAAAAAACTGAAGAGATTTTGGGTAGAAATGATGAATCAAATTTCTAAATTGCGCCCAACGCACCCTTGATATTTAGACTGTACGATGCAAAGTAGTTTCCCTTTTTTTTATTGCTTTGCAACACAGTTTTCGATGCATAAGGGTGCGTTGATTCTAGGGCGTGATATATTTACCTTAGGGACCTTAAAACCCTAAAAATTTTGCCTGAAATTGAAAAAGAATGACCTTAAATGAAAGAGAAGAGGTAGATATCCTACCTGGTCCTGATGACAAGAAGATGATCCATGGAATCTCCCGCAATCAACTGCTGAAGTTTGAGGTAAAACACTGGTTCAAAGCACAAAACTGAATGGTAAATGTCAAATGGTAAAATGACTTGGTAAATTCTTGTTATATGGTTATTTCATGTTCATTAAATGAATAAACTATAGTTTTTACCTATTTTTACCAAAGAAATAGGTATGTTTAATCCGTTTGGTGGTTCTTTGAGCAGGTTTACAGCTGACATAGTGAATTTGACATGCATGATCATAAAATGTACTTTTGACCACAGAGCATACTTTTATCTCTTTTTCGAGATCTGTTAAAAATTGAAAAAGGAACCCCCCTAGAGTCCTCTTTTGGCTCTTTTCAAACTCTCAAAATATGAAAAGATTACCAGGCTTTTGTCCTTTTTAGCTCGTAAATGGATTGGAAACAACATCTACTTAATATAAGTTTAACCCTTTTCTGGACGAGATAGATTACTTACAAAACAAGAATACGTTGATCGAACATGGTCAATAGGTTCTCTATTGTATTATTTTACACTTTTTCGGACTTGAGAGACAAATTTACGAAAAATAACTTGTGGAGTTTTCTTTTTGTCCCTTTTCAAACTCTTTAAACATGAAAAGGACCGAGTTCTCATTGTCGTTAAACTCGTTAAAGCATCAAATAGCAACAAACTTGTCCATCATGACAAGACCGCGTTTCACCTTCACTAGACTCGTTAAAATATCACATAGTGATGGATTCACCCGAAGGGTAGAATTATACATCAAGCATATGGTATCCTTCTCAAGCTTGTTCAAAAATAAAGAGGTACTGGTCAGCAATGACTGGGGAAGATGGAAAAACTTCATCCAATTCATTCAGTGTCGCCGACATGTTCAAGAGAAGTCACTCAGTAAACTTCATCCTTTGCAATACTCATAAACCTTCATTTTCATCACTGCCATTCCTGAACATTGTGTCATCAGTCACATTCTGTCTTCAAAATCATTACACTCGTTTCTTGTCATTGATGGGGGATACATCAAGGCCCTCCTCTGAAGAGTTGCTTCTTGTTGACATTAGCACATTATCCAAGAAGTTGACTTAGAAACACCCTTCTAGTACATTGAGGCTTGCATACATCAATGGCAAGTTTCTCGCTTCCGGCGATAGGTTGACATCATGGGCCTTTGTCCAAAAGGCTTTGTATTTTGTTTGACATCAAAACATCTATTCACACCATGTAGAATGTACTGTAGTAGCTTGAGAATCATTATCATTATTGGTGATTTATCTCGCATCTGTTAACATCTTACATCATTGGCTGTTAATTAGACATTGTCTTCCCATGTTTGACTTCAGATCACATTTTCACATGGTTAGACTCGTACTTGAGCAAACGATTGGATGAGATAGAGGACCCCAGATCTAGTTTCATCCATCTGGGCTGTGATTTCAGGAGAGTACTAAATCATCTGTACGATGGCTTTACATAGATAGTCATCTTATCATGGATCTATATTTGTAGACGACTATCTGATTTATGTACATGTAATGAAAAGTTTATATGTTGAGCATGGGTATGCCTTCCCTCAGCAATTCATGAAAAATTCAAAGATATCATGATATTATGTATTGTAATTGATGCAGGTCACCATCTGCTTCAGATCCTCCTCATCACATCATAAAGCATATCACTCAACATTATCATTTTTGACTTCATGCTTTAGGGGGCAGCTGTTACAGGTCTATTTGGGCACATCACTCCCGACAATTAGATCAGTGTAAATAGGGTCTATCAAACCCTAATTCAGTTGCTACATGCCCTAGACATGCCACCTCATTGAGTGCTTTCATCCATGAGAGTTTCCTAACTTCAAACCCTGCTGAAGTGCTTCCTTGGGTCACCAGCGCACCCCTGGTCAGGGGTAAGTGCTCTGCAGAGTAGGTAGCCCCATTCAAGGCTGCGTTGCAGAGCACCTAAGCCCACTCAAGCCTATGTTGGGTGAGAATCCTTGAAATGTTCATTGGATCCTGAGTATATTCCTCCTTTCTAAAGCCTTCTAGAAGGAACCCAACGCCTATCCTATCAAGATGAGATCGACTTAGGATAGCCTTGGATCATCTAATCCTCTATCCTCTCATCCCTTTGAACATGGAAACTAATCATCCAATTATGGAAAACCATTCAATGCCATATTAATGACAAAACCACTTGCATTCATCTATAAATTGGCCTCCCATCATAGAGCCAAGGAGCTTTGATATTATAGAAAAACATTGTTGGTTTAGAGACTTGAAATCATTGTCAAAATAATGTTATGTTGTTGGATTGATGTTGCTATTGGTGTGATGAGGGCTTGGACTAAGCTGGATGAATGACACGAGATCGAACCACATTGGGTGTAACTTCTCCTTCTATTAATCAATAAAGTTGTTTGTTCCTTTTCCAATACTTTTGTCTATATCTATGATGAATGTATGTTCAAATGTTGTTGATTCCATTTGTTTACAATAAATAGATCATATGCTTTGATTGTTGTCATCTTCTATTTATGTTGGTAGGTACCAATTGAGCGAATTCAGTTTGAGCGAGAGTGACGGGAGCAACTCAAAGGAGATCAAAGGAAGCGAAGGATCACGAGTAGGTTCTTTTATCTTATCTATTTATTGTAGGGAAAGGTTAAACATATTTACCTCAACTGTTCTAAGTGTAACTACCCACTTAGGGAAGATATACTTATCCATAGGTATACATTCCATATAACAAACACAGAGGCAACATGTGTGAAAAAGTCATGATTTTGCAATGCAGGAGCTAGTTATGTTGCAAAAAACTATTCTGGTTATGGAATTGGTGGTGTAGAAGCTGATAATGTTCTAGTAGGTTTGGTGAAAATTATTTTCTCGGAAGGGTGACTATTGTGACGATGTGTATTAATCTATGCAGAGAAAATAAACCTGCAGTAAAGAAATGCATGGTTGTGTGCATTGAAGGATGCACATATCTAGATTTGTGCAGATGTAAGAGTGTTGGCTAACATGAATTTTCTTTGTTCTATGAAAATATATAGATCAACTCCAAGGTAAGAACAAAATAGAATCTAAACCCATCATTCGACCACAGAGTATGTAGAATAGTGGGTAGATCAAGACATGTTGACCCCTACGAGGAAGAGATTGATGAGGGATTTCAAGCGACTGTAGCAAGATCCACCGACATGCATCAGTCAGGCACCTAAGGAGAATGATATAGGGACATAGGTACATTTAAGTTTTGGGAGGCCGCGAATAGAGAATTTGTTCTAGTGGAGAACTTGTTGGATGAAGTGACAAAGAAAAAAGGCAAGGAAGTATCAACGACAGTGTGGCCAATCGAAATTCGATACGCAAAGATGTGGAGACATGAACCATTTGAGTGTGTGGCATGGATCATGTAACACTTTAATATAAGTTTTTATTATGGACATTGACTATGTGGCTTGGAGCTCGATATCATCAAGAAAACTTCGGTCCAAGGTCTGCGTGTGAAGCCTGCCATGTAATCAGATCTTATCACAACTAAGTGTTTGGTAGCAAGGCACTAATTAGGAGAACAATGTTTGACATCACGATTAGGAGAGACTATGGCACCTAGTTGATGGTGGCTACATTGGAAGAAGGTTTTCCTAGTTCAATGAGTTGGCCAGAGTGTTGATCGAAGGCATGCCAGAAGCCCGTGCAGTCAGGTGATGTGCAACTCACTGTAGATCAAGATATTCTTGGGAGCTAACAAGAGGTTGTGTAGCACTATGTGGACATGTGACCTATGCGAGATGAGGGCCATGTTGATGGAAAGAGCTGGAAATATGTACAATAAGGGTTTTGATAATTCAAGAAGAGCATGGGCATTAAGAGGCTTGACGTGTGCCAAGGTGAGACAGGATGGGTCATTATAGCAACAAAAAAAACAAAGAAATAAAATTATTACAATGGCGTCAACTATTGCATGTAAATGGGCATACTTCATACCTGGTAAGGCATTCATACTTGTGGTTAATCACTGGTAAAGTCTGAGGCTAGACCTAGGTGATAGGGGGAATGTCGAGTTAACAGATACCCCAAGTATAAAATTTGAGGGGGTTAAGGACCAAAGTGAGTGGGGTTGACTCACTTGGTAGGTATGGCTGGATTTAGTTAACGAAATCCCAAGTCAAGGTTTAAGGGGGGAATTTTAGGTAATTTTGACTCGGGGATAAAGTCAAAGTTGACTAGGTTAAATTGTGGTGGTTTTGGGCACGTGGTGTAGTGCACCCATGGTTTTTTTCCCATGGTATTGCATGTAATGGAGCCTTTAAAAGGTTGAGAATACTTCATTGTAAAGGGCCTATGGAGGTGAGCAGTGAAGGTTCGCTTGGTTGGGTTGGCCAGGGTTTTGGCCAAGGCTAATGGAATTCTGTTAGGCTTGTTTTTTCCCTGGAGTTGGGGTTTTCCAAAGGTAAACACTGTGCATATTGTGTTTGAATTTTATTATTGGCTTGTTTAATTTTTCTCTCAGTAAATAGTTAATTCTCTCTAGGAAATTTCTACATTGGAAAAGTATTTTTATTGGCCAAAATTCCAATAGGATGGTTGAAAATATATCAGCTCCTGCATAGCCTGTGCCATCACCAAGACAACCATTAAGAAGCAAGGCCTATACACTCCTCTTCATACTCCTAGAAGGCCTTGGGAATCCATCTCCATGGACTATATTTCTAGCATTCCTTCTACCAAGCATGGTAATGACTATGTATTTATGGTCGTCGATATATTTTCTAAGATGGCCATATTAGCTTCCCGTAAGAAGAGTATCACAATAGAAGAAACTGCCAAACTCTTCTTTGAATGAGTGTGGGTACATTTTGGGATCCTTCAAACCATTATATCTTATCGGGATAATAGGTTCTAGAGCGCATTATGTTCAAGCCTCTGGTCGTTGTTGGACATCAATCTTACCAAGTCAATTTATTTCCATCCCCAGACTTATGGCTAGACAAAAGTCATCAACATAATGATAGTGCACATACTATGCATGTACAACTCCAAGCATCCAAAAACATGGATGAGAGTCTTCCCTAGGTGAAACATAACTATAGTAGGGCTCTCCATAGCTCAGTTGCACACTACCCCTTACAAGTTGGATTGGGACTTCAACCGTCATGTCCTATTGATGTTGCAATGCCTCTTGCAACTACATAGGCCAAATTTGCATATGTTTAGTCTAGAGATGATAAAGCCACTAAGTTTATTGAATGCATTCAACACATCCACTAGTAGGTTCATGATATCTTGGATAAATCCAATGCCAAGTATAAACAATGTCACGATCAACGTCGGGTTCCACATAAGTTTCAAGTGGGTGACAAGGTTTAGTTGAATTTGCAGAAGGAACGCCTTGCCGGAGCCCATTAGAAGCTTTGACCACTTTGATATGGGCCTTACGCCATCACCAAGATTGTGGGTGATAATTATTTCAAGCTAAATATCCCCCCATTCCTTGGCCTATACCTAGTATTCAATGTGGACTTCCTTCAGCCATACTTTCCACCATTATTGGACACATCAGACATTGTTGAGCAGTTCACACCAAAAAATCTCAACCCAGATTGCATTAGAAAAACCACAACTGATCGGATCATGGACACACAAATTAAGAACATACCAACAAAGGATCAAACATATCAGGTTGCCAAAGCTGTCTAGTTTCTGCACAAGGCAAGTGGCTCACCAGGGACCAACTTCAACAAAAGTTTCCTCACCTCATGGAGGCTCTCAATGCAATGGGGACCATTGCTTCCTAAGTGGGGAGGACTAATCCAAGTGGATATTTGTGGCCACCCACATATTCCACTTGGACCCCAACACTGTTTTATGTCAGTTTCCTATTTTTTAGCACAATTTCCTATTTTGACAGTTTTCGGGTCCTGAACTTCTCGAGTCGTTTTGAGGCACTAAATGGTGTTTTTTGGGGGATACAACAAATGTAAGTATTTGACTATGTTTTAAATCAAAATTTTTGTCCCCGGATAGACCTTTCTAATGGGATATCGTGTGCGCCAAACAAAGATCATATGCCAAAGTTATGACCTCGAGAAGTTGACGTTCCAACTAACCCCATTGGGGCCCAAACCTTTTGGCACTTCATCTCCTACGGTTAGGTTTTTTGATGTTTAGGGTTTCTCAATGTTTCTTTATGATGAAAAGGAATCTGAGCCTCTTGTTAACACAGTTCAGAAGGCATCTAGCAGCCGCATCTCTTCTCAGAGATAAGCTACCATCGCCTGATCTAGTTTGTTTCCTTTCTACATGTAATTTTTTTTTTAGTCTGTGCTATTTATTAATTGAACTTATATTTCATTGTATCTCTGTGTTTTTGTATAAATATATATTTAATTTCATTCTTTCATAAGTTTGGATCAACTGCCAGACGAGTAATCTACATCAGATATTTTGCAAGCTAAATTAGCCAACAATAGCAATAATGTGTTAACAAGAATCTTTAATAACATAAGAAATGGATTAACATAACCTACAAAAAAATTAATATGAACAAATATCTATCTATTTTGATACAAAAACCATTGCTAAATAGGAGGGCCCTTCCTCCCTAGTAGGGGGCTGGTGATTCACAGCTCATAAACTAACGACTCAACAATCAACCAAGAACTTGCACAGATTTCATTAGATCTGGAAATTAAGTTACAAGATGCATGGTCCAAGAATGATGATGCCTCCCCCTTCCTAAGATAACTTATTCATTTTCTTACTAAATCCTAACCTGTTCTCTACCCATACATTTTAAACAAAGAGATATGGGGAGGAAATGGAACAAATCTCGCAAATTTGGGTTGTCACAGTTATGGGCAGATTACAAAATATTGAATTTATTTGTTTTTGGGAGATATTAGTTGGAAAAAAAACTGAAGATCTAATTACAATAGATTTATTTGTTATAGAATCAACTGTGAATAAGATAGAGTTGTTTCAGTTGCTAACTAATTGCTCTGTTTGGGATGTAATTGGTCAATAACCACAACAAAAAATATATGCATGAAAGAACCACTTGTAGCTCCCAATCCATGAAATTTTTGGAGAAACCACTTGTGTCACACATGATTGGGATGTTTTGAGAAAAACCCATGTCACAAATTTTCTAGATTCGTCTTCATTTGTCTACAAATTGCATCCGAAGTTAGTCGCCTGTTTATACTTGCATGTGAGCTTTCCAACCTATAGATAATGAACTTGAGCCTGATATAATCGACCTAGGTATGACTTGGATAACATAAATCCATGTCAACATCCCTAGGGACAAAATCCATGTTCCAAAATTTACCTTAGAGTTACATTAGTATGTTAACTTCGAATGCTATTACTATCAATGCATGGGAACCACTCTAACAACATTAGGAAAATAATCATCAACAAAACCAACAACAATCCTTTCCAATTAATAAAAAATAAAGGAAAATAACATTAATTAACTAGTTTAATATCGTAAGGTCAATGTGGCACATTCACGAAGAAAGACAACAAGATGGGCAATAAGTGGGTGATGAAGTGTGGTAAAATGATTGAAAATGGGTATTTGGAATGCTGAAAAATGTGACAATTTTGTGGCCCAACATCTCCCCCACGCCTACACTTTGCTTGTCCTCATGCAAACAAGATAGAGTCGACATTCAAGAGTTGCCCAAATTTTCAAATGCACCAAAACTACATGGTTGTACCAGGAATCTCATTGACAACAATTGTAGTGGAATGCAATTTTCCATCCTTACCATATTTTTCTAAGTTTCATGGACACATTCTCCCAATATAACATTTTTCATTCTATCCCTGGCAAAGATTGTTGTTCAATTTTTTGAAGGACCGTAAGTACATCAAACATTTTTTTTTTTTTTTTCAAAACTTGTCATTGCGATGCAGCCCAATACCTCTATCAACAATCTTCCTTTTACCTTGAGTGATTTTCTTATTGTTTGTCCATTGTCCTTCCACAAATAATTCCACCAAAATAATGTTGATAACCTTGATCAATTCCTGCAATAGGTTCCTATGGAGTAACTTTCCCTTACATATTCAATGTTAGTTGTTGTGTGACAACTTTGATTAATTTTGTGCATATTCAACACTAGTTCTTGGGTTTTTTTTTTATCTATTGGGTATACATGCTACCTCTCTACAATCATTCCTGCCCAAAAACGTTTTTCAAACAATGATTGTCCCATTTTGTTAAAATTGCATTTCTCATAAAAATACCTTCTTAAAATACATGTCTCCATTAGTCAATCATGAACAACAAACCAAGTGATCTAACTTATGATGTTTCAATCCATGTTTACTTAGATCAACTTGTTAGTCTTATTTCCAATTCCCACAACCAACATACCTTCAAAAATAGCCTTTTAACAATTCTAGTGGAGTTACAACAATATGTACATGGAGTTACAACAAATTCAATGAAATTGACATTTTATGCAAACAACAATTCAAATTAAGGTGAATTTCAGTGTGTGTGTTCATCACCATATAATATCCTTATATACTAAAAACCACAACAAACCATTCCACAAATCCTGAGATATAACAAATAAGATGTTACAATAATTTCAACAAACTTTTACAGGTGTATCAACAAATTGCTATAGGTGTAACAACATACTTTGTTAACAAATTTCTCACAAAGTATAAATTGGATTTCGATGAAACTTAGTGGGCATGTTTATACTATCATAATGCTTCTCCACATTGAAAATAGGAGCAATTTGATGCACAAATCACGAGATATAAGGGAAATGGATGCATGTGATGATGTTTAACTTCTCAGAAATTATAAATTAGTTTTGGCCAAAACTTTGCACTGTTGTTAATATTATCTTAATTCTTCCTCCCACAAAGTTTCACGATAATCCGATGCACGAATATTAAAATATAAACAAAATGTTTGTAGGTGATTTATAATTTCTCAAAAATTATAAATTGGTTTTGCGTGAAACTTCGTGGGTTTGTTATCTTACCATAGTGTTTCCATCATTTGAATTTCACGACCATCCAATCCATGGTTTGGGAGATATCCATAAATCCATTTCTGTATTTTATATGTAAAAGCAATGCAAATAAATGAGAACCTACTAAAATCATTTTCGTTATACTTGGCAACTTGTTATTTCTAAGCACGGAGAGAAATTAATACAAATAAGATGGGATTCCATGTACAAATATAACTACTCTCTCTTCTCCCCCACGCCTGCACTTTTTCATGTCCTCATGCAAACAAGGGAGAGCTATCAACACCCAAGATAACAACATTGTTTTCATTTGTGATTTATGTTACATGAATTGCAGCTTGTGGGGATACCAAGACAAGTCATGAATCACGTGAGCCTTTAAAAGACATTATCCATAAGTGTGTTTGTAGATCTGTAGCTAAAAATCCCATAAAATAATAAATTACTGATACTCAAAAAATAGGTCAGGAACACCACTCTCTTGGTAGAAAATGTTTTATTGGAAATAGATGAAAATTGAAGGAAGCACATTCTAAAGAATGTTCGCACATGGTACATGCAACTTTCCCTCTAATTATTTGCAGCTAGGTTTGAAACAGGATTGGGCCCAACATGTGTAGGGAAAGTGTGATGACAATATACATTGAAGAGAGTGCTTGCAAATGCCAAGAAAGAATTGAATCTTGCTTTCTGAGTAATGTAGACCAGTGGGTTGGTAAGAGATGAGGGTTGAAACAAAGATGAAAAACATAGAAAAGATGAGACAAAATGAAATGCCAAGCTTACATTAGTCTCTTATCATTATCCCCTAAATTTTTGACAAACAAAAAAGTTTCATGTTGATTTTTACCATAGGTTTTACCTCAACATTTTGAAGTTGCTAGGCATGATGATAAATGAAATCTGATTAGGAAACATAACATTGATATATGATGAAGGTTGTTGATAATTCTTGTTTTGCAAGGCAATTATGAATATACTACTAGTCATCTTGTATCAACACCTAAAAATAATTAAGTAACATTAGCTACAGAGTAATGGAAATCGTTGTAACATGGATGTTGAAGCTTTTAAAGGGGGTGAATTGTTGTTTCCATGGCTTCCAGCCAACAATCTATCTACTTCTTTTTACATGCAAAAATGAAAGGTTGCAATTGTTGAAAATAAATGAAAGAGCATTGTTGAACCGATGTAAGATTCATTTTTACCATCCCATAGAATCTAGCAACACTTTCTTTAGGTTCGTTGCCATCAAAATTTCTACAAAACATCTCATGAGCAACCTAAGTTAGTAATTCATCACCTCAATAACCTCAATATAAATAAAAGTGGCATAATCGTGTTGAATTCCATGGAATTAAATATGGATGAAAAGAGGATAAAAATAGGGCAAAAAGGATGAAAAAAGATACATTCCCAGGATAAATTGGTTATCTTTGTCTTTGTCTCTCAAAGTCTTACCATTTTCTAAGTGTATAAAATGAGCCCTCTTATATGGGAAAATTAAATCACCTACATCATTGGTCACACTTCTATGGAAACCTCTTTATTTTATAAAAGATAAAACTTCAAAGCATAATAATTGAAGGAACTTAAAGCCATTCTCCAAAAGTCAAGATATGAGGTTTATTCTTCCTATCTTGAAATCCAATGATAATTTTTTCAGCATGTGACACTGAGCCTTCATTTAAAGTTAGTTATATGTGTGCCAATGTGTGTTCCTCATCTCTCTTACCCAACATATAAGTGTCACTACTAGCAGGCCTATTTAGTACCCTAACAAGTTTTCCTTGGTACCATATAAGCATAGCCCTGCTACCAGTGGGCTTGTTAAGTACCCCGACGGGTTTCCTTGTACTTTCCAATACTTCCTTTTATTATTTTTTCTTCATTTTTGTGAATAATTTTCATATATATACCACTCAAGAGATTTGAAATAATGTATACTAAGCATTGGAAGTTTTTAGAGTGTAAGGAACCCCAATGGTACAAGAGTATTTTAGATTTTCTAGGCACATAACTCATTATTCAAGTTTATCCCATGGGCGACATCATTCACAATAGTCTTAAATCTCAACTATTTAATGTGTGGTGAAATGAAGCATATTAGATAATAACTGAAAGGCCCCTTTAATAGATCATTCTAGATTTCTTGTGAAAAATTATTGAGGTTCTACAAGATTGGTCCACCATAGGATGCTTTTCAATAATACCCCTTAGAGGAACTTGGAAAAATTTCTCAGATAACATCTTTGAGAGTAACTAGACTGATGTGATTTATTCACCTGGTAGTACCATTATTGTTTGTTGCACCCTTAAATTCCCCACATCATTTTAAGTTTATGGACATGAAGTATCGAGCATGACTAACTCAGTGGGATATCTTGGCATGGTGACATGGAGAAGGATTAGCCAATCCATAGTCATAGTCACTTTATAAAATAATGAGGAATGAAGAGCGAATGATCCCTGACAAGACTTACCACAAGAGCGTTTGATATTGAATTTGAGACAAACTTATATTTGATAAGATTGGGAGCAAGTGGAAAATCTCGGGTCTTCAAATTGAAATCAGTTCTTCATCTCTCTTGTTATGGATCTATCTAGTAATGAAAAAGTTTTGATGTTGTTTTCTTCTTGTTGGCGAGCAATAGCGAGAACACTTTGTAGCAAGCTCTTATGATCCAAAACATTTTAGATAATGGAACCTAGAAAACAAGAAAAAACTAAATTTCTTAATATATTCTTGGATGAAATTCCTTATTTCATTAACATTTCCTTCAAGAATCACTCGTTCATAGATTGACCTCCTTTTATTCTCCCGCGACTTGCAAAAGAACAAAGATCTACCTGCAATAAAACATGAAATCATGGAAGAAGAGAGGTTTAAAAGTTCTCTTAATCCAAGACATGCAAAAAATAAATAACAATTAGTTACTTTGGAAAACAAATCCATAGAATGATAAACAAAGCAAAATTCATTTGTTACATGTGGGAGAGCGGTGGCCAACCATACTAACCAACAACGTTTTGATCATATATGATCTGATATGATATGATATGTCAAACATGTTCAAAACAACTTGCATAATAGAGTTGTTTTTTATCTTCCAGCTTAAACCAACAATCCATACTTTAAACATAAATTTTTTCGTTCGATGACATATTAGATTAATTAAAATTTGATATTAAAGAAGACTCATGTTGATATATTAAATAAAAATATGTTTTGAATACAATAAAAATTGATGGGTCAAATATGCCAATGAACAACTTGAAAAACATAGTTTTAAGGCTGTTGATTATTGTAGGTAGTTAGTATTTTGGTCATAATTTTCTCATATGATATCAAAATCAAGTGATTCAAATTTCCTTATAAACTAGATTCATAGGAGAATATACCATAGAAATTTATTTTCAATATATATCCATTTAGGCATCAAAAAATTGGTTGTCCTAACTCTGTCCCTGAGCTGCTTACTTTACACCCTGTTAATGTTTTGGTCATAAATTTTTCATCTGAGATTGAAATAGCATGATTCAAGTTGGATTAGAAAGTATAAATCAAGGGATAGTTATGATATAAATATGTTTTTAAAATATTCCCATTTGGTCTCTCAAAACATGGTTGTTCGAACTGTGCTTTTAGTGATTTCATCAAGTCAATATGCCATAAAGTTTAATAAACAAGCACTTTCTCCCAAATGGTGATCTGAATGGATGTGAATATTTGTAGGCATATTATTCTCAATATAATACATCTATATACACAAAAAATTCAAGGATCTATCACCCATGATTATTTACACATGCAACAAACACTACAATTATTTTATAAATAAAGGAATTTATTTATTTATCTACTTATTTATTCTATTTTCTATACTATCCTACTCTACTTTATTTGAAGGAATATCTCCTTCAATTGTAGGAGTACTTCTAGTGAAACCATGTGATTAACAAAAATACAAATACATTCATACTCAGATTTGAAATATAAACTTTTATACTTATTAGAGCATGTGAAACTAGCTGCTTTAACTTCAAATATGGTACCAAGAGTTGTCGAATGATGGAGGAATGATGTATGCAAATGATTGTTTGCAACTAGGATTCAATGTGATTTGCATAATTTTGGTCCTTTGATTCACTAATAATTTTTTGTGTATGTCCCTTTGTGAGGTTGTGTAGATATTCCTCGGCTTGTTCATTTCTCTCTTGAATACATGAAGGATTTGGTGAGAGGAAAGAGAGAAACTCTTCGATCTCAGGCTCCAAAATATGCTCTTTATTGATGATTTCTTTTCCTACAAATTAACAAGAAGTATTAAGGAAAATTCGTAGGTTTTCTCCACCATCTTGTTCATGATCTTTCCAATATTTGCCTTGATGTTGCTCATAAGTCTCTTTTTGTTCCCCTCTTCCCTAAGATACAGATGTATTTCTGATTGTGATTAGGTTGTCCAAAGTATTTAGAGTAGTATTTTTCCTATCTGCCTAGTCATAGTTTCATCAATAACAAGTGTTACAACATAGTTGTTACAACATTTGTTGTTACATTAGTTTCAACAATCTTAATAGTAACAATAACATCTATTGTTACAACAATTTCAATAGAAATAGTTGTTGCGACATCCGTTGTTACGACATCAACTGGTGACAACATCCACTGGTGACAACATCCACTATTACAACATTTGTTGTTACAATAGTTTCAACAGTAATAACATCAGTTGTTACAACAGTTTCAGCAGTAGTTGTTACAACAATTTCTGCAGTTTTAGCAACAATCGTTAGAGAAGTTTTAGTAGTAATTGTTACAACAAAAACAACAACAATTTCAACATAAGTTCCAATTGTGTATTGTTTCTCTAATGATATTTGGATTAAGTCTTCTTTTTGGGGTGAATTTTCTATGGTAATAGGGGAAGTTCCTGAATTAACACCTCTCCTCGACCTAAAATATATGTCGTTACATTTAATGGGGGAGTAAATAGGAAAGATGAGTGCTTTAACTTATTGTGCAACCTTCTTGTTTGGATTTGGGTTAGGTTGCATAGGGAGTTGGGACCATAGAGGAATATTAATTGGTGGTGCATTTGGAAAAAGTTGCAGCTTTTGTTGTTGAATAGGCAGTTGAGTTTAAATAGGGAACTGTCTTAGAAAGGAAGTCCACACCATCCTAGAGGCCACAGAGATATCTAACTCACGGAAGAGGGCCGTTGCGACAATTTTATGGGGTATTGAATTGGAGAAGGACTAGGAAGTTGCCACAAAACTATAGGATTATGAATTTGTTGAGGAACCCGTTGAGGATCATACATATTAATCCAACTATTAAAAAATGATGATGGGTTTTGAACTATACCTAGTGGTTGAGCTTTCCATGGCTTCTCTGTCTCCTCACTTGATTCCTTAAACACTACTTTTAATCCCGACAACCATGGGAAATGATTCATTAAGTGGTTCTGCTCACAAATATCATAGACCTTCACACTGTTAAGTGGGCATTTTATGAAGGAGTGCTTCTTGCTACAATCATGGAAGAATATTATCAATGCTTTCTCCACTTTGTCCTGCTTCTGTTTGTCCAGAAAAACACCAAATTGTGAAGACAAAGAGTTAATGATATCATTTTAAAAAATTTCAAACAAAATACCGATTTATGCCCTTATAGCTTCCTCATTGGCTGATTTATGCATCTCAACAAAAGCATCTGCTAATCCTTTCATTCTCCTCATTAAGAAATTCCTTGAAGCACCATTTCTTCCTTGCTCAACAAGATTTTATATTCTATCAACTCATGGATTAATACATGGGGGGAAATAAATTTTCCTACTTTAAATGTAATTTACTGAAAGAAAACTAATGCAGGAAATGTAACATATGTGTCTTGACTCTTTATGAGGCCAAGCCCACTTCAGTATGTCGAAGCGATGCACAAGCTCTTACCTCTCATCTTACCGCCCTGTCACCTCAGAGCTTGGAACACATCTAACACATTCATGAATAAAACAATGCTAGTTATGGTCCTTCACCCTTAATAACCTTCCCAAAAATGAGGCCAAATTGTTGGGCAAATGAATTGTCTTGATAAAACAAGTCAATTCACTCAAACATAAATTATCAATTTAGGTAGGCATTTTTATTTCAAGGTTATTGTGAAAAATATATGCAAGCAACAATTGCTAACTAGCATTGGATAATTCCTAATGTTAAGTTGTCTTATACAATATCCTAGCACACAATCAAATCAAATCTTAATGTCAATCTTAATAGTTGTAGGAATAAAAATCAATCTCTCTATTAAACCCCCACTTGCGAATAACTCACTACACACAATGCTGGAAATGAAAGTCACTCTTGCAGAAATAAAATAACAGTCATTCAACAAAACCTTTCTTATAAGGAAAAGGAAGGTCACTCCTTAAATCATTTGCATAAGAGCATTCAGACACAACCAACTGGTATCAACCCGTCATTAACAAAATATCACACTATAATGGATGTAAAAGAAACCAACTAACACTTTGTTTTAGTATAAAATTGTAAATATGTAGCAGGAGTTGAACAATAGCGGCACACGATTAGTAAGGATTGATCCAATAACTATGCTGTCACATGAGAAATATATAATAGATATTCTACAAGCTAAATTAACCAACAATAGCAACAACGTATCAACAAGAATCATGGAGTTGGAAACCTTAGACTAGGGAATGGAGTTCGCACTAGAAACTAGGGTTATCTCTTGTTGGGGTTCTCTCTTGCTAGAGACCACAGCCTTCTACCACCATGGGACATGGGCATGAACTTAGCCTTGAGAATGTGTTGTGGTGTGGAGATACAGTCCCCAAATTCATCCCAGGAGTAGACAGACATATTCACAAACTCATGTCTGCAATAGAAGGACTGCTCCTCTAGCCTAATATTGATACCCTTGAACATGAAAAGGTAAGAAAAGGTGGAGGTAAACTTGAAAATTTCCTTTTCGCCTTAGTTGGATGAGATGGCCTATGGAGAGGTGGGGCCTTACCCATCTCAATCTGGGTCTAGTGTAGTTTTCCTTATGGTATTTCGCATGGGGAGTCTTGACTTTCTCTATGATGCAACTCACCATATTTGGAGGAAATGATCCTAGATTCTGGCTCTCGACAGTTCACATTTGGGTGGACTCTTTGTAGTATTAATGTTTTCCCACTTAATGAAGAATTTCCCTTTCTTTGTGGATTTTATGGATTGGTGCAGATGAGATAGGGGAGTCATATTTTATTCTCATATGGATTTTCCAATATTTGTAGTAGTTGGGGCTATCGCTTCTGTGGGAGGAAGCAGGAAATTCTATCCTTGCTTTGTCCCCTTACGTATATTTTTTCATTTTTTTATGGTTTCCAAACAAGAAGAGGTTTCAAATGATCCCTCGTTGTTTCCTATGAGTGCAAATATAGATGGGATAAAGCGGAAGAGGGACAATGGATATGAGCCCTACGGGGCTATAAAACCATGTATAATAGAAAACCACCCATGTTGGATGGCGTCTGCATTCAAACTGAGCTGGGAGGAAAGTATTACCTTCCAGATTTGTATTAAAAGAATACAGGGGCAAGATCCTTCTCTTATAGAATTAGATGAGGTGGATATTTTCGGCTTGGGCTCTGCGCTGAGCTTTTGGCGAGAATAGATTTGAACCTACTACCTTCCATATGGCGTCTGCGGATGGGGCCTGCCCCCCACGGAATGTTGAAGCTACATTCCATTCTATGATTACCTCCCTCCCGAAGAATCCTAATTCTATAGCGTCCACGCCCACCAAATTCGCCAAGAAGAACATAGAGGTCATGGAAGTCTCCCTACTAGATGGGGCTAGGCAGACTTATCTAGTGTATTATGAAAGGGCTCTTATTGGGAAATTTACTTGTATGTGGCCTTCTCCCAAATCTATGGAGACTTGGATAAATAAAACTTGGGCTCCTATGATGACAGGTGAAATTGCTCTCTCTGCTATTGGTAATGGCTTTTTAATCTTTCTATTTGTACTCCAAACGGATAAGGAGGTCATAGTTCACAATGGACCATATTTCTTTGGCTTTAGAGGGATGTATCTTAATAAATGGATGATTGATTTCAATCTCCATGAGGACATTTCCACTGCCATTCCTATCTGGGTCAATCTCCTTCATCTTCCCATCTCCTACTGGAGCGATGATTGCCTTCAGGCTATATGAGTTGGGAAATAATTAGACAAGGTTGAACCAAAAGGCTCTCAGTTTTCATGTGCTACAAATTTGTGTGGAAGTATACTTGGAGAAAGGACTTCCAACTAAAATAAATCTAAATTTGGGAGAATGGAAGCACATAAAGGTATTAGACTATGAAAAAATACCATTCAAATGCAGGCACTGTCATGACTATGGTCACTTTGCCAGAGATTGCACTAAAAGTGTAAGCAAAAAAGTCTGGAAGCTCAGGCAATTTAGAAGGAGCATTAGAAACAACCCAAGAAAGCTATGAACTTGCCAATCGCCAATGCGGTTCCTTCCTCTTCGAAGCCATTCAAAGTTCTAAGTGATGGGGAAATGGAAACAAAAGTGACTCCCCAGACTATCGTGGTCGAGCCTCAGGAAAGAGAAGAAGGTGAAGTAGCGAAAAATAGTTTGAAAGACGTAGGAGGTGAAGTTTCCCCTCCAAAGTCAGCCCCTATCCCTGAAGCTCCTCTGAGTAGTTTGCACAAAGGTCTGGATCATGTGGTAACATAAAACTTATCCCAAACTCTAACCTAGGCTGATGAGTGCAGCAACCAGGAAACTAAATCCAAGAAGAAAGTTGGAAGACCAAATAGAAGGAGTCAAAGAGAAAGGGAAGCAAAAAAAATTCAGAAGTTGGGGAATCAAACAGTCATTTTAGATTTGATGAAAGGGAAAAAATCAAACAAGGATGGTATGGATGGTGGTCGCTCTTTCCCCACCCTTAAATAATGAAAGTTATATCCTAGAACATAAGGGGACTAAGAGCCCATGCAAATATCCTAGCAGTCAATGACCTAATTAGAAAAGAATCTCCTACAATAGTATTTCTTTAGGAAACCAAGTTAGAAGAAGGGAAAACTTTGAAAGCAGCAGGGAAATTTTGGAGAGACAGTGTGGGGCCATCAAAATATTCAAGGGGAGCTTTAGGAGGATTAGAAATATTTTGGTTGAACAACAAATTTACCCTCACAGAGGAAATTAATACAAAATCCTAGATAATGGCTCTTTTGGAAGAAAAGGAGATAGGGAATAGGATCCCCTTCATAAACATATATGGCCAAGTTCTTCCCAGCGACAAGGCAAAATTTTGGGCCCCTTTAGAGGGTTTAAAGGAAAGGAACCTCCATATTAATAGTGTAATGGGAGGGGACTTTAATACGGTCCTGAATTCTTCAGAAAAAAGAGGTGGATCTTCAGTCAGAAATTATTTCTGAGATAGAATGGAGGAAATATTGGTTCACTGGGACCTAATCGATATCAAACCCAAGTACGAGAATTACACTTGGTCGAACAGAAGGGTTGGTGATCATTTGATTGCTACTCATTTAGATAGGTTCTTGCTGCACAAAAATTGGATCCTTAATGGCCTAGACTGATCCTTTTCTATAGAATCTCTTGGAGATTCTCATCATCGCTCCATTATTATCTCCATGGAAAAGGTAGAAAACCTCGGGCCACTGCCGTTTAAATTTAATACAGATTGGTGCCTAGATGAAAAAGTTGGGAATATGATAAAGCAATCTTGGACTCGACAAATACAAGGCTCCCCCAACTTTGTTTGGGAATCCAAGCTAAAAAATGTCAATATGGATCTAAGGAAATGGCTCAAAGAAAAATATCATCCCTCAGGGAAAAAAGGAAAGAAAAAGTCCAAGAATTAGAATAACACTATAATATGATGGAGAAAAGTCACATTGAAGACTCACATATTCAAAAAGAAAAATACCTCTCCTCTTAGATTTTCAGTCTAAGTAGGCAGAAGGAAAATTTGTGGAGGCTCAAGTCTTGTAGTATATGGTTGAAAGCTAGAGACTCAAATACTTCTTAATTCCACAAACAAGTAATGGCTCATGATAACATGAATCATATCAAGGAAATAAAGGTGGCAAGTGGGCAGATAATCATCACCTCATTAGTAATTAAACATGAGGCATTCAATCATTTTAATTCTCTCCTCAATCCAGTGTATCGCTTCGGTTGGGGCTTCTGAATTCCTTTGGGCCCTTCCCCAGGTTGTATCTCCGCTCTCTAATGTGTCTCTTTCTAATGTTGATCTAGAAGAAGAAGTACACAATGCTATTTGGCATCTGGAACCTGAGAAGGCTCCAGGACTAGATGGTTTTTCTATCATCTTTTATCGTTTATTCTGGAATGTTATTAAAAAAGATCTAATTAGAATGTTGAACTACACCAGGGTTAAAAAGAAGTTGGGGGGTAGCACCAATTCTACCTTTCTTTCTCTGATTCCAAAAGAAGCCAATCCTACCACCTTCTCCAGATTTCATCCTATCTCTCTCTGCAACTCCTCCTATAAAATATTGATGAAAATCATTGCCAACAGGATTAAACCCTTACTTCCCTCCATTATTTCTGAGAACCAGGGTGGGTTTATGCAACATCGAAATATTCTGGATAATATCATCCTGGTATAAGAAGCTATGCACTCAAGCAATGAAGAGGGAGAAGCTGGAATGGTTATCAAATTGGACATGGAAAATGCATTTGATCGGGTAAGCCACTCCTTCCTCTTCCTTGTCATGGAGAAATTAGGATTTAATACTGATTTTATCTCTTGGATCAAAGCTTGTATTGGATCTCCTTGGATTTCTCCTCTTATCAACGGGCGCCCTGGGCCCTTCTTTGCTGCTTCAAGTGGGTTGCGTCAAGGATTCCCCCTTCCCCCCTACTTTATATAATCATGGCTGAATCTCTTAGTTGTAACCTTGAGGTTGGGCGGCTGGATGGATCCCTTCCAGGGCTCAGTATTGCAAGAAATGTTAGAGGAATCAATCACTCCCAGTTTGTAGATGATACCCTCATAATTGGTGGAGCCTCTGTAGTGATTACATGAAGATTCAAAAAAATCTTAGATGGGTTATTTCTTCACTCTGGGGGTATGATCAAAAATTTTAAATGTCATTTAATTGGTTGGAATTGTCAAGAGGACTTGTTGAATGCAATTAGATGGTTTCTTGGAATTCGGGTGGATCTCCATCGCTTTTCATTTAAATATCTTGGGATTCCAATCTCCATAAAATAATCACTTGCAGAAGAATGGGGGAATGTCCTTCAAAAATATAGGAATAGAGTTCAGTCTTGGGGCGTTAGATGGCTCAACCTGGTAGGGCAGGTTACTCTCGTTAAATCTATCCTTTCCTCCCTTCTAGTTTATTTGGGAGCACGCCTCTTAGCACTAGGCTACATCAATCAACAAATAAGAAAGCTTATAAGGAAATTCTTATGGCAGGGAGGAAAGGATAACAAGAATAAATTCCATCTGGTAAATTGGAATTTGGTTAAACAACCTAATAAATTGGGAGGACTAGAAATAAAGGATCCTAAACTAATGAACCTAGCCTTGGGGGAAAAACTGGTCTGGAGGCTCCTTTCGAACTCTGATGAGTGGTGGAAAATCATAAAATATTTCCATAAAAACCATCTCACTAGACTAGAGGATTAATCCTGGGAAAAGAAAGGATCAAAATTATGGAGATTTTGCAAAGCCTTGTCCCCTCTCATCCTGAATCACCTAAGCTAGTATCCTGGAAACGAGAAACACATTCAAATTGGAAGTGACTGTGCGAAAGGTATAGACCCAACTCTCTCTATATGGCTAGTTGAGCATGGGATTTATCATTTAGTGGACATCTCTTGCTGGGATGACCACGACATGTGGAGTGGGTGGCTCTCTCTAGAATTACCTGATCATCTCCAATTTTAGTGGAATCTTCTGATCGAAAGCCTCTATGGGTTTTCTCCTATAATCACGAGTAAAATGGATAGATGTGTTTGGCTGGGTGGGAAATAAAAAAAGTATTGCATCAAGGATGGATATTCCATTTTATCCAATCCTGCGCCCTCCCTTTAACCCTCCTCTCTATGGGGGAAAATTTGGAATGGTTATGGTCGTCCTAAGATAAACATTTTCTATTGGGAGCTGGTCCATGAGAAAATTCTGACAGCTCAAAATTTGAAAAAGAGGAAAATTAGTGATTGTTGGGCATGGAATCTCCCCAAGGCATGTTTTGGGGCTTAAAGCCCAAGTTTTGACCGAATATTTTTGTAAAAGCTCCGTGAATTGCGGGCGCGGGGCGCGAAAGTATAATAGAGTCATAGGGTTGTCCACCTTAGTTTTTAATGTAATGTCGGCTGGATAGACCTACCCATGGTCCGCGGACCAAGGGATTGTATAAATAGAGCAAGGCTCTAAGTGTAAAAGAAGAATGAATAGAACGAATAGAAGGGAAGCATGAGAAGTCTAAGTGATTGAGTCAAAGTGTAAAGTGTGCCTATGGGTCATAGAGTAGGAGAAGGCTCTGCAGCTGAGTGCGTAGAGGCCTAGTAGTTTGCAGCTGAGTGCACGTACCCCTGCAGCTGAGTGCGCAGGGCAGGTCGAGTTTGTAACCGTTGGGAGAATCAATAAAGAGAAGTTTTGCAATAATTATGTGTATATTTTCTTGGTTTAATGCATGATTGGATATAATTTGCAAGTATAATGTTTATTTATTGCACGATCATCTATGAATGTTTTGGATTGCTAATTATAACTTAAGACACTCAAGTAGGCAAAGGTAATTAATTAACACTAGAATATAAGTAAGATCTAGGGTAATAGCGCAGAGTGTGGCACAACCCTTGGTTAGGGCTACGCGAAGGCAGTGTATCAGGCCACATGGAACGGGAAGTGCGCGAAGCGACCTGCGCGCAGGAATAAGCAGAGAACCAGTCGTACCTCTCAGAAATCTCAAGGGTGCGAAAACCTAGTTCTAGCACCCTCCAATACTACTTCGGTTGAGACCTCAGTCTGCGCATTGCGACTATTGCTGAAAGGGGCAGTATTACAGGGATTTGTTTGGCTAATTAACTTCGAACCTGGGTCAAGCCCCAACAAGCCAACAAATGGTTTGGTTGCCGGGACTGGGATCTACATAGAGATGTCTAATGTTGTATCACTGGAATCTGATAAAGAAAGGAATTGAAGATTGGTTGGATAGAAAGATTCATGAATTCACGGTGTAGGAAAATAGGAATCTGTGCCTATCAAAGGAAGAGTGGTTAGACTGCTACTTATATACGGAAATCCATGAAATTTTCTTTGCATCCTTCCCCACTAAGTTGTACGAGTGGATCATGAAGCTAGAAGATAGCCAAGGAAGGTGTAAACTCGACAAACCTGTTGTGTGGACTCCAGAATTGGTGCGCAGACTGAAAGCATCGGAAGATAAGATTGCGCGTGCTATTGATCATTGGCTTGATCAAATCATAGGAGGATTCATCACTGAATTGTTCGTAGATACTTCAGTTAGCTATAGCGAGGTAGAATGACGCTTCCTCAAGGGACCACAAAGTAAGTACGTTAAATCTTTGAACACTTGGATTAAAATGCTACTGTGTGAAAAGCAGGTTATGCGAATAAATTGATGTTTGGGGCTACGCGAAGTGAGAAAATCTACAGAAACGAAGGTAGCACAAAACTAGAGACTAGCCCCTTGATTTCACCTCCGTGAGGGGGTGAGCAAGATCTCGTGAATGTCTCACCAAGAAGTGCGATCAATCTTATAAGGCAGATAATTTTGCACATACCACCTCCATCCACACCACTGCCAGTTTCACTGTCTTCATCCCCATCTTCGCCCATACCACCTCCGCCACCACTGCGAAGCAGTATGGCAAGTGTGATAAAGCTACAAATGTTCAAGGGAGTAGGGAATGAATATCCTGACCAATTTTGGTTCATGATAAAAGCTGTATGGGAAGCACAGGGTGTCACGGACGACAATATGAAGAAGGCAACGTTGGTCAACGCTTTGCAGGATCAGGCATTGACGTGGTACATTAAGCATTCCAAAGACAATATGAATGCACAGATCATAGTTATCCAAGATGCGCTAAACAAAGAATGTAGCAGGCCAAAGTCAGAGGCGCAATCGATCAATGGGTTTAAGGAAATCACAATGCTGCCAGGCAAGACCCCTTCGGACTTGGATCAAAGACTGAAGTGCACGATTCGCGAAGCGAACATGACATTAACAGATGGGCAACACCGCAAATGGTTTGTAGCATCGTTAAAACTGCATTTAAGGAACGGGTTGTCACAATAGAGGCTAACAACTCAGGTCGAGGCCTTGGAGGTCACAATGAGATTGCATGAGACTCTGATACAAGACCCCAAATTGGGAGTTCAACAGATTCACGCGTAGTTGAAAAACTTGTGCCTTGAGATGCAAAGTTTGAAACAGGACAGACAGCTCGCCCAAAAGTGCGTGATGAGGTATGGTGCTAAAGTGCAAGGGCCAGGGGCATTATAAGGACCACTACCCGGTGTTTTCAAATTACCTCGCGGGAGGAGGACCAATGCCATTGAGACCAGAGGCATAAGTAGGACAAAGCGCGATGCCTGCACTATGGTGCGCGATTTGTCAGATAGGAGAAAAGCATTCTACAGATAACTGCCATCTATTACAGAAGTATACGCAGAATTCATAGCAGTTGTTTTGTAATTTCTATAGATCAGTAGGCCATGATGATTGCACTTGTAGAAGTTATGAGCTGATGATGGATCAAACTCCTAGATACAGAGTTCAGGTTGAAACGCGGCCCCTTGACTAGAATGTAGGGATGTCATGAATTGGATTTCAGGGGCACAGACGAGGCCAAGGTGGAGGGGGACTAGGACGAGGTTGTAGACAGCTGATATGTTACAATTGAGGAGGGCCAGGGAATTATGCCCGCGATTGTATGAATCCAACGCAACCATCATGCTTGTATTGTATGTTGTTTGACCATGAGACAGAGGATTGTCCCACACTGATAGCGAGGTTGCACGGTAAAGGAGCACTCTAACCTCCCCCGACTCAATACCTGCAAATGATGAGGTCTGAGCCACGCGAGGAAGACCCTAATGTAAATATCATGCTCCAGAGTGATATTATAACAGGGGATGACAAAGGCAAGCAGCCTGAAGAAAGTACCTAGGTTCGCAAGGCTCCAACGAAGGAACCAGAATTTGATTTGGAGTGCGCTAAGGAGACCTTCATGGAAGCTAAGAGGAGCTTCGTTGATGCCTCCACTTTAGGAAGTAAAGACAGATTGGAGCCGAAAATGGACCCATCGATGCTCACTAAATTCTTGGAGACATGCATGAAGCTGTTGCATGACAACAAGGCTGTAAAGGGGCTGCAAGAACTCATAACTAGATGTGCTGGGACCGAACCAGGAGAACCGAGCGTAGTCTAGAAGCTCAGGAAGCACACAACGCGAACAGGAAGGGAGATGAGATTGACTGCGCAGATCAAGGAATATGAGATGGACCAAGTGATTCTGGATCTTGGATTGGAAACGAACGTCCTGCCAAAGCAGACATGGGAGCGCATGGGTAGGCCTGCGCTGCAATGGTCTCCTATCCAACTGTGGATGGCGAACCAGCAAAAGATCCTACCAATGGGGAGATTGCATGGAATCACAGTAGATATTGAAGGAGCAAGCGCGCTAGCATATTTCAAAGTAATAGAGATTGTTGATGACAACAATCCCTACCCCGTGCTATTGGGAATAGACTGGTCCAATGACATGAATGGAGTGATAAATCTAAAGAAGTGCAAGATGATCTTTTAGAAAAAGTCTTTGTGCGTAGTGGTACCTTTAGATCCAGCAGAGGGATTGCGCTACATAGAGCCAGTGCGTAACTACGATAGCAATGACGATTTAGATTACATCTACAAGATAACAACGCGCGAGCAAGATTGGGTAAATCCAATCGCGGATGGCCGAATCTCATGTGAGCGTGAAAGCTCCTGCACCTCAAATTCTGATGAAGAGATAGAATGATGGCAGAACCTGTTACATGAGGTAATCACTCTCAATTGTAACATGATGACGAGATCGTTGCGCTGTGTAGCGACAAAGATAAGAGATCTGCCTACGTATGATGGGTTAAGCGAGGTGGATGACTTCCTGAAATTTTTTGAAAGAGAAGTACTGGAACAACAACGTTTAGATGCTCTAAAATGGGTACTGAAAACTACGCCCGCAAGATGGTGGGGTATGCACCAAAGAATTTTTGAGGACTGACGCAAATGCAGAAGGATGATGCGCATGCAGTTTAGGAAGCCTCCGATGCAATTAACAGACAAAATTGTCGAATGAACCGGCCCCCGCACCCCCCTATTCAGGTGGATACAGGCATATGGTGTGAAACCTGTATGAATGCACACCATCCTTGCGGTAGGGGACACAATCAGTAAGCAGGTGCGGGTAAGGAAATGGCGCGAATGACCCCTCCAGTTGGGACCACGAAGTATAGAAAGACCAAGTGTGCAGAAGAATATCCACTCATAAGCTTTTAACAAAATACGCGAAGCACTGAACAAGGTCCACAATGTGAAGCAAACTGACTGGGACCTGCTCGTACCAGTGGTTCTCTAGGCTTATAGGACAACGTTGAAAACCCTGACCGCACAAGCACGACCAAGGTTGGAGTATGAAGCAACCGCAGTAAGCCCTATAGTGCTTGGAGAGCTTAGACCACACATGATAGCACCGGTAGATACGACAGTTCACGGAACCTTGGAAGCAAAAATCCAACAGGAAAATTTTAGAATCCAAGAACTTGAATAAGAAAGGGTACAATTAAGGAAGAAAAGCACTCTGGTGGACGCGGAAGTCAAGAAGATGGAGGATGAGATAAAGGAAGATTTTCTCAGCAAAAAGATCAGGGTGATAAGGCCGGATGCCTACGATCACGAGGACAAGTTTAAGGCCTATCGCCGCGAATTGATCATTCTAATACCCTAGCTTGGACTGCACATTGCTAAGCATATTGACCAGGGTAGCGCGTTGCAAATGGTAAAGTGCGTGATGCCGACCGGAAAAATAAAAGGTGGGTATTCTCCTGGAAACATGATGGATGACAGGATGAAGCTTCACACGGGTGGTACGACCACCTGACTAGCCGAAGGAAGTATAGTCTTAGCGCTCCAGGCAGTTGAGAGGAAGTGCGGGACTATAAACTATTTTGCATGGGAGCTGCGCGATGTTGGAGATGCACGCAGAAGCAAAGAGTCACAAGGTCTGTGACCGCGCACGGGGGGTTGCACTACCACGCGGGTTGGCTAGAAAGTGACTGTTGAAGTCACTATTCATGATGGGATGCTCAACTTGAGACCAAATGGAGTGGGTGACAGGTATTTAAGACGCGATTTATCGATAAGATTTGGGAAAATCTTCCACCAAGGGAGCATTAATGAACCGGATTTGGGGGGAACAATCGAATTCAAATTCAAAAAGCGCTATAAATTACAAAGGGCTGCCCAGCAAACAACACTTGGTCATTTGCGAATTGAGCTATTGAGCAAAGCCCTGATTGTTGTGTGCCGAGCATTGATTGAGCCCCTGAGTTCGCGAGTGCTAGATTTCTAGACGAACATGATGGCAACAACTGAGGATGTTATGGAGATAATAGAACTGACCATCGAAGAGGTCGTGCAGGCCCTGACTATGGGGGATGCTCTGGAAGGTGCTGGGATTGTGGTAGAAATCCCGAAACCACCACGCACGTCAAGACCCAAGAAGGAAAAACAAGCGATGGTTCCCGTACATGTGTCCCCGTAGAACCCGTTGTGCACCAACCTATCATTGGAGGAGAAGGGGAAAGCCGTCATCATAGAGACCGATGAAGAAGAAGAAGACTTGGAGGATCTTATCATTGTAGAGGATGAGGATGAAGGCATGGAGGAGGAAACTTAACTTGTGCACCCCCCAACAAAGTTGCCCGCCTATGTTCCCCATTGGAAGGGAAAGGCTAGAGTTCCCAAGGACCTTGACGAGACCAAGAGCTAGCTCCACACCCCACTCCTCCTAGACAATATCATTTTTGAGGGCACACACCTGGGACAGGTGCCGAGCTTAAAATTCGAAGATTGGGACTTCGCTGACCACGAGAAGTTCTGTCACCTTGCGACCTCACACCTTATGAAGCCTTAGTAGAACACTATGGTGGGGGTTACATAATTAGTGCCGCGAAAGTGGTTGCGCGGAGTGGAAAGGGCTGGGCTACTGAACCTGCTCTGGGTGCCACATTTCCACTGCGCCCCAATAACTATTTTCATCATCAGGCAACTGCTCTTCCTGGTGCATGATATGTTTTTGTGGTTGGAGGAGCCCATCCCCATCATGAAAGACTTGATTCACCGCATTTATCAGCTTCCATGCAAAGGAGAGGACCCCGCAGACATCTCGGAAGGGAAAAGCAGTGACTTTGCCATCGCGGAGGCCATGAAGAAAAAGTACAAGTTGGAAAAGAAAAAAAGGGGCTATGCCATATTCAACATCAATGACAAGGTAGTGAAAGTGGCAACCCAAATACTACCTAGTAAGGTTATGCGCAAGTGCCACGCAGAGGAGGTAGCCACGCTGATGGTCGCACTGGCTGAGAATTTTGCGGAGGCGGTCCAATTTAACTAGTCCAAGTTCCTCTGCAAGGAGTTTTTAGAGAATTTCCGTGAAGCTCAGGAACAGGGAAAAACGTTCCACTATGCATGGATTTTTTTGTCCATAGTGCTTGTGGCAAGGAAATCACCAGAGGATAGTCAATTCCCCACAATTGACAGAGATCTGTCGGAGGCCACAAAGTATGCTTCGCTTTGGGCCATAAAGGATGCCACTAGGATCCGTGATAGTAAAATATTCTGGGTGTTCATGGAGATGAACCTCAAAATGGGGATCAACCTCAAACCAAGGTTGTCTCCCACCGTCTACAACAGTCTTTAGAGTTTTGCGGAATTTAAAGTAGACATCCATAGCATTTACATTAGAGCGCACAAGGACCTGGCCAAAAAATGGAGGAAGCTACCCTTTGTAGCCACAGACGATGTCATCTTTAACATACTGGAGACATGGCCATTGGAGTGGTGCACTCCAGACATCACGGAGAAAAGATAAGGAAGGAGGCAGCGGTAGCAGAAGTGCAAGTGGCACGGGATGCTGCACAGACAACAACTGAGCAGGAAAAGGCCGCAGCAACAGCAGCAACACAGGAGGTAGCAACGAAGGCACATGAGTGTTATAGACATTTTTGTGCCTTACAGCTATAAGCATGAAATGTCCATAATCTAAGGGATCCAAAGTCCCTAAACATGTTGTTCCTACCCCTAGAGGAACAAGGCTAACAAACCACAACAATTCACAGAAGTTCTCCACCAAAAACTGCTCAAAAACAAGTCAATTCAGGATCAATTCAGTGGCTCCACTAGCTGTCTGTGCTGAATGTCAAAGCCAACACTGGCTACCTGCACTGCAACGCAGGTAGAAGCACTACCAGGGTGCATTGAGCGAGAGTTGACAAATGGCAAGCTCATTCCAAGAGGTGTCAAGACCCAGGAAGCTTCCAGAATCTTCCTCAATGACACTTGCCTCAGTGAATTCGACTATGATGAGTAAGAGGCTCTTAATCTCCAAGTGGAAGCAAGAACCTCCAAGTGGAATCAAGAACTGACAGAGGGAGAGGACACTAGTCAGATCTCAAGCTGACTCATCCTCTCTCCAAACATCTATATATGGATCTCTCCTCCATGAGATCTAGAGGCTGGAATTTTGTTATTGCAGAGAATTACTGTTGGTTTGAGATTGGAATCATTGGGTGCTTAATGCTTTGAAGGGGGTGAAGATAGGAATTCCATTTGCTAGGAAGGAGATGCTGGATTGGAGCCATCTTGGTTGTATCTCTTCTTGAACCTTGTTATTCATCAATAAAGCTATCTTGGTTTCTCCTATATACTTATGTATCTTTGATGTATGATTGCATTAGTATGTTTAGTTTATTTCTAATCCTGAACTAGTTATGAAAATGAATCCATGTCTTGTGTAGTGCTCTCTTCTTGTGATCTTGCAGAAACCTCTTGAAGCTGGGCGAGCGAGAAGGCAAGTAGCTGGGAACTCTCAAAGAGAAGAGAAACCGGATCGAGGGACAAACGGAAGACACCGGTTAGTCCATCCATCTCTCTTCATTCTTAATTCATAAAGGAAGAATACTAGAATAGCTGTCTCTGTTTGTTGCTAAGGCACTCTCACACCTTAGGTGGATAGGATCGTCCTGCATAGGCATTTTTCCCCACAACAAATTGGCGACTCCACTGGGGACATTTGTTTAGTCATTTTATTTGTGTTTCCATCATTGTTTATTTCTTAGACTCAACAGCAACAATCGAACTGCATCTGCTATTCTCAGATGCAAAGTAGACAGTTGCTGCTTTGATCCAATCACTGGATTTGTCTATGATCTGAACAATGGACTGACAAATGATTTGATGATCCTTTGTGATAGATCTTAGTACTCCCTCAAAGCATCCCTTTGATTGCACCTTGCTTGTTGCTTTTATTTGGCCTGAAACAGTAGATTAATCAGCAATCTGTGACCCAGAACCCAGTGAGAAACTATCGTTTCTCCTTCAGCGCAGACCCTGTGAAGAGGTTCTGCATTTCAACGCAGGTCCCGTGAAGGCTACCTGCGCTGAATGTCAAAACCCCTGTGTTGAGGTTGCGCTGATCCAGTTAGGCCTTGTGCAGCTGGGGTTCTCTGTTCTGTTTGCCTTGTTTTGATCTCTGATTTTTGCAGCCTGTAACCATCATAGGTACCAGTCTGATAACTCCTTTTCTCTGCTTAAATTCCGCCTCCTTTTGTACAAAAAGACTGTGAGTGTTTTTATGTGTTTGTGGCGTCATTTACAGTTTTCCTTTGCATGAGTGAAATAGTCATCCTGTAGCCCTTGATTCAGATCTGTTGATTGTGATCTTAGAAGAGAGTTCATTGGCTGTTTGCAGTTGATTATACATTTACTCTTGCTTTTTGGTTTGAGTTTGTCTCTTTTAAGTGTCGAAACAAGTATTCATTTCGAAAATCGTTAAGTGTTGTAATCTCTTCTACCCTCTCTGATTTCGAAAAAGTAAACTTGTTTGTATTTGTCATTTAAAAGCAAATTCAAAGTTGTACAAAAAGCTTTCTTTGTAGGCATCAATACTAAGAAAGCGGAAAACAAACACCTGCATTGTGCATTTGCATCTTGATAGTTTGCATGTTTGATTTAGGGAAAGTGCATTAGAGTGTGCTGATTGCTCTTTGAGAAAAGATGGTGTCTTTCTTTTCCCTTTGTAGCTAGGATTTTCAAAGTTGAAAAGATATAAAGCTTGCTTATCATCTTTAGACTGCATTTAGGAATTGTATCATACATCTCGTGGTGAACCTCGAAAGGCAAACTTCTAAAAAGATCAACCTAAAATAAATTGAATGAACTTAACAACGCTTTGCAACATAACGCACAACATAGAGGTCTAGGCTAGAGACGTGTTCCGGCGTCGTAAAGCCTGGTGACTGTCGATCTCGTTGATGGTGGGTGATTCCTCCTGAGGGACGATAGCGCCAGTACGGATTGTGCTCCCACGTACCGTCGCGTATATATTGGGAGACCCCTATAGGCATAAAACCTTTATCCTTAGGAAGCCGTGTCGGCCGCCCTACTGATCGCAATGCACTGAACACAACATTCAGGAAGATCGACCGCCCGTACCTTAAAAAGTATTCTGCGGTTTTGCAAAAAGTTTGGCACACCCTCTACCTAGATCTCCAGAGCAGTTCCTTTTGGCCTTTTTCAGACTCTATAATGGAAAAAGTCCATCCGAGCATTTGTCACTTCGGGCTTGTTAAAACATCGAAGGAGACTAGAGTCATCTTTAGCTTTTTCTCGACTCTTTAAAATTGAAAAAGCAAGTTGTGTCTAAAGCGTCGTTAAAATTTATTTTAAATGGAACAATCACCCCTATTCCTGCGTTGATCTTTAGGTTGAGAAAATGGAGCACACCAACCAAGGAATTCCCCTTCCTAGTCCCTTCTCCTCTTGGGGAGATGTTGGTGCGCCCCATATGGCCACATTGTCACTTCCAGGACTGACAATTGGCCTGCCGGTCTGGCTCTTTTCAACCAATGTCGTTCAGAACACCACTACTCCTGAACAGTCGAATCAACAGTTAGACCAGACCAGAGTTACCCACCAGCCTTCTACTTCATCTAATTCTTCCTCTCCTCCTTCCTCTTCGCTTGACGGAACTGGTAAAACAAAAAACCAAGTTCCTAAGGAGAAGAAGGAAAAGAAGAAGAAAGAGAAGAAGAAGAAGGATCCGAAAGCGACTGGGGGCAAACAAGTGGCGTCTGACAAAAATCCACACACAACACTGACTAGGCCTAAATCGCCATGTGTCATATGCAAGGGAGACCACTTCCACAGAGATTGTCCCTGCATCCCTCGGATACTAAGGGACTGGTCTCCCTGTTTGCACAATTCGGTGGCGTCAACCTCTGATAGCCATGTTGACAGCTCACCGTCAACTAGTGAAAGTGAAGTCACAGGACAGAGAGGGAAAGCTAGATTTCCCTGCAAACTATGTGAAGGCGACCATGCCATCCACCGTTGTCCCTTCTTATACGAGGCTAAAAGAGTTTTGGAAGATCGCCCGATCTTACGAGCGCAACTTCCTCCTGGATATCAAAAACTCTTGCCAAGTCCTTCACCAGTTGAGAACCCGGCTGGCCCACTCAGGTGGTCAGCCGAAGCACCTATCATTGAGGATGAACCGTCTGAATCCATACCTGACGAAAGTCAAAAGGTTGAGGCGGCAGTTGACCCGGTTTTGCCTTCAGAGGCTCTATCTTCGAATGATACCATCACAGAGGAGAATAAAGACGACACCGTCCAAATTCTCTTCATCAACACAGACTCCGACGAATAAAGGGGCAATTCGCCCATTCCTTTATCGCAGGAAGGAACTTCATCAGAGTCATACACGGCCGTCTATTCGGTCCCACCACCAAGCAACCTAGTTGTCTCGTTCGACTGGAACCAACTAGGCAGACCCCGTTTGCCAGCAAGCATACCATTCAGAATTATCGTTCAAATATACAGAATGGTAATGGCTGGCACTATCATTGATGAGGGGGCATCTGTGAGTATCCTTTCCTCTATTGCTTGGAAAGCGCTTCGTTCGCCAGCGCTTTTGCCTGAAATGAGAAATCTATCAGGATTTGATAAAGGAACCAATCGACCTTTAGGGATCCTCCCCAATGCGCCGATCACATTGAAAGGGAAGACCGTTCAAATGAATGTGATGGTCGTTCAAGGACCCTTGGATTATAACCTACTCCTTGGACGAGACTATATATATTGCATGGGAGCCATCGTCTCCTCACTCTTTAGAGTAATGTGTTTTCCGCACGAAGGAAGAGTGGTCAAGCTCGTGGACCAGCTTTCATTTCCCGGATCACGCATCGCAAATAGTCATATACCATCCCTAAATGGTCTCTTCACGCAAGAAATGTCTCAACCCACGGTCCGTCCTCCTGATGAGAGCGAGTAATCCAGGAGGATATGACTGGAACCCAGGGGGCATGCGTCCTGGTCTGCTTCGGCAGGAAAACTTTGGGTATAGGGTAGGTTTCCGCGGGAGAATATGACTAGTCCGTACCCCGTCCGTGATTGGAAGAGGGGTTGTTCTAGAATAAGATTCTTTTGTCAAAGTTATGTGAGTTGGCGGGCATCGTCGCTCACCGTTGTCTATTTCGGTGGACATTGCCGAGGAAGTGTTTTGTTTGAAAGATTAACGAGACAATCTTTGGGTAACCTGAAAGAGGTAGGCCTCTCTCGGTAAAACAATTGTTTTTCCGAACTAAAGTAGGGGTAATCTTGAAACTCTGTTTTATACCTGGGGGCATGCAAACCTTTTGGAGTGCAAGCAAGGGGCGGCTATTTATTTTTTAAATTTTTAGGACCTCTAACCCTTTAAACTCGTAGGATTAGTCGTTTCCGAACTTGCATAACGAAAGGATGCAGGGCAAAGCTTTGTGAGATGAAGCTCCATCAAAAATAGAATCTCAATGAGACACTCTTATCATATGACTGGGTTAATCAAGCAGTTTTAGCACACAGTTCATGCTCGTTAAAAAATAAACGCAAGATCCGAGCAGTTTTAGCACATAGTTCATGCTCGTTAAAAAATAAACATAAGATCGAGCAAATGTTTCCACCCGCGTTTAAGCTTGTTAAAAAATGAACTATCCCGGTAAATAACCACTGTGAATGTAATATCATCAGCCATTAAAGCCTTGGTCGTGTTTGCACCGTCACCTCCACTTTTCCATTGGCCGATCGTTCACCTCCATATGTTTGTTTACCCATTTTGAGGAATAGCTGCGAAGAGTGATTTCACTAGCCATCCTTGTGACACTGCCGTGATTGGAAAATTCCAACCTGTACCTCGAATCAGCTGCTAACCTGTTTCATCACTCGTTCCTCAAAAGACGAGTCTTCTTTAAGCTCTTTTCATCTGACTCGTAAAATATGAAAAGATTGCCGAGTCCTTGGCTTTCCAGCTCGTTAAAGGGACAGGAAGTGCTATCCCTCCTCTAGATTTTAATCTTTTTGGACCTGAGGGATTATTGCACAAAAAGATCGAGCGCTTGTTTTATTCGGCTCGTTAAAACTATCGAAAACTCATCCCTTCTGTATTGTTTTATACTTTTTCGGACCTAAGGGATTAGATGACGAAAAAGGACTTTTGGAGTTAACTTTATGTACCTTTTCAGACTCTCTAAAAATGAAAAGGACCGAGTTATCTTTGTCGTTAGACTCGTTAAAATCATTAAATAGCGACAAACTTGTCTTTAGACGAGAACGAGTTTCACTATCGCTAGGCTCGTTAAAACATAGCGATGGGCTTGCCCGAAGGGCAGGTTATAGAACAAGCATATGTTATCCTCCTCAAGCTTGACAAAAATAAAGAGGTACTGGTCAGCAATGACTGGGGAAAAATTGGGAGAAACTTAAGAAAACTTTGATGGTAGCAAGTCGCTCTTGAACATGACACTTTTCCTCCGTACCACAATCGGGTTGGGTTGTTTCATTCACCGGTCACATCCATGGTCTCGCCATACCATCCATATTTGGGGTAATGCTACCAATCCATCGCATTAGTGTCACCATATGTTCAAGAGAAGTCGTTCAGAAAAGTCAACCGTGTCCCATCCACTGCCGTACATTATCCTTCATCCTTTCATGACCGCCACCCTGAATCATATGTCACAGATCGTTTTCACCTCCATCAAAATCATTAGCTCCGTTCCATGTCATTGACGTGGGATTCATTAAGGCCCTCCTTTGACGGATCGCTTCTTGTCGACATCAGCTCATTATCCGAGAAGTTGATCTAGGAACAACCCCTTCAGTACTTTGAAGCTTGCATGCCTCAATGGCAAGTTTCTCACTTCCCGCGACAGGTATACATCAATGACCTTCGACCGAAAGATTTTGCGTGGTGTTCGACGCCAAGTCCTTTATTCACACCACGTGAATTGTACTGCAGTACCTTGAGGGTCATTATCATTATCGGTGATTCCTCTCGCGCTCATTAACAGTTTACCTCATTGACCGGTAATCAAGCGAGGTCTTTCCATGTTCGACTTCAGAACATTTCTCACATGGATCGACTTGTACTTAGAGTGAAGATCGAACGAGTTTGAATACCCCGGATCTAGTTTCATCCATCTGGGCTGCGATATATATTCAGGAAAGATAAAGACATTGACATGTACATCATTGTAGCAGATAATCATCCTACCCAAAGGATGATAATTTCGTCAAAATTATCAGTCTACCATCAGACGATTGTCTGTTCTATGTACAGCAAAATGAATTTATAAAGCTGAGCATGGGAATGCCCACCTCAACTAGATCATGAAAGCAATATGAAAAATAATGTACTGTATTGTATCTTATTACAGGTCTCCTCCTAGCATTGGATGAACTTCGGATCCTCCTGATAAAGCATTTCACCCGATAAATGGCCTCATACTTTAGGGGGTAACTGTTATAGACATTTTTGTGCCTTACAACTATAAGCATGAAATGTCCATAATCTAAGGGATCCAAAGTCCCTAAACATGTTGTTCCTACCCCTAGAGGAACAAGGCTAACAAACCACAGCAATTCACAGAAGTTCTCCACCAAAAACTGCTCAAAAACAAGTCAATTCAGGATCAATTCAGTGGCTCCACTAGCTTTCTGCGCTGAATGTCAAAGCCAACACTGGCTACCTGCACTGCAACGCAGGTAGAAGCACTACCAGGGTGCGTTGAGCGAGAGTTGACAAATGGCAAGCTCATTCCACGAGGTGTCAAGACCCAGGAAGCTTCCAGAATCTTCCTCAATGACACTTGCCTCAGTGAATTCGACTATGATGAGTAAGAGGCTCTTAATCTCCAAGTGGAAGCAAGAACCTCCAAGTGGAATCAAGAACTGACAGAGGGAGAGGACACTAGTCAGATCTCAAGCTGACTCATCCTCTCTCCAAACATCTATATATGGATCTCTCCTCCATGAGATCTAGAGGCTGGAATTTTGTTATTGCAAAGAATTGCTGTTGGTTTGAGATTGGAATCATTGGGTGCTTAATGCTTTGAAGGGGGTGAAGATAGGAATTCCATTTGCTGGGAAGGAGATGCTGGATTGGAGCCATCTTGGTTGTATCTCTTCCTAAACCTTGTTATTCATCAATAAAGCTATCTTGGTTTCTCCTATATACTGATGTATCTTTGATGTATGATTGCATTAGTATGTTTAGTTTATTTCTAATCCTGAACTAGTTATGAAAATGACTCCATGTCTTGTGTAGTGTTCTCTTCTTGTGATCTTGCAGAAACCTCTTGAAGCTGGGCGAGCGAGAAGGAAAGTAGCTGGGAACTCTCAAAGAGAAGAGAAACTGGATCGAGGGACAAACGGAAGACACCGGTTAGTCCATCCATCTCTCTTCATTCTTAATTCATAAAGGAAGAATACTAGAATAGCTGTCTCTGTTTGTTGCTAAGGCACTGTCACACCTTAGGTGGATAGGATCGTCCTGCATAGGCATTTTTCCCCACAACAATGAGGGCCAAACGTCACCTTCACATGGGCAGGAAGTAGAGGAAGAAGAGGGAGGCGCAGATCCACAAATCGCGTCAACACAGTTGAAGCACCAATACCTAACTGAGTGGACAGGGTCATGCAAGAAGGTCAAGGCATCGAAGTTGTCTATTGACCCAATCACGCTAATTGAGGGTGATCTGCATGGCATTGGCGAGATAGTGCATGATGTCACCTCTGAGGCCCTCCAAAATTTCATGCAGGAGAACCAGATTGTGTTGGGGGCCCTCAGAGCACAGTTGCAGGAATTACAAGTGCACTCTCCTTAGGCTGGTACCCTTTTGACCAACCTCGCAATCGGAACAATGATAGAAAAATAGATGTTGCGCGCGCAGATGAAGAATACCATAGTGCTGCCGGAAGGGGCACTAGCGATAGCAAATGAGGCCGATAGGCCTACGATTAGCATGCTGAAGGGTCTTGACATAAACCTCCCTGCACTTCCTCGAGGGACCTTATATGTTTTGGAGGATGGGATAACTGTAGAGCTGCGAGCTAAGGAGAGCTGCACACTGCAAACCCTCATTGAGAAGAAAATCAATATGGAATAATTGAGCTTGTAGTGTGACGAAGTGGTGTCACAAAATCAATAGCTGGTATAGGTAATGGACGAAGCTTGCCAAAGCATCTCGGAGCTGGCCATCCTACTAGACATACCAGAAGAGGTGCGCATCCACAGGCTAGCAGCAGGGGTGCATAAGGCGCGGGAGGAAATGACAAAGGTTTAGCTCGAACTGAACCTTCAGATTGCCGAGCTGCGGTTAAAAGCACAACCGTCCACCCCTCTGGAAGTCAGAGAATAATGACTAGCGCTATCACAGTGGGACTGGGTGAAATTGGTAGTGCAGTGCGAGACTGCACTAGCATGTTGGAAGAATAATTTGAGGTCCTCACAAATCTGCAGGAGGACCCCAACATCCAACACTTAGAGAAAGAGGTGCGAGAACTCCAACATCCATATGACAACGTCAAAGGAACTGCATAGACGGCGACCCTCACTCAGAGGCTCGCATGGATGCAACATGTTAAAGCACTGAAAGAGTAGGTGGACACGACATGACACAAGGAAGCAGTCTTGAAGGCACGCGTTCAGCCTTGGATCGACGAGGCCTTCACCATCACAGTAGAAATTGAAGGTAAGCTCGCACACATGCAGGGGATGCACGCATTGATGCAGAGAAGTAATTCTGACACAGAGGTCTCAAAACAATGTATGTAGCAGATCCTGTAAGCAACAGCTCAGTGCGCTGCTGACCTTGCCACAGTTCAAGAACAGTTGCAGTGACTTTGCGCAAAGATCTCCGTGCTAACAGAGTGACTCAAGGGTGAGTCACGATGTTTGTGTTGGGGGCTTGTTGGGCATGGAATCCCCCCAAGGCATGTTTTGGGGCTTAAAGCCCAAGTTTTGACCAAATCTTTTTGTAAAAGCTCTGCGAATTGCGGGTGCGGGGTGCGAAAGTATAATAGAGTCATAGGGTTGTCCACCCTAGTTTTTGTAATGTAATTTCGGCTAGATAGACCTACCCATGGTCCACGGACCATGGGATTGTATAAATAGAGCGAGGCTCTAAGTGTAAAAGAAGAACGAATAGAACGAATAGAAGGGAAGCATGAGAAGTCTAAGTGTAAAGTGTGTCTGTGGGTCATAGAGTAGGAGAAGGCTCTGCAACTGAGTGCGCAGAGGCCTAGTAGTTCATAGCAGAGTGCATGGACCCTTGTAGTTGAGTGCGCGGGGTAGGTCGAGTCTGTAACCATTGGGAGAATCAATAAAGAGAAGTTTTGCTATAATTCTGTGTATATTTTCCTGGTTTAATGCATGATTGGATATAATTTGCAAGTATAATGTTTATTTACTACGCGATCATGTATGAATGTTTTGGATTGCTAATTATAACTTAATACATTCAAGTAGGAAAAGGTAATTAATTAACATTGGAAGATAAGTAAGATCTTGTATAATAGCGCAGAGCGCGGCACAACCTCTGGTTAGGGCTGCGTGAAGGCTGTCTATCAGGCAACGAGGAACGGGAAGTGCGCGAAGCGACCTACGCGTAGGAACAAGAAGAGAACTAGTCATACCTCTTAGACATCTCAAGGATGCGGAAACATGGTTCTAGCACCCTCCCATACTACTTCGGGTGAGACCTTAGTCCGCGCTTTGCGGACTGTTGCCGAAAGGGCTAGTAGTACAAGGATTTGTTTGGCTAATTAACTCCGAACCTGGGTCAGGCCCTAAAAATCCAACAATGGTCCATAATGGTGTGTTTTGTGTGGAAAAGTAGAGCAACTAATTAATCATTTGTTTTTTTCCTTCCCCTTCTCACTGGAAGTTTGGAACTATTCTCTTGTTCCAATGGCCCTTGTCCCCAAAATGGCAGATGACTGGAGCGACATGTTTATTCATTGGGGAAATAAAATGAATTTCTCTCCAAATCCTTCACTTCGACGATGCTGGATGGCATTCCCTAAACACATATGTTGGTTGATATGGTTGTGTTGTAATCCAGATATCTTTCAAAATCAACCTCAAAGTTCGGAAACAATTGCAATTAAAGGTGTGATGCTGCTTTTCAAGATCATCTCTTCTCAGGGATTCGATGAATCAGACATGAAAGTTCTGTCTAATTTCGAAAAAAGCTGGCTGAAGCTCACCCCACCCACCCTAAAATCCATCTGTTTAAGATCCAATGAAATCCCAAATTTCTGTATTAGATTGAAAGGAGATGATTTCATCGAATGGAAAAGGGAAGTCGGGAATGACCAATTGTATTTTGATGGTTATTTAAAAGGTAACCTCAGGGAGGCTGGAGCAGGAGAGGTGATAATCAACCTCAAAGCAAAAATAGAAGTAAAATATGCATGGGGACTCGGGGCCACATCCAACAACCAGGCGGAGGCTCTAGTACTCTAGCAAGGAGTTAAAATATGCTTGGATAATGGTGTCAAAACTTTGAATATAGTGGGTGAATCCAAGCTAATAATTCAAAAGTGTATTAGGCTTCTCAGAAATGTCACTTAGCTAGAAGAAGAAACTTCCTCGATCATGGTAAGAATAATCTATCTATTATTTTTTTGATAAAGTTACAATGTTCCACGTGCTGCGAGCCAACAATCAGCTGGTAGACATTCAGGCAAATGCGGGGGTTATTTTAGGACTTGGTAGGATATGCATAAATCTCCACAATTCATTATGTCCCATCCCCTGATCACAAGATTCATGACGACACTATATGTTGGGGGTACAGGTCGTCAAAGCATTAAGGAAGCAGTTATGGAGGCCATCTTCCCTAGGCATCTTTGTGCAGAGGTAGTTAAGATGTATGGCTCCCCGACGCATGTTCGTAGCGTATTGGATATAAGGTTGGTAGGTGGTGAAATAATTCATAGTTGTGGTGCCATCAGATGCCATCTCATGTGCAACGACAGGTGTGTGCTGAGGCGTCAAACTCTCGCCGGAATTTGCAATATAATAGTTTCAATTGGGGATGATGAAACCATTGCTGCTTGATTTTGGTTTCAGATGGTGGAAAATATGGATGGCATAGGAATTGGTAAGACCCTGCATTGTTTCACATTTATCAAAGTTATCTATTGTTGAATGTTAGTTTTTCTTGCTAATTTCAACTTTAGATTTATAAACAAATGCTTTTCAATTGCTTCAAGTGCACGATTCTCTTATGGTGTTTGTGAATCAAAACAGGGAAATTTATGTCAAGTTTTATGTTAGAATCATGAGGAGAATAACATGAAAGAAAAGTGTTGAATAGAAACAAGTAAATGTACATCAAACCATAAAGAAGAACACTCAACACAATGTTTTGATAAAGAAGTTCACCCCTCTTGGGCTGCATCTCGTTGGTCCAACTTCCATGGCTTAGGCCTTTGTATTTGATCAAAATGGAAAAAAAGTACAGTTTATGAGGCTGTACAGCTCCTAAAACCTACTTTAATAGAATCAAAGCATCCAAAAACCCCAAATATGACTCTCCAAGCTCTGCAATTGGACTACAACTGATCTAGACTTGACCTTCTCTCCTGGTGGGCCTAGGCTTCCTAAAACTTCAACGTGGAAAAATAATATACGTAAGTGCCTCTCTGCCTCTGCAACCTATTCCATTGTGTTCAGAGCATCCAAATCATCTAGGAACACATTTTTCTGATCCTCATTTGGTCGAATTTTGCCAAATTTATGACAGAAACTACTTCTCCTAGTAAACCTCCACTAAAACTAGAGGAACTCTAGATAGTCCTGCTAAATTTGGAGTTAGTGCTGAATTTGGTGGTACCGCTGAATTAATCTCTAGTTTAATTAACATTCAACTTTATTAATTAATGGATAACTTTGGATTAGCGCATTAAGTGCGCAATTAGGCTAATCAGTTCGCTGGCGGCTTAAGCAGAGTGTTCACATGTCCTGACATAAAATGTTGCGAGTATGCTTAACCGTCAACCTCCGATCTTCGTGTAGAGGTCACATGGTGGTGGATAATTCCACTGTTATGGAAAGCAGTTACATTTTTCTGTAGCCCCAACGGTTAATGTTAATCGTTAACCATTAAATGTTATGGTGTTCACATGGAGGAAGCTGGCCCCCTCCTAACCCCTAATCGCCTAACTGTTTAACAAAAAATACATTTGGAAACCAATACTTGTTAAGAAACATAGCACGGGTACAATGATAATGTATTTGGTTTGTGTATAGGAAGGAGGTTGCAGGGTCGAGCCCTGATGCCTCCATAAAATTTTTATTGCGCACCGATACGGGTCCTTTGGGGAGGGACACGTGGCGGCCTCTCGGCTTGCCACTTGTCCCCTCCTCATTAGACCACCTTCAACCAAACAAAACTTGCCACATTACCACACCTATAAACCAATAAAAACATGCCACTTGGTGAATCCAGATATGCCATTGACCAACCTTGACTTTGTATAGTCACTTGCCACGTCAACAGTTTGTACTACTGACTGTACATTTTTTTTTCAAAATTTCTTATGTTTGGCAAAGCGGTCAATGGGCTCTATCTTCCTCATACAAACTTCGTTTTGGATGAAATGAGTTGCATTGGGATCATTTTTACGAGACGGAAACAGTCGTTCAGGTTTTGAATGATTCAGAGCACTTTGATTTTTGAGCTAATTTTTGCCCCTTATCTAGATTCCGATCACTCCTTTCCACTGACAAGATTTTGGACCCACAAAAGTTGGTTATGTGATGAGAGTTGAATACTCTTCTCCTTCCTAAGTTATATCAATCGATTGTACTTGGAAAAATCTCCATGACAACCACTTGGGTTCACTGACATGCCTTGCCTTGCCAATGGCTTGGCACTCCAACCAATGTTCTCCTTTTGTTGCTAACCCAATCCAACACTTGTTGGCTACTTGATCATTACCCTTTTGTACCAAAGTGATCCCTCAATGATTGGAAAGCTAACTGATGGCATTCCCACTGCGAATCATTTTCCTCCTTTGCATCACATGCATTCAATGCAAGCTTCTCCTTGGAAACCACTTTTCCAAGTTAAGACCATCCGAGTGAACTACATCAATGAGTTCCAATATCAGTAATAGTAAGAAAATAAATGACCATTCTTTTACCTCCATGGTTCCAAATTCCACATCTGGAAGGATGCATTCTCTATCTCTTTTACTTCTTGGCGTCAACACATCAAATTACACACAATGGCTGCAATTTTTTTTTTTGCATTTTTGTCCACTTTCACTTCTTGATTCCATCATCCTCTAGTATTAATATGTTTCTCATGTCATGATTTGAGAATGAAGGCTAATCATGAGCCTCTTGCTCAAGCATGAACCTTCCAAAATCCTGCGACATCTTGTCACAAGAAACACACTCACCTTGTTTTTCAAAGTTAACGGTGTATGAAAAACACTCACGCAAGAATATATAACTTGACGACCTTTTCCTTTTGTTTTCTTTGGAGAAACAAATGTCAGATCATGTGAACATCGCCATGTACTCTTACATCATGGTGTATAAAATATCGACTAAACACTAATCGACAAAACATTCTTCTTCAAACAACTGACTTTCAATTCAAGCAAAATCATGTACAACAACTTGACAATTTACAAAAACAATTCCACATTCTTATTACACAATTCGTCACATCTCCCTTTCATATTTGGAAGCAAAATAAACTGTTCCAAGTTGATATAGCATACATGTACAATCAATCAACCACACACGCTGATGCTCATGCATGTTCAAACTCAATGAAACTATAAAAAAATTCCACTATTCACACACACAAACTCTCATGCATGTATCACAATTCTCAACTCTCTCCCACAAGTACAATCACCAATACAAGAATCCGAATGGTATGTACGAGTACTTAAACAACTGAAATGACCAAATTTTCTGCAATAAAGTGAGTCAACATACTCCACTTTCGAACACCTTCTTGGCGTAAACATGCAAGTTCAAGAATGCAACATGAATGCAAATTTGTAGTTGCAAATTGCCATCTTTGCTACATCTAAGTGAGTCAACATAACTCTACTTTTCCAACTTCTTGCTTCATGCAATATGAAACATACTTTCAGGAGAAAGAAAAAAAAATGCATCCAAATAACAAGGAAATGTATCAATAAGGCAAGATTTGCATCAATTATCAAAAGAAAAGCAAGGCCTTAATTGGTTAAGAAATCTAACCATCTCTTTCCAAACCATTTCAATGGCGCTTCTTTCAACTACACTTCATCATGTGTATCATCCTAACCCACATTAATTATGGAATCCTCTTTTCCATCTTTGCCAAAATATCTCTCCACCTTCTTCAACTGTCATGGATGACTTGTTGGATGCAAAGTCCAACACATATCTACAAGATGATCCTGCTTCTGACAATGAGTAATTGCAACTTCTTTTCAACATAGCCTCCATTATCCAATGGACCTTTGGCTTTCTTTCTCTTTTGTTTTGAAAGTTTTCTATGTATGGATATCCTCTTCCAACACCTAGAAACAATATGTTTATTCAAACCACAAAGATAACATGTAAAATCTCTCCAAATCTTATGTGAAGATTTACCATGTTTATCATAGTCAAAAGAAGCTTGATTAAAGGTAGATTTATACCTTGTTCATTCATCTTTGTCGCCTTCTTGAGGAGGAAAATTTTATGAGGAAGTGGCTCTCTTCAGAATACCAACAATGGTTTCAATGACCTTAGAGATTTCAACATCCTCTTGTTTTCCATTTCCACTAGTTGCATGCTTATGAGCATCCTCTTGCAAAGTGGAAATAAAAATTTTGAATTCCTCATGAACACAAACTTCACAAGCTTGAGGTAATGAACATGTAATGAAAGTCCTTCTTGGAACACGTTCATGTGCCTCCTTGCCTTTGGAGCATTATCCATCATGTTTTCCATAACCTTGACCAAAATACCTAGGGCTTTCTTCAACAACAATTGGCTCAACTACGCCTTGTGCATGTTTGCCTAACTCTTTACCTTCATAGTCCATCTCAATCAATAATTTCGACCCTATTCCTCTAGTGTGTTTTTCAAAAGCACCAAAACATTCATTTTGGGAGGGAATTGAAGATAAAGTTAAATTTAATGCCTCATTTTCATGCACATACTTGGCTAGGGTTTTCTTGGCATCATGGAGTTGAATCTTCATCTCATGCATCTTTTCAAGAAGATATTTCTTCTCCTCCTTCATGGCCATCAACTACTCTTGAAGTATAGTGTTCTCCTTCCTATCTTCATAAAATTCTTGCACCATATCTCTCATGATGATAAGCTCTTGCAACATCTCTTCATCAAAGAATCTCTCTAAGGAACATGGATTAGAAACATCACTTGTTGAAGCTACCATCACACTTGTAATGCATCAAAAAGCTTCACAAATATGCAACCATTAAAACCTTACTTGTACAAAACTTCAAGCAATCAAGAAAATAACCTTTGATCTGATACCAAATTGATCTGTTGTTGAGTTTTAGTTTTGCTATGCTAATTTCAACTTTAGATTTAAAAACAAATGCTTGTCAATTGCATGATTCTCTTATGGTGTTTGTGAATCAAAACAGGGAAATTTATGTCAAGTTTTATGTTAGAATCATGAGCAGAATAACATGAAAGACAAGTGTTGAACAACAACAAGTAAATGTACATCAAACCATCAAGAAGAACACTTAACACAATGTTTTGATAAAGGAGTTCACACCTCCTGGGCTACATCTCCTTGGTCCAACTTCCATGGCTTGGGGCTATGTATTTGTTAAAAATGGAAAAAAGTATAGTTTACAATTCTCTACATCTTCTTAAACCTCCTTCAATGGACTCATAGCATCCAAAAACCCCAAAATTGACTCTCCAAGCTCTGCAATTGGACTACAACTGATCTAGACTTGACCTCCTCTCCTCATGGCCCTAGGATTCCTAAAAATTAAACGTGGAAAAATCACTTACAGAAGTGTTTCTCTGCCTCTGCAATCTATTCCACTGTGTTGAGAGCATCCAAATCATCTAAGAACACCTTTTTCTAATCCTCATTGGTCGAATTTTTCCAAAGTTATGACATAAACTATTTCTCCTATTAAACCTCCACTAAAACTTGAGGAACTTCAGTTAATCCTGCTAATTTTGGAGTTAGTGCCAAATTTGGTGGTACCGTTGAATTACTCTCCAGTTTAATTAAAATTAAGATTGATAACAACGGATTAGCACATTAAGCACGCAATTAGGCTAAACTGTTAGTTGGTGGCTTAAGCAGAGTGTTCACATGTCCTGGCATAAAATGTTGTGGGTATGCTTAACTGTTAACCTCTGGTCTTCGTGTAGAGGTCACATGGTGGTGGATAATTCCACGGTTATGGCAAGCGATTATGGTTTTCTGTAGCCCCGACGATTAGTGTTAACTGTTAACTATTAAATGTTATGGTGTTCACATGGAGGGGGCTGGTGTCAGGCGGAAAGAGTCAATTGTGTGGACACAACCAACCTCCCTAGGAGCCTAAGACTCTCTAGTGACAAACAAGACAAACAAGAGCAATCCTTCTCTAAACATGCATTTACTATACGGGAAATCAAGTGTTTAGATCCTACCTGTAATCCAACGCTGTTGTAGCAGTCCAGCTCCGCTGATCCGGATGAGCTCCTCCTTCACTTTGAAACCTGCATACACTAACAATCAAACGATTAAATAGCACTTGATAATCTCGTAGAATAAAACATATTTAACACATAGACCAAGGAGTACATGAAACAACTCATAAATAATAAGTTATTGAGAAGAATGGACTCATTTGCATTAATAGGTAACAAAAGGAACAAATACAACCTGAGCCTTGGTGTTGTGCAAGTCCCTCCCAGGGTCCATCAAGAGTTCTCCTTTACTTTGACAAAGCTCACCCACTTCCAAATAGAACAAGCAAAGATGGCAATCTCTCCTCACAAGCTTCTAAATGGGAGTCCTAATTCCTGCAGCATTTACCCTTAGAAATGTATAGCTTTCAACCTCTTCTCCTTCTAGCCCAATGCCTGTATTTATAGTGCTCAAGAGGAAGTTAATCAGGTCCACCATCAATGGGATAATCCCCTCTTTGGATGGGATAGCTCCCTTATTGATGGGATAAGTTCCTCTTTGGTAGGAGTGCATGAACCATCTGGAGGCGCTCAATACACGTCGAACAACCTTCTAGAATGCTCTAGAAATGACCACAAGTAACTTTTTAAAGATGAAACTTGCGCATTTTAACCTTTACAGGGGGACACACCTGCCCCTTTACATACAGAGCGTCCAAAGACGTAGCTTTTGTGAACATTGGGTGCGTACCCGCAGGTAAGGTTGAGAGAACCTGCGTCCCTAGAGATAAATACATTTAGAAAGACTTTCTCTCTTTTTTGGAGTTTGACATGGAGAGCAGAGGCATAAGACTTGCCTAAGAGGGTAGCATGACTGTTGATAGAGCCATACTAACCGTAAATAGTCATGGTGACATTTTTTAGTGTAACAGATTGCCCCCTAAAGTGCGAAGCCTGTAATAGATTAGGGTTTTGTATTATCTAGGAAGGGTGAAGTGCTTTATCATTTCAAGGATTATCTCGTGGAGAGCCTGGTCAGAACCTGCAATTTTCAACACAAAATACATGTATAAGATTATATCATCACTGAGGTAGGCATTCCCATACTCAGATTAAAACTTTAACTAACAGACTAACTACTCTGATACAGGAATGATCTTGCAGTACATCATAATCATAGACTTTTGTAGACACAGTATGGGCGCAGCCATCTGTTTATGATTAGTCTACTTAGATAATGAATACAAAACTCCTCGCAGCCTGGATGGTGGAAACTAGATCCAGGGTCTTCATTTCTACTTCCCGAATTGGTACGATTCTAGCCATGCGAATAAATGAGTTGATGTCGAACATGGTAGAAACCACTTGATTACCAGTCAATGATGCAAACTGTTAACAAGCGTGAGAGAGACCACCAATAATGTCAATGGTTCTCAAAGTACCCAGTACAATCCATGAGATGTGAATGAATGAGTTGATGTCGAACATTTCACGGAATCCTTCGATCGAAAGTCAATGATGTAAATTGACGTCAAAGGCGAGAAACCTGCCATTGATGCATGCAGACTTCAAGGTACTAACGATTTCTAAGTCATCTCTCTAGATAATGTGTTGATGTTGATAGAAAGCGACCCGTTGCAGGCAAGCCCACAACACGAAATCATTTGTTCAAGTTGAAGAAATGTTGCTGTAAGGACTGACTCAGGGATGGTCAAATAGATGACAAGTATTTTGCAGATGAAAGTTTAGTTTGCAGACCTCTTGAACACATAACGACACGACAGATGGCTTGGTGATGAATGACTCAAAGTTAATCCCCGGAACCCGGCTGAAGTCTTTCAAAGTGGTTTGATCAACTGTGAGGCAAAGGATTTCCCAACCCAGGTGAATGAAAAGTGTCGTGTTCAAGAGTGGTAATAAAGTTTCTTCTGAGACAAAAGATAACAAATAGGCTCATTCTTCTCTCTTTTCCCCCACCATTTCTGGCAAGTACCTCTTTATTTTTAACAAGCTTGAGGAGGATAACATATGCTTGATTATAAGCTCATCCTTCGGATGAGTCCAACCTAGTTTTGATTCGAACCCTAGGAAGGAGTGGTTCGTTCCTGTTTGTAATTGAACAGGTCCTTTACTGTGAAATGTTTAACGAGCCCAGTATAGGAGAAACTCGGCGTTTTTCAATTTTAGAGAGTCTGAAAAACTTAAGAAGACTCCAAGTTGAACTTTTTCGTAGATTTGTGTCCCTCAAGCCCGAAAAAGTATAAAATAATACCTGGGGGAACCGCTTGATCTTGCGACCAAGGAGTACTTTCATAATTAGTGTCACTGACCTGAAAAGTAAAAAGCGATCAAGGACACGTCGTTTTATTTCCGTATCGAGTTTGAAACGACAAAAACCCGGCAATCTTTTCCTGATTTTACGGTCAGAAAAGAGCTATAAGGGGACCGTCTTTTAATTCCGTTTTAACGAGTGTAAAAGAAACGCTCGGCAATCTTTTCATATTTTAGGAGTCAGAAAAGGGCTTAAAAGAGAACTCCAAGGTTTCACTTTTTCGTAAGTTTTAACGAGTTCGAAAAAATGATAAAAATGTACTCATGGTTTTCACTTTTTCGTATTTTTTAATGAGTTCGAAAAAATGATAAAAATGTACTCATATGGCCGACTTTCAATTTAATTTACGAGTAGGAAAATATGGAAAGAACTCGGCATTTTCATTTGTTTTACGAGAATGAAAGATAGCAAAATAATCTCGAGATTTTCATGAGTTTAACGAGTCTTGAAAATAACTGAAATTGACTCGAGATAGGTTTCATTTTTACAAAAGCTTGAAACAGAGAAAAAATGTGCTTGATGCCCCCTAAGTGTAACTGCTAGAGCGCATGCCCCCCCAGCTTCATTTCATTCAACCAGTTGGATGAAATGAAGGTTGAGTTACGAGATCATCTGAAAGACTGGACCTAAAACAAAAAACTGAAATAACTAACCTAAATATAAAACTTAACATTTACAAGATCGAGCCAAACTCTCGACTCAAGTAGAGGAGGATTTGTTTCATTTTTTAACGAGCTTGACACAGGAAAAGAACTATGCTCGGATTCGGTTTCATGTTTACGCAAGCTTGAAATGAAAAACTGTGCTTGTTATAAGTTCACATGCCCCCAGCATAAAGATGCAAACCAAGGTACATGCCCCCCAAGCTTCATTGCATTCAATGAGGTGGATGGAATGAAGCTTTAATTTCAAGATCTTGGAAAGACTTGTGGGAGTTGTTTCATTTTTTAGTGAGGTTGACACAGGAAAAGAACTATCCTCAAAACCCTTGTTTCATTTTTTAAATGAGCTTGACACAAGATAAGGAACTATGCTCATAACTAATCTCTACAATCTACCTAACAAAAACTCTACTCTAAAAAACCTTGATTCATTTTTTAACGAGCTTGACACAAGACAAGGAACTATGCTCATAAAATCCTTGTTTCATTTTTTAATGAGCTTGACACAAGACAAGGAACTATGCTCATGACTACTCTCTACAATCTACCTACTTAACCTACCCTTGTTTCATTTATTAACGAGCTTGACACAAGACAAGGAACTATGCTCAAAAAGTTCGCATGCCCCCAGAATAATGATGCAAAACAAGGTACATGCCCCCCAAGCTTCATTACATTCAACCAGATGGATGGAATGAAGGTTTACTTTCAATATTTAACTTGAAAAGGGAGTTGTTTCATTTTTAAGGAGGTTGACACAAGAAAAGAACTATCCTCATACCTGATTCATTTTTTAATGAGGTTGACTCAGTAACAGGAACTATCCTCTCACTCACTGATTCATTTTTTAACGAGGTTGATACAGTAAAAGGAACTATCCTCGAAACCCTACTTTCTACAATCTACTTACATATCCTAAAATCTAGCTGATTCATTTTTTAATGAGGTTGACTCAGTAAAAGAACTATCCTCTGACCAACTGATTCATTTTTTAACGAGGTTGACACAGTAAAAGGAACTTTCCTCGTGCTAGCCTATTTCATTTTTTAACGAGGTTGATACAGGAAAAAACTATCCTCGTTCACACTGATTCATTTTTTAACGAGGTTGACACAGTAAAAGGAACTTTCCTCACAACACCTTGTTTCATTTTTTAATGAGCTTGACACAAGACAACTATGCTCATGACGTCCAGTTTCATTTTTTAACGAGGTTGAGACTAGAAGAAACTATCCTCACACCCACTGATTCATTTTTTAACGAGGTTGACACAGTAAAAGGAACTTTCCTCACCATCCAATTTCATTTTTTAACGAGGTTGAGAGAGGAACAAACTATCCTCGTACACACTGATTCATTTTTTAACGAGGTTGACACAGTAAAAGGAACTTTCCTCACGACTCACTGATTCATTTTTTAACGAGGTTGACACAGTAAAAGGAACTTTCCTCACTACACCCTATTTCATTTTTTAACGAGGTTGACACAGGAAAAGAACTATCCTCGTTCACAGCCTATTTCATTTTTTAACGAGGTTGATACAGGAAAAAAAAAAACTATCCTCGTACTCACTGATCATGGCTTCCAACTGGAAGAAAGACATGTCAATGGACACACCTTGATCATGGCTTCCAAAAGGTCTTCATCAGAAGGAAGAATAGTTCTTTGGAAGGAACACATGTCAAGGGACTCAAAAGGGATAAGAACATCGTGTTCAAGTAATCCCATAGAGTTTTCCATGTCAATTACCGGATCTAAATCAACAGTGAGAGGCTCACTTACATCGGTAACTGAAAACATGGGACCAGTTGCCACATAATTAACCCGTGGCAGGGTAGATACCACTTTAGAATTAGGAACATTTAGGGGTGTCATATTATTGGTAGTTGAAACAAGACTAGGGAACAAAAGCTGGTCTACAGTCACAATACTACCATTGTGAGGGAAAGACATCACGCGAAAGAGTGTTGATACGACAGCTTTCATTGCATAAACATAGTCTCGCCCAAGGAGTAAATTGAAATCCAAGGGACCTCGAACTACCATAAGATCAATACAGACAGTTTTACCTTCCAAGGTAATAGAAAACTTAGGAAGGATCCCTAAAGGTTCGCTAATGGTTCTGTTAAAAGCTTTCAGATTCTGCGTAATAAGCGCAAGCTGAGGGGAACCCAAAGCTTTCCAAACAGTTGAGGATAAAATACTAACAGAAGCACCTTCATCTACCTGAGTACGATGTATGTCCCTACCACCAGCCTTAACAATGATTTGGAAAGGGATAGAGGAAGGAAGACGAGGTTCTGTCAGTCTATTCCAATCAAAGGAAAAGACCTCAGTGCTTGGAGGGGGTTCTGTAGAAACAGGTGAAATGCCCCCCGGCATAGAAGAATCTGATGTAACAAGAAGAACCTGAGCGGTATGAAGTTCACTTTCTAAAGGGAAAGTGGGATCGACCGAATGTGAAATTGAATCGACCACTTGATCAACTAATGGATCATCAACCTGAGTGACATGAGTTTCACTCTCCAATGGAAGAGTGTGATCGACCGTACTTGAATTTAGATCAATCACTCCGTCAGTTGACGGTAGGTTGGGAGAAAGTTTACGGTAACCAGTTGGAAATTCTTGCTGTGGAACAGTAAGTTTTTCCAACAATGTTGAGGCTTCATCCATGTGAGGGCAAATATGAGTTTGATGACTCTCTTTGCATAACTTACAGGGAAACCTAACTTTACCCTTTTTCCCAGGAACCTGACTATCGCTGGTTGATGGATCAACATAAAATTGATGAGATTTTTCTGACCATACTTCCAAGACCTTTGGAATACCAGGACAATTGACAAGGAAGTGGTCACCCCTACAAAGCTTGCAAGGGTATTTGGGTTTACGATGCATGTCGGAATTTTCCTCAACACCACTAACACTTACAGTCGTGGTTGGTTGGTTGACTTCTTTCTTATCTTGCTTCTTCTTCTTCTTCCCTTTCTTCTTCTTCTTAGCCTCCTGGTTACTAGCATCAAAGCTTTTACCAGGCGAAGAGGAAGAAATGGAGGAAGAAAAATTAGGCGAAGAAGGTAAAGGGTCAACAGAAGGTTGGTGATGTTGAGATGGTGAACTCTGTTGAGGTGAAGCATTCGGTTGAGATGGAACAATTGGAGTATTTTGGGCCAACGAAGTTGAAAATAACCATATCAGTAAACCTATTGTAAATCCAGGTAATGACAAAGTAGCCATATAAGGAGGACCAACATTTCCAAAGTAAGGAAAAGTACTAGGATTCTCGTTAGGAGGGGTTCCTAGGTTGGTAAATTCCGGAACATTCGCCATTATATTCAACTTCAGTGAATTTTATTAACAATTTTTAAAACTAAAATTAACAATTCACAATTCACACCTAACAATTAAAATTCACAGTTCACACCTATGGTCTCTAAAAGTAAAAACAAACAAATTAACACGCGCTATCAAATCTAGGAGTCAAACCATACACAAACAGTAGCCTTCCGGACTGAAAACACTAGTTGGTGATGAAGCCCAACATCGCCGAATTCAGTACAGAAGTGGTGGGTGGAACAGTTACCCCGGCAACCTGCTTAATGAATATACTGGACCAAGTTCCTCCACTTTAACCGTCTCGAGTGAAGTGAACCCCCCAGAAAATCCAAGTAAGTCTAGCCGACGTCTGCTCCAGGTACAGTGGGATCTTCCCTCCACCGTCACCTTGGGTAGAACCCTAAAGATAATGGTCACTAAGGTTACCAACAACAACAAATATACCTGGGGGAACAGTCTACGACCCGATAGCACGCAAGGGCAGAGTAACAAGCTCAATCCCCTTGCCGGCTCCTTGACAATAATCCAAGGTTTACCGACAAGTGACCCCAGGCTCCTCGACAATAATCCGAGGTTTACCGTTTGTAGTACGTGCGTATCTGGCGTCTTTCCCAATGAAGGAGGATTGATCCCCTCACTGGTTCGGACACGGTCTCGTGCTTCTCCTTTAAGAGGAGCTTTCCCAGAGCATAAATGTAACAGTTGGATTTATCCTACCACAAGATGAGCTACTTGTTTGGTTTTGCTGTCTTGGAGAGTTAATTACTCTCCTACTCCAAGACACTAGCCTGAGCTATGTTGGTGTATCAGAGCCCTAGAAATGTAAAAAATACTAGATGAATTTTAATTAAGCGCTGTGTTATTAAGGCTGTTATTACTCAAATGGGTAAATGGATATGAAACCAATGGTGTTATGACCCGACTCAACTGAATGCAATCGAATATGATAATGCAATCCTTTCAATTCGATGAATCCTAACTAAAGTAAGGAGAGAGTTTCCATTCACTTCCAACAATGCAAAAATTGATCACTAAGAGAAAATATAACAAATTCTCTAATGCACTAATTTTATCAAGAAAAACTAATGCAAATCAATTCCAAACCATTTTTTCATTTTTATTTTTTGTGCAAATTCAAATCAAAGAAAACTGATCTAAATCTACGATTAATTTTTCAGAATGTAAACTATGCAATTGTAATCTATGCACAATTCACTTGAAAAGTATGCAATTGTAATCTATGCACATTTTTCATTCATATTTCGAAAATGAGAATTCTAATTATGCAAATGTGATCTATGCAAGAGAATTCTCAAACACAAGATGATTCTAAGGTAATCTAAGAACCAAACAAGTGCAAGTCGAGAAAATTGGGTGAGAGTTCCAAAGATCATAAAATAAAAACACTCAAAGGTGATTAACACTCATACACAATTTAGCCCCCCCCGGCGAATGAGGGGGGAATTTTTTTGCAAAAACAAAAGCAAAAAGATGCAAAATTGTGAAAGGACTGAGAGAAACCTCCAAGTAATGACCAAAGGAAAACAAATCAAGAATTTCTCAAAAAAGAGACTCAAAACACCCAATTGATGAAAGCTTAAAGCAGGAATGCCAATGAAACAAGCTTAGGTGAAGATCTTTGACAGGAGACTAATGGATCTGGGCAGTAAAAACTAAGAAAAAGAAAAATCTAAGAGGAAAAATGTAAAAAATGGAAATTTCTTAATTTTTAGCAGGGGACGCAGGCAACCAGTTAAACCAGATGCGGGCCCGCTCTGTGCACACAGCGACAGTGCGTCCAGGGACGCACTGTGCAATACTCAGAGGGTGCGTCCTACTGGAAAACTCAAGAAAAACTAAAATGAAACTAACCCTAAGCTAGCCCACCCAAAAACAAAGTCACAGAGCCAAAAACCAGAAAAATAAACCAATTTTCTCAGAGTAAAGTTCATACAAAGGAAAAGACTTTCACATCAATGGAGTCCCCAGCGGAGTCGCCAATTTGTCAGGCGGAAAGAGTCGATTGTGCGGACACAACCAACCTCCCTAGGAGCCTAAGACTCTCTAGTGACAAACAAGACAAACAAGAGCAATCCTTCTCTAAACATGCATTTACTATACGTGAAATCAAGTGTTTAGATCCTACCTGTAATCCAACGCTGTTGTAGCAGTCCAGCTCCGCTGATCCGGATGAGCTCCTCCTTCACTTTGAAACCTGCATACACTAACAATCAAACGATTAAATAGCACTTGATAATCTCGTAGAATAAAACATATTTAACACATAGACCAAGGAGTACATGAAACAACTCATAAATAACAAGTTATTGAGAAGAATGGACTCATTTGCATTAATAGGTAACAAAAGGAACAAATACAACCTGAGCCTTGGTGTTGTGCAAGTCCCTCCCAGGGTCCATCAAGAGTTCTCCTTTACTTTGACAAAGCTCACCCACTTCCAAATAGAACAAGCAAAGATGGCAATCTCTCCTCACAAGCTTCTAAATGGGAGTCCTAATTCCTGCAGCATTTACCCTTAGAAATGTATAGCTTTCAACCTCTTCTCCTTCTGGCCCAATGCCTGTATTTATAGTGCTCAAGAGGAAGTTAATCAGGTCCACCATCAATGGGATAATCCACTCTTTGGATGGGATAGCTCCCTTATTGATGGGATAAGTTCCTCTTTGGTAGGAGTGCATGAACCATCTGGAGGCGCTCAATACACGTCGAACAACCTTCTAGAATGATCTAGAAATGACCACAAGTAACTTTTTAAAGATGAAACTTGCGCATTTTAACCTTTATAGGGGGACGCACCTGCCCCTTTACATACAGAGCGTCCAAAGACGCAGCTTTTGTGAACATTGGGTGCGTACCCGCAGGTAAGGTTGAGAGAACCTGCGTCCCCAGAGATAAATACATTTAGAAAGACTTTCTCTCTTTTTTGGAGTTTGACATGGAGAGCAGAGGCATAAGACTTGCCTAAGAGGGTAGCATGACTGTTGATAGAGCCATACTAACCGTAAATAGTCATGGTGACATTTTTTAGTGTAACAGCTGGCCCCCTGGGTTGGCTCCCTCCTAACCCCCAATCACCTAAACGTTTAACAACAAGTACATTCAGAAACCAATACTTGTTAAGAAACATAGCGTGAGTGCAATGGTAATGTGTTTGGTTTATGGAGAGGAGATTGCAGGGTTGAGCCTCAACGCCTCCATAAAAAATTTATTGCACGCCAATGCTAGTCCTTTGGGGAGGGACACATGGCGGCCTCCAGGCTTGCCACTTGTCCCCTCCTCATTGGACCACCTTCATCCAAACAAAACTTGCCACATCACCATACTCGTAAACCAATAAAAACATGCCACTTGGCGAATTCAGATAGGCCATTAACCAATCTTGAATTTGTACAGTCACCTTGTTATAGATCCATTTGGGCACATCAACCCCAAATTACAAATCGATACTATTAGGGACCATCAACCCCTAGTGTAGTTGTTACATGCCCTAAAGAAGTTAGTCATCAGAATGCCTCACTTCCAAAGAAGTTCCATCACTGAAAACATCCAAAAACTACCTCTAAGAAGATCAGTGCAGGTAGGCCTTCATTAGGGTGCACTGCAATGCAAACCATACATTGACAGGGTGCTATGCAGCACACTTGGTCCCTCTTTGGCCCGTGCTGAGCGAATTTGAGCAAATTTCTGTGAGGATTTGAAGATTCCTTATCCATTGGAAGCCTCTAGAAGTTTTTCAATGCCACCTGCTCCTTTGAGTTCGCATTTGGATGAGAAAGGGAATGAGGAAACATCAATCCCCTATCCCTTATTTCATGGAACTGATTTCTAAATTTAGAAAGGCATTCATCATCACCATTGATGGCATAACCTCCTTCACTGACCTATAAATAGATCACTCATCTAAGAGATTAGGGGCTGAAAAATATTGAGTTGTAAGGAGATGCTGGTGATATGAGATTAGAATTGAGTGCAAGTATTGTAATATTGTTGGAGTGTCTTGCTTTTAATGAGCTGAAGAAAATTAAAATTGGAAGAGTGTTGCTGGATCGAGATCATATGGGTTGTAATCTTTCTTCTTATCAATAAAGTTTTCAAGACTTTTTCCTTATGCTTGTGTTACATGATAATGCTTTCATATGTATATCATGTTCTCGTTTCCATGTTATTTATAAGCAATAAATCATTATCATTTGCCTTGATGGGTCTCTCTTTCTGTAGTTGTGGAGGTACTTTCCAAGTGGCTTAAGTACAGAAAGGAGCAACAAGATCGGTCAAGGGAGACAAGGAGCTAGTGAAAACTACAAGTAAGTTTCTCTCCTCTCTTGTTTTATCTGTTGATTATAGAAAAAGATTAAGATTACTTTGTCTGTTGTTTCTAGACCTGCTACTAGATCTAGAGGGTTAGGCGTTTGTCCAAGAACACTAAATATTCCTGAAACAAATTGGAGACTTTGCTGGGGATCGTTTATCCTTCTTAGTAGCTTATCAGCCTCTTAAGACATTTCTACATACTATACTTGTGGTCGTTTATTGATTTCAATCCTATTTCATTGAAAATTGAGTCGAAAATGTGACAAAATTGCCTTCAGAATTGATTACTGTCATCAGCGTAGTCTGATGAAGGACATAGTGCAATGCAGTGCACTTCCCGCATAGGGTCAGCGTGATTCATCGCATTGTCTCTAACTGCTGCCTTCGATGATCCCTTTAGGGTCAGTTTCCCATCTAGGAACTGGAAGTTTTTGCCAATTTTCTGTAGTTTGAATGAGTTGCTAAATGTCAATGATGTTTTGTCTTTGAAAATAGTTTTCATCTCCTTAATTTGGCCCTATTTAGACTGGATTATTGGATGTTTTTATGTATTTGTTTTATCATTTGCAATCCATTGTCAAAAGGTAGTTTTGATCGACTGTTTTGTCGATAGAAAAGTGTCATAAAATCATCATTTTCTTCGAAAAATGAAGTGTCGTAAAGTCTTCCTTCATAAATAATCGATTGATTTATTTGTGCATTTGATTTGTATTTTCATTTAAAGTGTCGAAAATCTTCATTTCTTTAAAATCGAAAGTGTCATAAAGTTTTCCTTTCCCTTTTAAAAGAAATTGTCATAAATCATCAATTTTTATGAAAATAATTCTGAACCGTTTGTGCATTAGTTTTTCTTATTGCATCATTCACATTAAGAGAAACTGAAAAGAAATACATGCAATTTGCATTTTAGAGCTTGAGTTTGTGTGTTCAAAAGGAATAGTTTAGGGAATTGCATTAGTTTGTGCTCTTTGTTGCTTTTTCAAAAAGTACTTGTATGCTCTATCCCTCATAGCTAGGATTTTCATCGCTGAAACTAAATGGAAAGAGTGCTTCTCATTCTAGTTGCATTCTTAGGAATTTCAGAACACATCAAGCGGTGAACTTGAAAGGAAAATATATAAGCAAGATAAACTTAAAATTTACATCAATTAATCTAATAACACATTGGAACTTAACAAAAAACATCTAGAGTTCTAGGCTAGAGATGTGTTCCGACGTCTTTAAACCTAGTGGCTGTCGTTTTCACTGAAGGTTGGGTGATTCCTCCTCTTTGATTCTATAAGTGCTAGTACGGACTTGTGCTCCCTGTACTGTCGAGTATCTAGTGGGAGACCCTAATAGGTTGAAATCCTTTATCCCTAGGAAGCTGAGTCTGCCACCTTATCGATCGCAACGCACTGAAAACAACATTCGGGAAGATTGACTACCGTACGTAAAGTCCTTGGTCATTTCTCTTTCATTTATCACCAAGGTGTATTGTGATGCAGGAAAGTGTTCCCTCTGCGGACAGAGGCAACCCCTCTAGCCCTAGAGTGGGTCTAGTCACAAACAAGGACAGATCAACAATAGCTTTCCTTAAACAGTCATAGTTGGAGGCCTACCTCAACCCGTGGTCGATGGAGTTCCGTTGCGCTGCTCCAGCTTCCGCTTCCTTCTCCTAATGAGTAATCAACTTGAAACAATGCAAAGGAAAGACAACAAAGCACGTAACCGGAACAACAATGATCTATTTACTCACAAAGTCAAGAAGTCATGAGCTATCAAGTAAATCACATACAAGACATAGGAAAACATAATTGATTGCATTAATAATGAAATAAGAGTAAGCTTACAACCAAAGTGTTGACGTCACAAGCCTTCTCAGAGGGATCTAGCCAGCATGTGCCTCAAGCATTCACTCTTTGAAGATGGATCTCCCAACACAAGTTTCTCTCACTCTCAAGTTTTACACAAGATCAAGGGCACTTCACAACCTTCCTCAAGCTATCAACAATCCCACACTTGTCACACTCACACCAGCTATCTAGCAAACTCACAAACACTAACAATACTATCAGCAACCACTGCAAAGACTAAGAACTCCCAAACTAGCAGCACATAGCAATGGTGAGAGTTTAAATAGGAGAAGGAGTCTTCCATGAAAGGTGGGAAGATTAGCTTATCTCCAAGGAAGGTAGCACAAATGATGGAACAACCACGCCAGAGAAAGGAGGGCGACATAAACTAGGCCAACAACCAGGTTTGGAGTAATCTGGAAGGCCGACTGTTGGAACAAATTCGCCCAATCTGGATCATCGCGGGCACATAACTGATCTTCCACGCTGACATCACTATTGAATAACGTAGCTAGTCAAGTCATCGCTGGAGACTGCAAGAGACAGTCACGCTGGCACATAAAATCGGACCATCGTGGGAATCAGGTGTACTTCTGCGATGGCAGCGCTTATGGGCTGTTTTGGAGCGCCCTTCAGCGCGTTTATTTGGCCAACAGACGCGATGAGGCAGAAACCTTTGGAAAAGTGGGTCATTTGGCAACATCAGAGAGCATTTGTCTAACGTGAGCATGTATGACTTGGACACATGACACAGTAGGAAGACTGGGATGAAGACAGTGAAAAATTACTGTGTAACATGTATATTGCAGTTTTGTGATTTGTCTGGTAAACCCTCTTGTCTAGAATCTCCAGAGTAGTCACTTTTAGTCCTTTTCGACTCTTTAAAAGTAAAAGGATCATCTGAGCACTTGTCCTTTTAGGCTCATTACAAATTGAAGGCGACTAGAGTCATCTTTTGTTTTTTGTCGACTCTTTAAAAATGAAAAAGCAAAGTTGTGTTCTAGTGTCGTGAAAATTAATTGACCACGAATAACATCCTCATTCCTTAGTTGATTTTAAGTTGATAAAAGTAATCAACAATCGTGGAGTAACATCAACCCAAACCCCATCATTCGAGGAGAATAGCGAGCGAACCTCCTTTGCCTCCTGAAGAGACACCAATTCGGACAAATCTGTCTCATTTCACTGAGTCTAGTACATCAAGAACTCCTAGTTCTTCATCTAGATTACCTAAAACATTTGTTTCAATAGCTACAAAGACTCCAGTTACTTCGACTATTTCTGGTACATCCGTTCCTAAAGAAGAAGTTCCAAAATTAGTTGAGGAGATTAGCACTGATCCTAGTGTAACAATAACCAAGGTTGTCCAACAACAAGTTGATACTCAACTTGAAACTATTCAACTAGAAAGTGCTTCTGAACTTGAAACAACTCAACCAGGAGTTGGTCCAGAATCTATCCCAGTTCCAATAGAAGTTACATCTGAACCTGAAATTGTTCAGGAACCTTCCTTTGAAACTATTGTTCATTTAATTGAACATTTTGACTTAGAATTTCAACATTCAGAAGTTTTTACCCCTCAGACATCAGTCACTATTGAAACTACACTTTCATCAACACCAAAAACATTTTACAGACCTGACGGTCAAGTTCTTCCACCAGATTTGATTGCCATAGAGGAGGAATTAGTAGAAGATTCCACACTTGGAACCCCATTTCACTTTGGAACCGGACTTAATCTTTACCCTACTACTCCTGATTACTTTTCTTCATTTGATCGTGCTCCCTTGCAAGTTCCTGTCGAATATTTAGGACAACTTTTGGGCCAGTTAACTATGGCTGAACAACCGTTAACATCCAAGATTGTATTATTTGATGTCGCTGCTGCAGAATCTTCTGTTGTAACTCCTTCAATGTTTTCTACCACACCTGAGTCGCACCTATATGGTGAATCGTCCATCCTGATTGGTTACCAATCATTGTCTGCCCACTCAGGGGTTGCTTCTGCACCATGGTCATCACCCATGTCCTCAACCAGAATTCTACTTGGTTCTCTCTAATGGGAACTCAACAGTTTGATCCTACACATCAGTATCATGCTAGGCAATCCAGTTAACAAAGACCCGTGTATCCATTAAATACTGGATTGCCACGATATGGAGAGAAATATGCTTATTCACCGTATCCTCCTTATTTTGGAGGACAACTATATGGTAATTTCCCACACTATTCAAGTCAACCTGGAATTAGAGTTTGTCAATGGAAACCAGTAATGCCAACTCAACCAAGGCTTGTGTATCTAACACAACCAATGCAAACTATGTCAAATATTCCTACTACACCTGTTGTTACTACTGTGCCACAGTCACAAGCTCAAACTGTTGTATCTCAACTGATACAAACTGATCCTTTTCTCTTGCAACCACAAGTTTCAAGTCAAGAGGTTCAAGTTTCTCAAGTTGTTATACAACAACCACTTGTTTCTAGAGCTCACCAACAACCTTGAGTTAGTATACCTTTATTTGGATTGACCCAGGCTTACACCGGTATAGTTGATCCACAACTTGGTCAACCTTTCATTGCTGGGCAACAACAGTTGTCTCAACAACCGTGGTTGCCACAATTCCAACAACCCCAATTCCAACAGTTCCAACCTTAGTTTGGACTTGGTTCACAAGCTCAACCTGGTTTTGGTCAATATCAAGCTTACCAAGGTCCTGGGCAACAAGGCTTTGCAGGTTATGGACAACCACAATTTCAATCTGGTTATCAATAACCACCTTATATTGGTTTTGTTCAACAACCTTACCAAGGTTACCAAATTCAGATTCCCTACGATGGTTTGTAAAGACCTATTGCACAAGCAATTCCATCATATCCTGGGTATGCTCAACCTGACTTGAATTGATAGTTTCCATTCGTAGCAACTTTAGAATTACCAGATTTAAACCGGCTTACAAACGATCCAATTGCATATGTACCTTGGTGGCCGGTAATTCCGCACAAGTTACCCTCTAATATTTTGAAGTTTAACATAAATCTTGGAGAATACCCATCGAATCATGTTATGACCTTTCATTTATGGTGTTCATCCAACACTTTGAATGATGATTCGGTCAGACTTCATCTTTTCCAAAGAACGATTACTGGTCCAGCTGCTAAATGGTACATTGAATTACCAAGAGTTTCTTTTGGTAACTTCACCACTTTAGCCACTACCTTTTTGACCCACTTCCAGTTACCTATCAGATACGAGACAGGAACATAACTCTTGACCAACTTTAAACAGACTACCTCCACCCATATATCAGATCATATTCATGAGTGGCGGCGTCGTCATCAAATGGTTAAGACATACGTTCCCGATTAGCATTTAGCTAAGTGGTTCATAAAGTCCTTGTTTCCATCAATCACCGAGGATGTGGCAAAAGGTGGAGTTGTCACAGAAGAGCAAGTTATCGCTCGTGCCCAATACTTGGATTTGATTTACACACAATCCGACACACTCTATGATAAAATTCCTAATGCACCTAGACCAGCTTACACTGTTCCACCACCCCCACAATCGAGTAAGGACTCTCATGCCGACGACGGTGTGATCGGTTCTTCAAGCACACAGGCAATAGGAAGACCATCTGGTCAAACTCTTGCCATTTCCAATCAAGCTGCAAATGCATTAGAAAACACTCATGCCTCTGAGATTAATGCCATGTCATCTGACAAAGGAAAAAATCCAAAGCAGCTAGGAGGTAAGAAAAGGGGAAGAATAACAAAAAGAAACGAGAAAATTACACTCCAGAAAAATCATCTGATTCCCATACCGCAGCTAGGAAACCTCGTTATCCATGTTTGATATGTAATGATGAGCATTATACAAGAGATTGTCCACATTGCTCTGAGGTCTCTAAACTTTTAAAGACTTCAACCACATCAGCAGTGTTGACAGATCCATTTCCAACCCCGGAGACACATTTGGTTGCAACTGACCATGCTTCCACATCCCAAGTACTCATGTTATCCATCACAAATCCACAAAATGATGTTTTGGTGTCAACAAGAAACAAAGATTATGGAAATCCGTTGTCGTCGAATAACTAGGCCACTGATCAACCTAGTACTTTGACCTTGACTTCATCAGAAGTTGTTGTATCTGAATTGACGATAAAGCAACCAAAGGGAGTTGTGTAAAAATCAACATTCAATCCTCGTGCTCGAGCAGCTCAAAACTATAATATAGTGGAAGATCTGGCTCAATCACCTTCCACTATGTCGAAACTCGAGGTGTTGCAAAACTGTCCCTCCCAGAAACAAGCTTTATTGTCATCAATAGGTGAAATAGATCCTACGGATTCAAATCTTGTGGTTTTTAACCATGCGGGATATTCCCCACAGTTACTCGCGAATTAGCTTTCCTAATACAAGTAAAAGCTCTCAATAAAAATGTTCACCAAACTATTATTGATGAGGGGGCATCTACTTGCATTATGTCCACGAGTTGCTGGAAAACGCTTGGTTCACCGCCATTGTCACGATCACCAACCACATTAAAAGCCTTTGATGGAAGAACATATGCTCCATATGGGATTTTGAGTAACCTATAAATTTAACTAGGGGGCAAGACAATTACTGTTGAAATTGAGGTAGTTGACGGACTCCTTGATTACAACATTTTACTAGGAAGGCCTTGGGTATATGCTATGGCTACTGTCATTTCACATAATTTCGTACAATTGCATTTCCTTTCAAGGGTGGAATCACAGTCATCGATCAGCTAGCCTTCTTAGCCAATAGTTCACAGGCTACAAGAAGCATTCTGTTGATACACAAAAACCCATTGTCACTTCAAAGTGTTGGAGTAGGTCCCCTTAAAGATCCTTCTTTAATGGGCACTTTTTCCCTCCCGTCACCATCTGGTTTGGCAAAAGTGGCAAGAGTAGAGACTTGCAACATGATTTCTTCTACATCATCTGATTTTACAAAGATTTCCAACTACTTTGAAACTGATGGTCATAGCTAGGCGTTGTCGCTAAGCCCCATTGAATCATCATAACAATCAATTTTTCGGGCTTGTGCAGAAAACCCTAATCCACACTCAACAATTGTATGGGTAGATAGATCGTTAGAATATGGTACCTCTTCGGATCCCTTTTCACGTATACATCCTACGAATGAAGGAATCGTTCAATCAATGATGATAGGAGAGATGCCATGGGAGGATTATCATCATCGTTCCCACCTTCTAGATGATAATGAAGATTATTCAAATGAACTACATCACCCATCGATCGTTGATTTTTTGTCAAATTCTGTAAATACTATAGATTCTAAGTGTAATTTGTCCAACATAGAAGAAACAATTTCTATAAACATTTCGACCAAGCCTAACATTGTAGAACACATTCATGTCGGAAAATCCTGTTCTCCATTGGAACTTGATAATTACTATGCTCTTTTTCACGAATTTCGAGATATCTTTGCATGGTCTTATGAGGAGATGTCGGGCATTGACTCAAGTATTGTTGAACATGAGATTAAAATGTACCCTGATGTAAAACCAGTATGACAACAGCTTCGACCTGTTCATTCTAAGAAAGTTGCTACCATTAAAGCAAAGGTTGAAAAATTTTTGCGTGCTGGCTTCATTTTCCCTGTACCTCTTACTGATTAGGTATCTAATATTGTTCTAGTGATGAAAAAACAAGGGACAATTCGAGTGTGCGTCGATTATAGGGATGTAAATCAAGCATGTCCAAAAGACAATTATCCTACACCTTTTATCGACCAGATTGTTGACGAATGTGTCAAATGTGAAATCTTTTCATTCATGGATGGGATTTATGGCTACAATCAAATCAATATCCACCCACAGGACCAATCGAAAATCACTTTTATATGTCTGTGGGGAAAATTCGCTTATTGAAAGCTACCTTTTGGTTTGAAGAATGCAGGGGTGACATCTCAAAGGGTGATGAATTATGCCTTCCATGACATCAAGCACATTGTTCAACCTTACCTTGATGATTTGCTTGCTCATTCACGAAAATGAACTAATCACCCGTAAAATTTGAGAGCAATATTCTAGATATCGACACTACAAGATAAGGCTAAATCCACATAAATGTGTGTTTTGTGTTGGCTCTGGTCGATTCCTTGGATTCGTAGTTTCGAAAGATGAAATTTGACTTGATCCCATTAAGGTTCAGGTAATCCTTGACTTGCCTCAACCTTCAAACATGTTACAGATACAAAAACTTCAAGGGAAGGCAAACTTTCTGAGGAGGTTCATTCCAAATTATGCTGAATTAGCTAAAGGTTCTACACCTCTATTGAAGAGAGGGGTAACCTTCCATTGGGACCAAGTTGCGCAAACTTATTTTGATGTGTTATGTTCCTATACCAATAGGAGTCATAATTTTTGAATAGCTGAGGTCAGGCCTATAATATGTACATACCTTTGCTTTCTACAAATGTTTTCCATATTCAAAAAATCAAAAAATTTAAAAAATGTAAAGAGGGTATGTCCTAAAAGAAAAATCAAAGGACAAAAAGACTAAAAAAGGTTAAAAAAGATGAAAAAATGAACCCCAAGAAAGAAAAAGACCATGAAAGTGTGCAAGACAAAATGCCACTACTATTTTCTTTTGATGCAAAATAAAAGATTGTGTGCAACTTGTTACCTTTGCCACAATCCATGGATGGTCAAAATGTTGAAACTTGGCTATTTCATGTTTTCAATTTTATGCTTAGAGATAGAGAATAAAATTTGACCAAACTGTTTAATCTTGGCGGATAAGTAGATAGGTAGAGTAAATAAAATGAGCTCAACAGTTTAATCTAAGCCCTTGCATGTAATAAGGTTAGACTTAGATAGATTACTCTTGTAAAAGAAAAGAAAATGTTTTGATAAGGGTTTTCTAGCTTAAGTGCACCATAATAAAGAGAAGTAAAAATGGTAGGATGAGTAGATGGGTAAGTAGTTGAATGGTTGCAGAATTGTGATGATTAACTAGATAAGATCATATCATTCACCTACATCATCAAATTTCTAAGTGGATGAAATTTGAGCATTTACCAAAGTACACAAAATCAATTGATTAGCCTCCCTCATTCATTACATTTTTCAATTAACTAATTTCCAAGGAAAGTCTTAAAGTACCTAAAATCTTAAGTTAAAGGGGCTAAGAGCATTTCTCTGACTTTTGGAGGGACCAGAACCTCGGCCCAATAACTTATAGGTCCTAAGTACTAAAGGTCCCCTCATAAGCAATCACCCCCCTTCAAATTCACTCATATTTCCTAATAAACTTACTTTCCCCTAATAAACCCCTTTCTCCAAGGATAAAACCTTAGAAAAGATATCACTTCCCATGTAAAAACCTCCTTTTACAAAAACCCACAAATATATGATTAGCCTAAGTTTTTATGTTTTCTATGTGAAAATAACGTTTTTCCCTATGTATTTATTAAAACCCCTTAATATTAATATCCCGCCCCGAAGTTTGAAGCATAAACTTTACTAAATATCGTGAATTATTAATGGTATAATTAGTCAATTAGCGATTAATTAATAACCAATACCCTCTGCCGAATAAAAGAGATTAATTAATCAATCTATGGTTAATTAATAATTGACCTCTGCCAATTAAATCACCCTCGACACCCTTATTCCGCCATAATCCATTCATTAAATTAATCCTGTCACTCTTAAATCTTCGTTGGGCCTCTCCGTTAAACCTCATGTCAAATCCATGCCCCGATCACCGTACGATCAAGCCCCATTTAATCCGACGGTTGACCATCATATTGGGCGGCCTCTGAAGGATGAACTTTACCCGCTCGATATGGGTGGTTTCACTTTTCACCTTGCTGCTACGTGGCTCACGATGAATGGAATTGGGTGGCCTCCCCCTGAAACTACTCCAGCCTAAAAGCGGTGCGATCTAAACCCGCTTATTGCCTCTCACTAGATGACAAAACGTCTCATCCCCTACTTAACTCCAAATGTACCTTTCCCATGTACTCGCCAAAATAGTTTCCTTTGCAAATAAAACTAAAAAAACTCATTGTTTTTAGTTTTATTGTGAAAAAGACCACTCAGACTTCCATGCAAGCACCAGAGTACGTGCAACCGTCAACCCACGTCCAACTGCCGACCTGCTAAAGTTGCTGAACTTCCAGACCACCCTTCAGTCATGTATGCTTCCTCCAAACCGTGCATAGTTGCCCATCAATCCGTTCATAGCTGAAACTAGGTATTTACCCAAAATCACTGAGAAACCCTGTTTAATTCCCAAACATTTACTCAATTGCTCTAAGTTATTAAGTAATTAAGTAAAACAATTACCCAGCGACTCCAAACCATTATGAATTAAGCCAATTTGCCCCCAATTTGAGTGAAAACCTTTTGTCCTCGTCCTTGAATCAACAAGAACTAAGGATGGCGGCTCTAGTTGCATTGAATGTCCTACCAATCTCTACTCCCCATAGGGACTTAGACCATTTCCCATTGGTAGATAAAGACTTTCAACTCAAAGATACCTCTCTCCAAGAATCCCTACTGAAGCTATACTACAGGTACATAGCCTAGTGCTTAAACCACGCAAACAAAATAGGTCTTTGGGAATCAGGTTTGCCCAAGTACTAATTCCCCAGAGTTCATATCTTCCTTGAGATTGTCCACTATTGCCATATGAGCTACAATCCCAGCCAAAGAGCAGTGATGACTCCTAATCATACTGTATTATTTACCATCACTGCTGAATCCATAAATGAAATACTGCAGTTGAAACCAGGCCAAAATCTGACCCCCCTTTTTGTTGGAGACCTGCTTAACAGATTCCCTACAGTCACCTCCATCAAACTTGCTCAGTTATTCCAAACCTTCATTAGGTAAGAAAAATACATTCCAAAGAACCCTCCCCCATATATGTGGACCATATTATCTGAACTTGTCTGAGACATCATAGCAATGATATCCAATGTGTTAGGCCAGACCTAAAAGTGAATTTGTTGATGAGATTATTATAGCCTTCATTTCCATTTATGCTCCTAGATAGCCCCTTTCCATCATGTTTGATTATGCTAAGTTCATTGCAGATAAGATGCATGATCAATTCATGAGAATGGAAAATGAAAGAGTATTCAAATATTAATCAATTTTATATCATCTTTTCCTGTACTATCAAGTTGATAAATTCCCATTTACACTCCAAAATCTTGATACCAGAGGCAACCCTAGATCAGTATTCTTCTGGACTTCATTAATCCATCAATATGACTCTCCATATACTTATATAGATTTCATAGATCTCTTTGTGCACCCAGTGGCAACTATGTTGTTAGGAAGTCCTCCCCCCAGAATTAGTGCAGATATCAGGAGGGTCCTACAGTTGTCCAAACAATATAGAGTGGGAGATTGGTACTTGTACCAAAATCACACTGAAATCAAAATATATGGTTGTGAGTTAGCACCCTACAAACTGCCAAGATACCTCCCCATGAGATTGTTTGCTCTGGAGTACTACAGGAAAATGATTAATTCAGATGAGGTACATTTTGTGAAGGCCAAGAAGAAAGTTCAACTCAAAATAAAGGACTAGCTTGGCCCCTTTATATGCAACAACAGGGAAGCTAGAAAGGAAGCAGAAGAAATCCTTCAAAGGCTGAAGGTGAAACAAAGTTTCATATGGAGATATGACCCTTTAGATTTCATCTGCAATAGAAGACAAAAGAACAAATTATCTCCGTATATCCACCATAGAATTCCTGAAATACAACAGTATCCAAATCAACTAGAATGGGTGGAGAACACTTTAGTAGACCGAGATAATACAAAAGTTGTTGTCAATAATGTGTTGATTGATCTAGAAAGAAGACTTGATGAAGATTCCTTTGTACAGGTGCCAGGAGAATCCCAATCCCAAAGGGAAACACAAGAACACAGTGAGCAACTAGCAGAAGAAGGACCTCAAGAGCAAGAAGAATCAAAGAAACCAGACATATCAGAAGAGCTGGCTCAGCTAGAACACATCATGAGTAATCCTCCTATTGTACAGACTCCTCTAAATGAGGAGAATAATCCCAAAAGAGATAGAGAGGAGGCCACTCCTTCCAGCAGACCTGTTGCACAGACTTATGTCAAGAGGCAAAGGTTAAATCCTTTTTCAGAACAAGAGTTCACAAAGGAAACAACTGGAACCACAGGTACAGAAAGAGCAGAAAGCAGGCAGACCACTCCCTCTGGAGGTACACAAGAACCTTCCACTTCATAGGCTCAAATGCTGGAGAGACAACGGAGCGTGGAAGTATCCTCATTTAGGGCTCTAGCAGTCCAGAACCAGGACATTAGAGAGAAATACAAAGAAATAAAGGCCAGAAATGAAAGATTGAAGGCCCAAAGCTATGCACAATACCTTAAAATGGCTCCCACTAATCAAACAAGGCTAATGTCAGCCTTTGATGTAAAAGAAGGTAAGATGCAAATGAATTTCATGAAGCCTACCACACCACAACCCAGGTCTATAGCAGATTACTTGAAGACAAATTTTGAGGTGTTGGCCAAGGATATACATCCTATCAACCAAATAGAATTACACAAACAGACTAGGGAAATGGTCTATTCCACATTAACCAGCAAGTCCATTGCAACACATTAAATCCAAAATTTGCTGAATAATATATCAACGCAATTCTAGTTAGAGAAGGCCTCTTCATAGGCCAAGGATACTAGGATAGAGGACTTAATAATAGAGTTGGGGCATGATCCCAAGGATGTAAGGGTTGCAGAAAAGCTAATTAAAAAGAAAAATGATGACATAGCTGCATTGAAAAAGCAGCTCAAAATTCCTCCTCTACATCATCCACAAACAACTGAAGTATTAGAAACTCGGAAGGAAGAAGAGCTTATGGACTTAGTCCTTAAGCTGAATGATCAACTAAAAGAAACAGAGAAAGAGCTGGATAACTTGATTTAATCTAAACAGAGTGAGTTGACCACCACTCCACAGATTGTCATTCCTACAGTCTCTACAACAGTGCCCTCCACATTGGCTGCTTCCTTAGCACCAACAATTCCATCGGCTACAGCTATGCCAGTCACAGGTACATCTACAAGCGCAGGGACATCCAAAAAAAAGACAGCTCAATTGGTAAAAGCCATGGAGGAAATGACAATCCAGGCTACTAAGCTCAAAAATCTTAGAGAAAAAGTGTCAATTTTGGAAACTGATTGCAAAATTGCACAAATACAATAGAAGGAAGAAGCTCTGAAGAGTCAAATAATGGGAGAAAGGATAAAAGTCCTTGAAGAGGACTTGACATTACAACAACCACTAGGAGATATAAAGGATGTGCTCTAGGCCAACATCATTGACTTTGTCAATGATGTTTGGCCATCTATTCAAGTAATTTTTGAGCAAACTGAACTGGTAAAAGTGGCCATAGAAGCAATTCACAAGACAATAGAAGAGTTGGGAGACAAGCCTGAAGAGGCCAACCAATTGATATCACTCTTGAACAGCAAGAACAGGTATCATCTGGATGAACTGGGCATAGAAGATAGGACAGGGACCATTATAGAAATCAAGAAGATTCTTACTAAAAGGAATCTTATGCTCAATATTGAGAAAAAATGCCAAAGCATCCAAGCTGATACTAATAGATTCATGAAAAAGTTTAGTATTTTAAGGGAAAAAGGACTCCCTAGTCCTATGGTAATCCATGACAAGATTATGACCCAAGATGATTACGTTGAAAGACTAAACAAGTTGGCCAGCAGCCAAGTTGGTACTTTAGGGGTAAAAGCTCTGCCCACGGGAAAGGTATTATATGATAATCTGGAAAATCTGTTTTTTCTAGAGCATGAGATAAAGCACATGTTCATCAACAAGCCAAATTTTTCCAAGTACACCGAAGCTGATGAGATATATAGAAAGATGCTAAAGATGAAATTACTTGAAGGTGAATGGTGGATGAAATTAACAGATTTACTATAAAGTTACTGTAGTAAATCTATATGGCAGCTAGGTAAAATAGATGAAACAGAGTCAAAGTGTAGCAGGTAAAGAGTATCAGTAGATTGAAGACATAAAGTGATTCCATCACATAGGTATCAAACAACTGAAAGAGCCAAATCCAAAATTACAATAGCCAACACAATCACAATAAAAGGGACAACAAGAAGGCAGTTCTCCATCTGTCTCTATCTTCATGCTAGAAGATATTTTTGGTTTCCTTGAATAATTCTCATATTGTTATGAGATATTTTGTATAAACAATTCACATTTTGAAGTAATTAGGGTGGATTAAAATACATTTATGTAGACATTTTATATCAAGCTAAGGAGCTATTGTAATCAAGACTGGACTGGTTTTGCTGGGTCATGAAATAAAGCTAAAGACATTTCACTGGATTCTTGTGCACAGTTGGAACCAAATAAACATTATCTCTTCATGTTTAATTATTGTTTTCTCGTCATGTTATAAATATTCACATGTTTTCTCTATGAAATCTGAATAGTAAACATGGAATGATATTTCAGAATTAGCTTTAATGCTCTCTGTCTTGACTATTTACTTTCTCATTGTTTTATGCTAAACTATCTTGGTTTGGGAATTCTTAATTGCTCCCTTACTTCCATAGTTCCCCCCCCCAGGTCCATAGTAAAGGATTCTTAATTTCCCTTTACTACTGATCTCCTTCTATTCTTCATCTTGATCCCAGTTTAAGGATTCTTCATTGCCCTTTTACCCTATTTAGGACTACCTCATCCATTTGAACCCACAGATTTACTTTTTACCGTGCTAGTTTGCCCTATGAACTCCTTTAGTAATTGATCTGATCCAGTTAAGCCACTCTTTGATTGACTCCATAGCCCAATAGCCTGAATACTTTCTCTTCCCATCCGTTTCATTAAGTCCACCACCCAATCAAACCAAAACATCATGAGCACTAAGAACTAGCCTAAAATCCTATCCAGAAAAAAATAAATTATAAAGAGAGAGCCCTCTCTGGACTTAGGTTGGCTAGAACCCGAGTCTAAAAGATTAGGTTTGTGGTTACCTCGAATTATTCCTTCTTTTTATAACTTCTAGGGAAGACTTCTAAATGATAACATAGTGGCGACCATATTGGGGAACTCAAACCCCCAGTCTTAATAAACCTTTGAGAAATTCAAATTTTTATTTTCAAGCCTCTTAAAGAGTTTATTAGAAGTTATTTCAAAAATTCAAAAAAAAAAATCATTAGAAAAAGCTTGAAATCTAGTTTCAAGGAGAACTCACTATACAAGGGCCAACCCAGATCCAAATCCCCCCCCTGTATTTGACAATCCCAACCTTATTTCGAGAATAATCAAAAAGCAAGAAAGTTGAGTAAGCCCAAGACCTTTATTTAGATCCATTTCCTGCCCTAATGAGTGGTTATTTGTAGAAAACCTCCCTTTTGACGAGTATTTTGACCTTTCCCTATTTAGAACCAAGTCTGAGAGTGCACTTGAGGACACAGTTGTAGATCCAGAATTTACAGCAGAACTTGAAGTCCAAAGGGAAAACTTGTCAATTGATCAATACCTTCTGAATTCCCCTCAGTCATCCCTTACTACAGATAGGGTCCCTGAACTTTCTGAAACAACTTCAAATTCTTTTAGTTCACCATCATTTCCTCACACTTCTGAAGTTGATTCCTCATCTCCGTTCGTAACTTCGCTTCCCCATCAGCCTATCACTACCCATCAAATATCCATTACCCCTGTTACCCCAAATCCCCTTGTTTTCCCAAATCCCTCTGTTACTCAAACTCCTGTTCTTAATCCTGTCCAACTTAAAGCTATGGCACTCAAATATGCCCCTCTTATGTTGTATGATCCTTAAGGTGTCTTACCACCAGACTATCAGAGTAAAATTGTCCTATTTGATGGCACTGGATCTTACACAGCACAACACCACACAAGAAAAATGACAGATTATTTTGAACTGCATGAAATTGACATAGGAGATGTCCAAATGAGAATTTTTACCCAAACTCTAGCTGGATAAGCGAGAACATGGTTTAGATCTTTGCGTAATAATAATATAGATAGTTTAGAAATTTTTAACCAACAATTTTTAAATAGGTGGGAGAAGAAAAAGAACCCTCTTCAAATTCTTTCTGAATATGAAAACCTCAACAGGGGACTAAATGAAAACATTCAGGACTATTGTACTAGATTTAATAATGTATATAATGCAATACCACTTGACCTTAGGTCTCCACCTGGCTTAGCACTGATAAAGTTTCTAGACGAGTTTGACACTGACATGGATTTTCAACTTAGAGAAAGGAATCCCCCTACACTAGAAGATATGCAAAGTGTAGTAGTTAGCGTAGAAGCTAATATGCTATCCAAAAGAGCTAGGGTTAGAAACGAAAGGAGAGCACCCCTGAAAGATGAAACTTCACCCTTTGACAAAAAAATGGATGCTTTAGCTCAAGGAATGGAAAAATTGATGGACAAGATAGAAATCATTGAAAGGAAACCTCACTGGGATAACCAACAAGCACCTCTAGTAAGGAATCCAAAATTTAGGAAGAACCAGAACCAAAATACTGGTAAAAATGGGCATGATCAGAACATTAGACCTCTTTTCCAAGAGAACTTTGCTAAAGCTTCCCATCAAGAAGACCCTGAGCTAGACACTCAAATTAACTTAATGGGGTTAGATGATGAGGAAACTATCTTTCTGACTCAGGATGACCAAGAATTATACATGCTTCAGCAGTTACAGACCCAAATTGGAGAATCTTTCGACTACAAGCAAGGGTATGATTCTGCTATCTTCGAAGTGCATAAATAGTAAAATTTGGGGAGAAAAAAGAACACTGATGTTCCAGACCAAAAAAAGAAAGCAGTACCTAATCAGCCTAAGAAAGTGAAAGCTGCCCCAGTTACAAAAACTCTACAAATCCTTTCTAGATCAAATCAGAACCCTCCCAGTCCCACCATTGAAGATGTAACCATTGACCAACCTTCTAATGATCAACCTTCCACTTCAGTTCCCCTCAAGGAAACAGTGGAACAGTCTCTAAAAATTATATTAGAAAATCCAATTAAAAAGACTCCAAACAATGAAAAAGAAGAACAAACTACTTCAAACCCTGTTGCTAAGATTTCAAATGTTCAAACAAAAAAATCCCCTTTTCTTTTCAATTTGGGAGCAGAGGTGGCCAAACTTAAAATCTCAGTTCCTTTAATAGAATTGGTTAAACATGAAACTTATAGATCTCAAATAAGTAAATCTTTAAACTTCGTTGAGAATGAAGATTCCGTTAACTTATTTGATGATCAACCTGAGTTAGTTTCTGGTCTTGATGTTAATGGAAAACTAGTGGAAGGAGGGCTACCACCCTTCTACATTAACCTTAACATCCACGATAAAATCTTACATAATGCCATGCTAGACTCTGGGGCTTCACACAATCTTATGCCTAAATCTGTTATGGAGAAGCTAAACTCGAATATCACTAGACCTTATAAGGACCTATTTTCATTTGATTCAAGCCAAGTTGAGTGCCTAGGACTTATAAAAGTCCTGTGTGTTTCCCTAGTGCAGTACCCCGCTAAGACCATTCTTATGGAAATAGTTGTTGCTGATATACCACCAAAATATGGCATGCTGTTGTCTAGATCGTGGGGTGCCAAACTCCAGGGATCTCTACAACTTGACATGTCATATGCTACCATATCAGTCTTTGGACATCCTAAAAAGTTGTATAGAGAGACTCTGATGAAGTATGTAGTGAGTACCCAGGAGAGACCTCAAAAATTTCCTATATATTCAATGCATTCTGATATTGATTCTTTCATTCTTTACAATGTTGAATCTAACCAAGAAAACACTTCAGACAACATTATTACAGAACCAAAAGAAATTACAGTAGCAGAAGACAATCAAAGTATCCAAATTCAAGAGATTTCAGATAATAAATATGACCTAGATACCTTAGTCAAAGAAGATTTTGTACCCCCAGATAGTAAGAATTATGAACATGAAATTCTATGGCATCTTGACTTCGATGGGTGAGTAAACAAACTAGGTATAGGAGCAGGAGTATGGATTTACAACTTAGAAAATGATCATTTAGAGGGACATGCCTACATATTGAACTTTAAATGTATGAACAACATGGCCGAATACGAAGCACTTCTGTTAGGTCTCAAATTGGTCAAAAGGTTAGGAGCCATAAGAGTCTCTATTATGGGATATTCTGAGTTGGTAATAAAACAAATTAAAACTGTTTATATGACTAGGGATCCTAGTTTAGGATTTTATAGAGGAACAATTGTAGAAATACTAAATACTTTTTTAGAAACTAAGCTTGTTGTTATTCCAAGAAAACACAATATGCAAGCTCACAGTTTAGCTATGTTTGCTAGTACTTGCAAGTTGCCATTTCAGCCCAACCATCAGTACACTGCTGAGGTTAGGCATAGACCTGCTATTCTTGACAACTTAAAGAACTGGAAAGTGTTCAATAATTATCAATAAATTAATAATTTTCTAACTTTATATGATGAATTTGTAAATAGCAACATAGACACATACATAACATTAGATTTTGATTACACTGATAAAGTAGAAATTAACAAAGTAGAAGATGAAAGGATAGATAGATTCCATCCCACAAAGTTTACAAAATAAGATTTTCGAAACCTAAAACAAATTGAAATTGATGAAGCAATCGACGAAGAATCTGAAGTCATCAATCTTAAAGGCAATTTTTTGCCCAAAGGATTAACTCCTTTAGAGGACTTGTTTGATTCAAACGATGTCCCTAAAAAGCCGAAAATGGAACCCTTAAAATCAAACATTGAGGAGTGTAACATAGGCTCTAAAGAAGATCCCAAGATGATAAAACTTTCAAAGTTTTTACCTCCCAATGAAAAAGTGAAATACATAGAACTGTTAAAGGAATTAAGATCTTTTTGCTTGGAATTATGAGAACCTTAAGTCCTATGATACCAGCATAATACAACATATCATTCCCTTAAAAGAAAACCATAAGCCTTTTAGACAGAATCTTAGAAGTATTAACCCAATTATATTGCCTTCTATTGAGAAAGAGATCAAAAGAATGTATGAAGCTAAGATCATTGCACCAATTAGATTCTCATATTGAGTTTCTAATTTGGTACCTACCAGAAAGAAAACTGGCGAAGTTAGGCTGTGTGTTGACCTTAGGAATCTAAATAAAGTTTCACTCAAGGATAGCTACCATCTTCCTAAAATAGATCACATATTATAGAGGGTAGTAGGTTCAACTATAATCTCACAGATAGATGGGTTTTCTGGTTATTGCCAGATTTTAGTCCACCCAGATCATCAGGAAAAAACTGCATTCACTACTTCATGGGGCACTTTCATGTATGTGGAAATGCCTTTTGGGTTAAAAAATGCAGGGGCCACCTTTCAAAGAGCAATGGACATAGCCTTTGCTAAGGAAATCGATGACTTCCTAGTAATATACCTAGATGATATCACGATATTTTCTAAATCAGATCAGCAACACCTGGATCATCTCAGGTAGGCCTTCACCAAGTGTAGGAAGTATGGAATTTCTCTGAATCCTAAAAAATATTGGTTGGAAGAGGGAAAATTAATAGGCCATATAATCTCCAAAGATGGTATCCGGATCGAACCAACAAGAATTGAAGCCATTTTACAGATACCACATCCTAGGAACATCAGAGAACTACAAGAGTTTTTAGGTAAAATAAACTTTTTGAGAAGATTTATCCCTAACTTAGCTAAAATAATTAGATTACTAAACAACATGTTAAAGAAAGATTCGACTATTAAATGGACTCTAGAGGCTAAAAGGTATTTCGAAGATATAAAGCTAGCCTTAACACAAACACCAGTTCTCATCAGTCCAATGTTTGATAGGGATTTCATCATATTTTCTTTCGCCTTAGAACATACCATTGTTGCAGTCCTACTGCAGAAAAATGATCAGGGTTTTGAACAACCGATAGACTTCTTTAGAAAAGCCTTGAGAGATGCACCTCTAAATTATAATATAATGGAAAAGCAAGATTTTTCTCTAGTCAAAGCTATTAAAGGTTTCAAAGTTTATATCTTGTATTCTCATATAGTAGCTTATGTTCCCAATGTTGTAGTCAAAGAAATTCTAACACAGGATGGACCAGATGGAAAGAGAGGGAAGTGGATAGCTACCATATTAGAATATGACTTAGAAATTAAACCTACAAAATTGATCAAAGGCCAACGTTTAGCCAGGATCATGGCTGAATCAAACTGTCAGGCCCTAGACATAAATTTCATTGCAGAATTGGATAACGAAGAGGAGATGGCGACTCCACAGATCAGCCAGGCCTTTACTGACTCACCATGGTATGCTGGCATTATATACGTTCTACAAAATCTTCAAGCTCCTACTGAGTTATCCATGACTAAAAGTAGGTTCTTAAAAATCAAATCTTTGAAGTTTTGCATAATTGACAATGCTTTATTTTGGAAAAATCACAAAGGCATCCTTCTCAATTGTTTGTTAAAGGAATAATCTGACAAAATATTACAAGAGTTTGATGCAGGTGACTGTGGGGGACATATTTACTGGAATACCACAGCTGATAAGATCTTAAGAGCTGGTTTTTACTGGCCCCCCTATTTTCTGATGTAAAGAAATTTGTAACCTCATGTCACAAATGTCATATTTTTGAAGGAAAAAGAAAACTATTACCATTGCCTTTGAAACCAATATCTACTGAAGCACCATTTCAACAGTGGGGTCTTGAATTCATTGGTGAAATTCATCTCCCTTCCTCTTCCCAACATAGATGGATCTTGATTGGTGGATAGAAGCTATACCCTCAAGAGAAACTACTAATACTGTCATAATAGGTTTCCTTGAGGCCAACATTCTGTCCAGATTCGGTTTCCCAACCAAAATCATCACAGAAAACGCAACATCTTTTAAATCAAAGAGGATGATTGATTTCTACAACAAATATCATATAACCCTGGGTCACTCCACAACCTACTATCCCTAAGGAAATGGACTAGCAGAGTCTTCCAACAAGAGCTTAGTGAATATCATCAAAAAATTGTTGGAAGATAACAAGAAAACCTGGAACAAGAAGCTAGTAAATGCCTTATGGGAAGATAGGCTGACCACAAAGAAATTAATTGGTACCAGTCCTTATCCGCTAGTCTATGGAATGGAGGCTATTTTCCCATATTCCTTGGGAACACCAGTGATGAAATTGCTCCAAGAAGCACAGGTTGAACCAAATGATATTCAAAGGAGGATCAACCAGACAATTCACTTACAGCAGACCAGGGAAGAAGTGTATATCAGATCCCAAGTTGTGCAGGAGAGAATCAAGAAAGCTTTTGACAAAAGGACCAAGGCAAAAGATTTCTACCTAGGAGATAAAGTTTTGAAATGGGACTCAAGAAGGGAGGATAAAGGTAAACATGGGAAGTTCAACTTCCTATGGAAAGGCCCTTACATCATTTATGCTTTCAAGGGTAATAATGCTTTTTTCCTCAAAGAATTGGATGGTGCAGAAGTAGAAGGAGGACCAGTTAATGGTCGAATGCTTAAGCACTATATAGATCCCAGTCACTGATTTCACTAATCACTTGTACATATTTTATTCTTCACAAAGTTTAGTGTTGATTGGATGGTAATTTTGGAGTTGAAGCTCGAAAAGAAGGCCCTAAGCTTCAAACGTTTCACTGTCATAAATATCAATAAATTAACAAAGTAAAAGAGACAAGTTGTAGAGTAAAATCGATTTAATTCAGAAGGCCATTTATCTACTACTTCTTGACATTTCACCAAGAAATGCCATCCCCAAGTGGAGCCACTGTTATGTTCCTATACCAATAGGAGTCATAATTTTTGAATAGTTGAGATTAAACCTGTAATATGTACATACCTTTTCTTTCTGCAAATGTTTTCCATATTCAAAAAATCAAAAAATTTAAAAAATGTAAAGAGGGTATGTCCTAAAAGAAAAATCAAAGGACAAAAAGAATAAAAAAGGTCAAAAAAGATGAAAAAATGAACCCCAAGAAAGAAAAAGACCATGAAAGTGTGCAAGAAAAAATGCCACTACTATTTACTTTTGATGCAGAATAAAATATTGTGTGTAGCTTGTTACCTTTGCCACAATCCATGGATGGTCAAAATGTTTAAACTTGGTTATTTCATGTTTTCAATTTTATGCTTAGAGATAGAGAATAAAATCTGACCAAACTGTTTAATCTTGGCAGATAAGTAGATAGGTAGAGTAAATAAAAGGAGCTCAACAGTTTAATATGAGCCCTTGGATGTAATAAGGTTAGACTTAGATATATTACTCTTGTAAAAGAAAAGAAAATGTTTTGGTAAGGGTTTGCCAGCTTAAGTGCACCCTAATAAAGAGAAGTAAAAATGGTAGGATGAGTAGATGGTTAAGTAGTTGAATGGTTACAGAATTGTGATGATTGATTAGATAATATCATATCATTCACCTTCATCATCAAATTTCTAAGAATGGATGAAAATTGAGCATTTACCAAAGTACACAAAGTCAATTGATTAACCTCCCTCATTCATTACATTTTTCACTTAACTAATTTCCAAGGAAAGTCTTAAAGTACCTAAAATCTTAAGTTAAAGGGGCTCAGAGCATTTCTCTGACTTCTGGAGGGATCAGACCCTTGGCCCAATAACTTATAGGTCCTAAGTACTAAAGGTCCCCTCATAAGCATTCACCCCCCTTTAAATTCACTCATATTCCCTAATAAACTTACTTTCCCCTAATAAACCCCTTTCTCCAAGGGTAAAACCTTAGAAAAGTGATCACCTCCCATGTAGAAACCCCTTTTTACAAAAACCCACAAATATACGATTAGCCTAAGTTTTTATGTTTTCTATGTGAAAAGCAAAAACAAATTGCAAAGAACTCATTTTATACTTAGCGCTAAAACATTTTCCGCCTTCATTCATATTAAATTTTGACTTTATTTACATATTAACTCATGAGAAAATAACCTTTTTCCCTATGTATTTATTAAAACCCCTTAATATTAATATCCCGCCCCGAAGTTTGAAACATAAAATTTATTAAATATCGTGAATGATTAATGGGTTAATTAGTTGATCAGAGATTAATTAATAACCAAAACCCTCTGCCGAATAAAAGAGATTAATTAATCAATCTGTGATTAATTAATAATTGACCTCTGCCAATGAAATCACCCCCGACGCCCTTAATCCGCCATAATCCATTCATTAACTTAATCCCGTCACTCTTAAATCTCCACCGGGCCCCTCCATTAAACCTCATGTCAAATCCCCACCCCGATCACCGTAAGATCAGGCCGCATTTGATCTGACGGTTGACAATCATATCGGGCGGCCTCCGAAGGATGACCTTTACCCCCCCGATATGGGTGGTTTCACTTTTCACCCTGCTACTACATGGCACTCAATGAATGGCGTTGGGCGGCCTACCCCCGAAACCACTCCAACCCAAAAGTGGTGCGATCTAAACCTGCTTACCGCCTCCTGCTAGATGACAAAATGTCTCATCCCCCGCTTAACTCCAAACAAACCTTTCCTGCGTACTCGCCAAAACAATTGACTTTGCAAATAAAACTGAAAAAACTCATTGTTTTTAGTTTTATCGTGAAAAAGACCGCTTAGACCTCCATGCAAGCACTAGAGTACGTGCAACTGTCAACCCACATCCAACTGCCAACTTGCTGAAGCTGCTGAACTTCCAGACCACCCTTCAGTCACGTACGCTTCCTGCAAACTGTGCACAGTCGCCCATCAATCCATTCAGAGCCGAAACCAGGTATTTACCCAAAATCACTGAGAAACCCTGTTTAATTCCCAAACCTTTACTCAATTGCTTTAAGCTATTAAGTAATTAAGTAAAACAATTGCCCAGCAACTCCAAACCATTCTGAATTAAACCAATTTGCCCCCAATTTGACTGAAAACCTTTCACCCCCGTCCTTGAATCCACAAGAACCAAGGATGGCTGCTCCAGTTGCATTGAATGTCCTACCAATTTCTACTCCCCACAGGGACTTAGACCATCTCCCTTTGGCAGATAAAGACTTTCAAATCAAAGATACCTTTGTCCAAGAATCCCCACTAAAGCTATACTGCAGGTACAGAGACCAGTACTTAAACCACACAGAGAAAATAGGTCTTTGGGAATCAGGTTTTCCCAAGTACCAATTCCCCAGAGTTCATATCTTCCCTGAGATCTTCCACTATTTCCATATGAACTACAGTGCCATTGTTATAGCTCCAAATCTCACTCTTATTGTTTGTGATGTTGTACTCATGGCCTAGGGCAACCCCTCCTTCCAGACCTGGTCCTAAAATTTAAAAAACAGTGTTTTATCCCTTATACGCGACATTGCCCTGAGTTAAACACGTGTATACGCGGGTATGTGTATAGCCAACCCGCGTGTATGCATTAAAACACTTAAAAAAATATAAAACTCCTTATTTTCGGGCGAAGATCGCGGGTTTTACCTGCTGATCACCTGTTAGTGCCCATGGCCCAACTGTTCCCAACCAACTCCTAACTAAAAAACTACTTTGGAGATGGTATAAGAAGACCTCAAAGGGAAGGCCTATAGGAGGAGAGAAGAGAGAGAAAGGTTATTATGCTGAGATTTTTCCCTTGACCAGGTCTGAAGTCCCTTGTGCCTTCTGCACTTCCCCCATTTTGTACAGGAAACCTTTGTTTCCTTGTGTGCTGATGTTCATCCACCGTTTATGACATCATGGAGAGAGTCATGGAAGGAGTTTGTTAGAGGCTTGAGGCTGGAACGAATCCGGAAGGAAGCTTTGCTTGGAGCCTGCTGAAGGTGATTCAGGTGAAAATATTCCTTTTTATGTACTTTATTTGTCTATAATAAAAGAAACACATGTCTTGGTTCCTGAAATGAATCTTCTTTATGTTAATGATATTCATGTTTAGAATTCATATGTAAATGGTTGTTTGGATTTCATAACTAACTACCTTTCTTTATAACATAAAGATGGTTTCTTTATAAGTTTTTTGTCCATGCACTGTTGTGTTCTTCGAATTGTTTGTTCTGCAGGACTAAAGAGAAGAAGGAAACTCCAAGAAGGGTTTGGACCCTAAGGGCCTTCTCAAACGTAGGACCAAAGGTACGTACCCCTATCATAGAATTTGCTTATAATAGCATAATGGCTGTGTGAATGCATGTTTCTTTGAATAGATAACTTTTAGTATGCTAGGGTTTCAACCCAAAAATCCCTAGGGGAACTTTTCCCTCTATCAGAATTGGCGACTCCACTGGGGACAACACTCTTGTTGTTCCTAGTTTGGGTGTTTTTCAAGCCAATCAGGGCTCAGCTGCCTTGTCTGCTTGCTGTTACTGTCTGGTCTGTTCTTGAACTTTAAGCTTTGCCAGTTTCTTCAGTTTGTTTTTATTTTTATTTTTCTTGAAGCTTTTCATATACGCTGTTTTTCTTAGATACAAAGGCGTTATATACGCTTGTTTCTTTCAGTGAACCCGCGTATACGCAGGTTTCCTCAGATACAGTCGCGTATACACGCAATCTATACTTCAGTACAGTCGCGTATATACTGTAATTTTGAAGATTTATAAATCTTTTTAGTCTCTGAAGGTTTGTCTGGTGGTTTGAGTCAGTTTGAAACAGTCATTTTCCAGTATCAGTTATTTGTTTTACAGTGAGAATCTTGTTCTGAATTCTCTCTGATTATAAGGAATATTGGTCTTGTTGTTTTTGTTGATTTCAAGCGTCATCGTTTTTGGCTAAAGCACGCAAGATTTCTTGCTAGGAATCTTGGCTACTCTATTTCATCAGGGTAGGAAGATTGATCACATTTTTTGTGTTAATCTTGCTTTTGGTGACGTTTTGTTTGCTTGACAAAATCGCTTTTTGTGACCATCCACTTCTTTGTTTCATGAAAGTTGTTGATTGACACTTTCTTGGAATTTGTCTTTTTGATCTTTTTGGTTTGTATTGCCAAAGCTTTCATTGCTACTTTTGATTGTTAAGAGTGATTGCAAACACATTTATTTTTGTTGAGTTTTCATCCGTTGTGTGGTGTCAATTCGCAAAAGTGTTTAATTGCCTATTCTTCAATCACAAGTTTCAGTGTTGTTGAGAGCATTTCTTTTTTGAAAAGACTTTTTTGTTTGTGGCTTTGAAGAAAATATTTTGAAAATCTTAGTTTTGCTTTCTTGAACTTGCTTTTCATTTGGTTTCCTTTTAGTGAAGTGAAAGTGCTTTATGTTTGTCTTAGAACTTGTTTTTAGTGTTTAGACGAAATGAATGGCAGCATCTCATATTCCATCTAGGCATTGTAAGTGGCAAGATAAAGTTTGATAAGCAAGCAACTTTCATTTTTGGTTTTTAGAGTAGTTTTAAATATTGCATTCACATATAGTTGTTGCATTAGGATAGATTTGCATCCCCTTTTTAGGCATATATAGCTTTGTTAGCTTTTGTGAGTGTGAAGGGTGAATTAACGAAAAGAAAAGAAAAATTTGTTTTATTAGAAGTACCTCTGAACCCTATAGAAATTGCTCTTCATCAAAAAACGAAAAAGTGCATGTGCATGTAGTTAAGTTTTTATTAATTTCTTTTGCGTCAAAAAACACCACTAGTTTCATTTCCGTTACCTTGTGACTTAAAGAATAGCCTAATAAAATCAAGCGCTAACTAAAATTCACTAGAACTTTTTATTTTAGTTAGTTACACCAACAAGATTAGTATTTTAGGGCCTTGGATTAGGCGAGTGGAGAGTTAACTCTCCAAGGCCATATAAACGTCAAACATAGAAGTCTGAATAACGAGAGAAAATCCAATAGCGTTAGGAAGACCAGGAAAGCTCCGGATGTGGGAGTTAAGCACGAGGGTCTGTGAAGATAGGGAAGAGAGATACCCCCTCTCCTACTTGTCCGAACTTACCTCACGACTGTTCCGCCTGGCTTCTGTGACGAGTTGGTATCCATAGTTGCTGCTCCTAGGGAACTACACAGGTGGTTGCGGAGGGGAATCCCGTGGCACCTGAGGTTGACGTTGCATCACTCTCGACAGTACTACTGGAGGGCACCCTTGCGAAGCTTGGGGGCTTGCACCGGCGCAGGCTGTTGTTAGGAGGTCAGCGTAACTTCCTCTGATACCTTCGCTGATAGGAGTGGGCCCTCATCATCCCAGACTATCTTCGGAAGGCCCCTTATTTCACTTTCTCGTATTTTGGTGTCCGGTGTTAATCACCCGGAGCAGAAATACTTGGAAGTTGTTTGACTGGCTGTATCTTTAGGGACTTTATAGTGTGTGCTCTGTGCTCTTAGTTGGCCTAGCTTTCAATTTTTTGAGTCTTTAGTTAGATCATAACAAAATTTCAAAGTGGCTGACCGATCTCCTAGACGGTCTCGAAGACTTCGTGGTCTTTCACCACCAAGTTTAGAGCCTTCTCCTAGAAGGCGCAGAGGCAATACTACCGGTGGGTTCCGTCCCACGCCGGTTGACGCATCGGGGATTGATCCTCCTCTCGGGGGCATTAGCGGCCAAGCAAGGCCTGGTACTTCTGAACAAGAGAGGGACACTCCAGTCCTTTCTTGAGTCCTCCTTTCAAGCTGAGAATAACATAGAGGTAGAAGAACTCTCAGAGTCGTTAGCGGCTCCGAATTCTCCACTACCATCTAGTCATCCAGACGTATTGCAATACATTGGGACTCTGACGCATAGACCGTCAAGTCCAGGTTATGCTACGTGCTTACCATCGATGACCACTACTGGAAGCATGGCTTCTACAAGTGCTACGACTATGCAAACCCCAACATTGGTGCAAGGGGGAGGAACCATTTCCATCTCCTCTGCTTCCTTGTTTTGATCTTTTGCTAGCACATCTTTATTTGGGTCTACCTCCATTCCGTCCACGAGTGGAAATTCCCAAACCAATGCTTTTGGTACTGGATTCTTCCCATTTGGCACCCACTCACAGGGTATTCCATCGGTTCCGTTTAGTGCCGCTACGTCCATGATGGGCGGATCGGCTTCATTCGAGGGATTTCCTTTCGGAAGTGGTCATATACCACATTCCAACCCAACGATAGGATCCATGCCTTTTTCTTCTGTAGGGCAAAGCAACAATCCTTTCCAAGGTTGGAATAACCCTGGGGTTAGTAGCGCAGGAACTGTGAATCCGTTTATCGGCCAACAAGGGAATAGGCCATACTCCACGGTTAGTTCGTTTCAAAGTATTCCTCCCCTTGCTTCGGCTTGGAATCCGTATCAGGGGTTATCAACTCCTTACAATCCTTTAGGAGGAAACTTTGCTGGTTATGGAGGTTATACGGCTGGAGTTGGTCAAACTCCGAATTTTGCTGGATCACAAGGCTTGCCTTTTGGTTCAGTCGGTTCTACTGGTTACTTCGGGCAGCTTGGTGCCTTCGAAATTACAGGACAATCTTTTCAGAACTTTGGGAGTTCTACCCAGTCTGGGTGGAATCCCCAAGGTCCTCCTAGGCTTCCATTTCTGGCAACGTTGAACTTGCCAGATCTCACTAAGTTAACAAATGACCCAATCAAGTACAATCCAGCCTGGTCGTCGGTCCCGACCAAACTCCCTTCGGACATTCCAAAATTTGAAGGGAAAAGTGGTGAAGACCCAGGCGACCATGTAACCACATTCCATTTGTAGTGCTCATCTAACTCCCTTATCGATGACTCGATTAGGTTGAGACTCTTTCAGCGCACCTTGACTGGTAATGCGGCCAAATGGTATATAGAGTTGCCAGGGGGCAACTTTACATCTTTCACTGACTTAGCCAATATTTTCTTAAATCATTTCCAGTTGCCTGTCCGCTATGATGCCGGAACTGAACTTCTGGCCACCTTCCGTCAGGATAAGGCAACCCACATTTCTGAGCATATTCAGGAATGGAGACGGAGAAAGAGGCTCATTAAAGCTGAGATCCCTCCGGAGTACCATCTCGAGTGGTTTTTGAAGTCTTTACAACCCGAGATCTCCAAGGATGTCTCCATGTCTGGGGTCTATTCTGAGGAGCAAACCATTTTTAGGGCCCAGCAATTAGAATTGATCTACTCTCAGTCTGGGATCCTACAAAAGTACTTGCCAGATGCTCCTGGATCTAAGGTTGACGTAGCTAAGTCGAAGCCAGGTCCACACGCGGATGGTATCGTTGGGTCAGTAGACACAACTACAGTGAACTTGTTGAATCAATTGCAGCAGTTGTCCTTGCAAACTGCTTCTAACAACCAAGTCACATCGTCTAATCCCCCGCTTCCCAAACTTCTTCAATTAATGCCGTCCAATATGATGACCCCAAAGGAAATAAAAATTCCAATGGGAAAAAGAAAGGACGAGGTAAGAAAAAGAACCAGGATGGGAAGCTCGATGCAAATAAATCTGGCAACAACGCCGGTGGTGGTAGAAATGAGTCGAGAAAGAAAGTCAAGTTTCCTTGCAAGTTGTGCAATGGAGACCATCTAACTCACCTCTGCCCTAAGATTGAAGACGCTTAGCGCTTGTTAGGACAGCAAGGGACTTCTAGTTCTCAAGCTGTGTTAACTAACCCGTTTCCCCAAGGGCAGCAACTTCTTGCTGGCGTGAGTTCAAACCCTGGAACCTCCGCAGGGGGCAACCAGGAAGGAGAAAAATTGTCAAATGTTTTCATGCTGGGTTCTAACGTCCATGTGGCTACTCGGTCACATGATTATGGTGAAGCCGAAACTTCCAAGGACAAGACTGTTCTCGGAAGTACTGACCTTCATATTGAGTGACCCCCTGTCGAGACTATACCACGGATACCGAAAGGTTCCGCTAAACGCGCGACTATTAATCCTAATGCTAGGGCCGCCCAGAATTACTCCATTGTGGAGGATCTGGCTCAGAGTCCATGCGCCATGTCCGCTTTAGAGGTTCTCCAGTCGTGTCCGGCTCAGAGAAGTGCTTTACTCTCCGCGATTGGAGCAGTCGATCCAGCTAACTCTTTAGTGCTCACTTTTGACATGTTAAATGTCAAAAAGCGACTCCCTCATCATATGGCTTTCCAAATAAAGTCTACATACCGAAAAATCAATATTTTTCGCACCATTATAGATGAAGGAGCTTCCACATGCGTCATGTCGATGTCATGCTGGAAGGCTATTGGATCACCTTCGACTGTTCCTTCACCCACCGTCTTGACTGCATTTGATGGTCATTCTCATAAGCCGCATGGGATTATCCCGGCCTTTCCTATATGTGTTGGGGGAAAGGTCGTCAATATTGAAGTAGAGGTCGTAGACGCTAACCTAGACTATAATCTCCTATTAGGAAGGAACTGGGTATACGAGATGGATGCCGTTGTTTCGACTTTGTTTCATGTCATTTGCTTTCCTCATGAGGGGAAAATCATTAAGGTTGATCAATTGGACTATTGTCCAGTCGATCCTCAAGCAAGCTCTGACTCTACTGTCCCTTTAGTGGATAACCCTCGCCCGCCGAATGAGAATTTAGGAGTAGGGATGTATTCCTCATTGATGGGTACATTTGATCTTCCCTCTCCTTTCGATAAAATCAATGCTATTTCATCATCTAAGGAGTCTCCTCGAGAAGAGTTCTTCCGAACTCATTATTTTTCAGACCCTTGGACCTTGCCTTCACCTGCGACCACATTAGTTGAAGGACAAGTAAATGGAATGGCATTCCCTATATCTGCAGCTGAGCTTAGATATCAGTCTATCATAGACTCTGTAGACAACCACTCTACTCCTTTTTCCGAAGAGGAGTTAGATGGTTATGTGGCCCCGGCTTGGAGCCTCGATTCTACCTCTGCCTTGACCTGCTTAGATTTGGTTTTACCTTCTGAAGAAGCAATCCTCGAAGTAATGATGGGTATAGATTGACCTTGGGAAGACTTACACCATCGTTCATACTTTCTTCCTCCACTGCAGGAAGTAGAATCTAGATTCTCCGAGATCCTCGCTAGTGATGTTTATACGGTGTCAAACCCTTTGGCTCCAACACACCTTTGTGCCGAAGATAATATGTCGGTGATTTCAAAAACGATACCTATAAACATCTCTAGGGACCCTAACGTCATCGAGAATATCTTCATCGGAATTGAGTGTTCCCCTGAAGAAATTCAAATGTACACCGACCTATTTAAGGAATTTTGTGATGTATTTGCTTGGTCTTATGAAGAAATGCCTGACATTGATCCTTCTATAGTTCAACATGAGATCAAGACGTATGAAAACGTGAAACCGGTTCGTCAAAGGCTTCGGCCGGTTAACCCTAGGAAAGCAGCAGCTATGAAAGCTGAGGTTGAGACGTTGCTAAGGGCGGGTTTTATATACCCTGTTCCTCTTACTGATTGGGTTTCTAATCCAGTCCCTGTGGATAAAAAGCAAGGAACAATCCGAGTATGCATCGATTTTAGGGACCTAAACAAGGCTTGTCTGAAAGATAATTACCCCACGCCATTCATTGATCAGATTATCGACGAGTGTGCGGGTAATAAAATTTTTTCCTTCATGGATGGTTTTTCGGGTTATAATCAAATTTCTATCCGTCCTGAAGATCAACATAAGACAACTTTTATATGTCCCTGGGGTACCTTTGCATGTAGAAAGATGCCTTTTGGTCTTAAAAATGTTGGAGCCACTTTTCAGCGGGCCATGTCATATGCTTTCCACGACATCAAACATGTCATCGAGGCATACTTGGATGATCTCGCTGCTTGTTCTCGAAAGAGAATTGATCATCCTAGTCATCTTCGATTGGCTTTTGAACGATGTCGTTTTTATAAAATCCGGTTGAATCCCAACAAATGCATTTTCGCTGTTACATCTGGTCGGTTGTTAGGGTTCATTGTGTCTAATGAAGGGATTCAGGTTGATCCCTTCAAGGTTGAGGCAATAGTTTAGTTGCGTCCCCCGTCCTCAATTCGACAACTTCAAAGTCTTCAAGGGAAGGCTAATTTCTTAAGACGGTTTATAGCAAACTATGCCGAGATCACTAAAGGGTTCATGTGTTTGCTACGGAAAGGAGTTCCATTTCTGTGGGACGAATTTGCGCAGCGGTCGTTTGATGCTCTGAAAAAGGCATTAGTCTCTGCCCCGCTTTTGAGTCCACCAGATTATGGTAGAGACTTCCTTTTATATCTCGCTGCAGCAGAATCAACCATTGGTATGGTTCTTGTTCAGGAAAACGATGCTCTCGCCGAGCATGTGATTTATTATTTGAGCCGAGGCTTAATAGGTCCTGAACTTCGCTATTCTCCGGTTGAGAAGTTGGCCTTGGCAGCTGTCCACGCTGTCCAGAGGCTCCGTCATTATATCCTGCTATGCAAAACTTTTGTCTTAGCGGCGGTCAATGCATTTCAATTTGTCCTCAGTAGGCGAGTGATTGGGGGCAAATATAATAGATGGATAGTCATTTTGCAAGAATTCGATCTTGAGTTCTTGTCTGCCAAGTCTAAGAAATCCATGGTTTTCGCGGAGCTGATTTCTGAGCTACCCTCTAGAGAGGATACTGTTTATGAGGAAAGTTTTCCCGACAAACATTTATTCCTCATATCTTCACTCAAACCTTGGTATGGAGATATCATTGTTTAGCTCCAGACTTCGAAGTTTCCCTCTACTTTCTCCAAGGATGAACGCCGAAAATTACGTCACCTGGCTAAAAACTATGTTATCATTGGTGACGCATTATACCATCGAGGGGTTGATTCAATACTTCGGCGCTGTTTAACCTTAGAGGAAGCAAAGTCTGTGCCCAATGACTGCCATAGTGGAGCTTGTGGCGGTCATCTATCAGGGCTTGCTACAGCCCAGCGCATCTTACGTGCCAGCTATTTTTGGCCTTCACACTTTAAAGACTGTGTGGAAGCGGTCAAACGCTATCACCCTTGTCAAATTTTTACTCGAAAGATGCGTGCGCATCCAGCTCCTCTTTTTCCCATTGCCACCGTCAGTCCATTTACTAAGTGGGGTATTGATTTTACAACTTGTAATCCGCCTTCAGCGGAAAATCACAAGTACATTATCGTGGCTGTGGACTACTTTACGAAGTGGGCTGAGGCCATGCCTGCTTATAAGAACGATAGTGACATGGCAGCATTGTTTCTTTTCAATCAGGTTATCTCAAGATTCAGTATCCCAAGAGAGATTGTCACTAACCATGGCAGTCATTTCCAGAATCAACTGATGTCTGAATTGGCTCTTAAATTAGATTTCCACGAGGAGCATTCGTCCCCTTATTATCCTTAGGCCAATAGACAGGTCGAGGCAGTCAATAAAACTCTTAAGACGATACTCCAACGGACGATCGATAAAAATTGGTCCAATTGGCACATTATGTTGTATTCGGCTCTTTGGGCATACCGAAGCTCCGTCAAAATGGCTACTGGTTTTACTCCATTTCAGTTGGTTTATGGGATGGAATCTATCTTTCCGGTTGAATGTAAAATTCCATCTCTTAAGTTGGCTGTTGAGCTCCTTCCTGAGACTTCGAGTCTCGAAGAGCACCTACTTCACTTGGAACACCTCGATGAGCAGCGTCGAGATGCCGCCACGGTGAATGAGGCTCACAAGAAAAGGGTTAAAACACAGTATGATAAGTCTGTCCGTCCTCGAGTCTTTGCTGAAGGTGACCTTGTCTTGGTCTATGACCAAGATAAAGACACCTTGGGGGCTAGCAAATTTAAGCCTATGTGGTACGGTCCTTTCATTATTAAATGAGTTTTAGAAAAAGGATCGTATGAGTTAATTGATTTCGAGGGAAACAAGCTGGCGGAGCCCCGAAACGGGCTCTACCTAAAGAAGTACTTTGCTTAGTTTTGGCCAGGCAATGGCTTCTTTGTACTTTATTTATATTTGTACATATATCGTCGAGAGTTTTCTGATATCAGCACTTTTTGGTCTGTTATGGCAGGTGTTGATGGATGATTTGGTCTATTTTGGGTTCGCTGATGGTGCTAGTCGGCACACTCGGAATCTTGCTTCCGCAGCTTGGGTACTCTATTATCCAATTGGTCAATTGATGGCATCAAGAGGCGTGTGCATCGGTCCTACTTCAAAAAATATGGCCGAGTATACTGCTGTTATTAATTTATTATCCGAGGCAATCTCTCATGGGATCGACTCGTTGGTAGTGTATCTTGATTCTCAATTGATAGTGTCTCAATTAAATAACATTTATCAGGTACGGGATCCATCTTTATATCGCCAGTATTTAAGGGTGAGGTTGTTGCAAAGAACATTTACTTATATTAATTATTTTCACATTCCAAGATCTCATAATTGGTTAGCTGATTCTATTGCTAATCAGGCATTAGACTGGCACATCAATCATTCATCGTAATAAAATCAAACATTACAAAGTCAAACTGTATATATATATATATATATATATATATATATATATCGTAAAGCGTCTTGAGTGTACATATGTGTGTCCAAAAAATATACAAAATTGGGACTCAAATTCCCATAATCATGTCTGACATATCTAATGCCTCGGCTCAGGATGTGCGTCTAAGTATGTAACTATAGCATTGGCCACACGTCGAAAAATGCGAACCCAATCACGTGGCATGCCAACCACATGACGCTGCATATCCTCAGGAAGGTCCTCTATGATGGCCATCGGTACTCGGCAGCTCAGTCTCGCCAAGTGTCGCTGGACGTTGTTTAGAGTCCGTTCTGTATCCGCAGCCGCCTCTTCAACTCCTCGGCTGCGCTGTCCATGCTGCGGGAATCCATCTGGTCGTACTGGCCCAATTTCTGGAACATGATCATCATATCAGTCATTTGAATCTCATCAAAAAATATTTTTTCAAAATTCATCATTATATTTGAAAAATCTAAAAAAAATTATAAAATCAAAAAATCTTACCAATCTCGCCCCATGCTGCATTCGGTGGTAACACTAGATCAGGATCTCCTCAGAAATCCAGCCCAACATAGGGGTAGTCATCCACAGCGATGATTTGCTGATCCCACCAGGTGAAGAAGTCATCGTCGAAAGAAATCCTTGGGACCTCCCCACCCCCCAGACGTTTCATCATATCAGCCCACTGGCCCATGCGTGGATCGCGTGGGGTGCTGATGGAAACTGCTACCCTGGGGCGGAGTGCGGGAACCTTCTCGAAAAAGAAAGTACACAAGATGCTCCCATATCCAAAGTTTTTAGTCTGACCCCTCCTGATAGAAGTGAGCTGGCTCTTCATGTTGGCCAGAAGAGGAGTACACCAGTCGAACACGGTAGTGAGACAGTCAACTGCCACGCTCATGTTTTGCCGTGAAGCCTGATGTAGAGAGGATGATCCGTTCACTCGAGCCATGGTGAACAAGATTATCCTGAGTGATAAACTCGCCACATGTGTGATGGAAATCTGGCTCCCAACCTTCTTGGGATGTCCCGGGGAGTATATCTGTACATAGTCCTCTATCGAGAGGCTACTCCGTGTCCTGCCCCGGGACTGTACTACCTCTCCCCTTCGGGAAAGGCTCGTGATAAAATAGATATCCTCCACTTCTACCCTGAGCGGCATCTGATCGATCATAAAGGCTTCCTCATCAACATCCCAATAATCAATGAGCATCTCAAGCAGACGCGTGTTCGCTTTCATATTTGGCAATTTGAAAAATTTAAGCAAACCGCATCCCCGTAGTGCATCTAGTGCTTCTGGACTGTTCATAACTTCATTATCTACCGCTGCGTGCTCTCTTTCACGCCACGTGACAGACATCCTGAGAAAAAATCGATTCAAAACCGTTAGTTTTTGTTTAAAAATGGTTCGCGGCGTATACGCGGGTCCCTATGCACACAGTCGCGTATAGGGCCCGCGTGTACGCGGGTTCAATATTACCAACCCGCGTATACGCCACGAGGAAATTTTTGACAAAAGTTCAACGGTGAAACATCAATAAAAAATCTTAAAACTTGTCACAATCAATTGCAAGCTAAGTATAAGAGTTACCTGGAGGTTTTTGACGGATTTGAACGGTTGAATCTGGCTATGGGAAGTTTGCTCCTTTTGCTCCAAAACCTTTGCTCTCAAACTCAAATGGTAAAAATGGTGAGTAAAAAATGCCTTTTATAAGTTTTGAAAATGAATTTTTTTTCAAAATTTTATTTTCTTTGGCCTCATGTGACTTTTAACTTGGGAGCTTGGAATGTCGAGATTGGTTTATTTTTCAGGACATTTTGGACGTTTTTCGACAGTTCAAGACGGTTCCATGACTGCTGACCCGTCATGGCAGGTATCGTTTTCTCACTGGCATATAGGTTAGGGACATCATTTTTCCGTTGCATTATGCATACTAGCCTCCATTTGCCGATACATCTGCCATAGGGTCGATCCCATCGTGTTATGGTTCGTAAGCCATCTTCACTCGCTGATTCTTTAAATCATGACATGATGGTAGAGCCATCCTTTACATGGGTATCCTAGTTAGCATCTCACTGACATTTGTTGCCCATGCTGCTCCGATTTGAGTAGGCTCAGGAGTCCTCTGTAGTCCCGCCATGACCTATGCGTTGAAGACTCATTCCTCCTAGCTTCTCCACTTTGTTTTGGCCTTATACCCTAGAGGCTCCTTTGTGTTGAGTTGTACTACTGCATTGCATGTTGACCACTTGCACCTTTTGGCCTAGAGCCGGCTTCACTTGGACTCGTGTTTAAGCCAACTTTTGACCATGATGTCTGCAAAATCAACCTTGCATACCTTTGACTTCTGCAGCTTGACACACCTTGACCCGTGGAAGGAACATACCTTTGAGTGTCACTGACCAGTTTTCACCTCCCTGCATTGAGCATAGGAACGTTCCTTTCCCAGGAACTAGATCATCTGTTTCACCGACACTCGTTCTTTCCACTATACCATAACATTCTTTTATTCTTTTTCCAGCTTAACAGAAAAAGACAAAAAAAATTAAATATTCCAAAAAAGAGCGGGAACGGGACATTATTTCCATTTATTGTTGGCAGCTAGAGTCAGTCGTGTCGCCCTTGAACAAAGCACTCAAAACAAAGTCTCCTTCGCATTGGTGGGATTTAGTTTGACTTAGGTACGCCATAACCTTGTTATTGAGTCAGTTCTCCCCCGATTGGTTATCTCTTCCAATCATATGGAGGGTTCGTTCGTGCCTCCTGCATGGCGAACTTATACAGAGTCATCATATGCTGCCACATAATCACATTGAGTCGTGCTTTTGTTCAAGGGAAGTTAGCCTGAGTCGGCCTTTCTGTGGTGTCTCTTGACTCATTTTTTCAGTCGGCCATCCCTGGCTATCAGTGTCATGTCTATTATCACATCAGTTATATTGGTCCTTTACTCGTGCCAGTTTGAGAAGGTCCCCATTGACTTCTTGCTGGCAGGTCTTGTCCTTATCGACGACGACATCTTGCTCTGAGGACAGGCCTAGAGCCACACCCTGGCCCTATTTTCATTATTGATAGGTCACCTTGTGCTCAGCATCGATCAGTATTAGGGGTCTTTGACTGAGTGGTTTCTCTTGTGTTCGACGTCAGCTTACATTATCACACATTGGGATTCGTGCAGTACCTTGGTTTCCATTTGACCCTATTGGTGGATACCTCACCTCTGTGTCAGCTTTCATTATTGGTTAGTAAAGAGGGTTTCTGCCATGCGCTAGCCACATCTTGTGTATGCCGAAAACGTACTTCGGTTGGGTTACTACATCTTTTTCGTCCGATTCCTTCCACATTATTGGCCTACGGGTTACACTCGCGCTAGATTGATGAAGGATTCCTTAATTCCTTCCTTCTAGCTGATCTTTCCCTATCGACTCCGACTCATTGCTCTGGGGCAAAGATCTAGAGTCCATTTGGCAGTACCTTGGGGTTTGCAGTCATTAGTGGCAGATCCTTCTCTATCGACAGTGGGAAACCATCATTGTCTCCTAATCGATAGATTCTTACAGGTGTTCGACTCCAGCTCACCTATTCACACTTGTTAGATTGTACTGGGTACCTTGACGCTCATTATCATCATCGGTGAGTAGTCTCGTGTTTGTTAATGGTATACATCAATGACCGGTAATCAAACGATTTCTCACATGGTCGACTTCAGATCATTTATTCCCATGGTGTAGAGATGTACCACAGCGGTCGGTGAAGACCTCAGGTTGTATCAGCATTCATTGGTTCACTTGACAGTTGCTCTTGTTGCTGCTAGTTGATACCACTCCACTTTATATGTTGCAGTCAGTCATGGCGACATTCTATATGCTGGCACCTGAGTTTGCAGTGTAGTACCATCCTATTCCATCATGTTCAGTTGGTACCTTTTGGGATCAGTCTTTGATATCAGTGATCCATTGCATCTTTTAGCATCATTGACTGTCTTATATGTGATATTCAGACATGTACTTGTTCATTATGATAAGATGATCCATTATGTATCTTTCAATCATTTATACTTGTATACTTAGTGGATCCGCTTGTACTTGATATGCGGACATGCTTTACTTTTTCTGAGCATGGGTATGCCCGCCTCAGACAGTGTTTCTTTCTGATCTCCTTTGGTGGCTTGACAGGTTGAATTCTGGTGAAGTCCTCCTCGGTTTTTGACATACTTCCTTCCCATGTACTCGCATAATATATTTCGGCCATCATGTACCCCTTCTGACCTCATATATTAGGGGGCATCTGTTATAGCTCCAAATCTCACTCTTATGGTTTGTGATGTTGTACTCATGGCCTAGGGCAACCCCTCCTTCCAGACCTGGTCCTATAATTTAAAAACAATGTTTTATCCCTTATACGCGACATTGCCCTGAGTTAAACGCGTGTATACGCGGGTATGTGTATAGCCAACCCGCGTGTATGTATTAAAACACTTAAAAAAATATAAAACTCCTTATTTTCGGGTGGAGATCGCGAGTTTTACCTGCTGATCACCTGTTAGTGCCCGTGGCCCAACTGTTCCCAACCAACTCCTAACTAAAAAACTACATTGGAGATGGTATAAGAAGACCTCAAAGGGAAGGCCTATAGGAGGAGAGAAGAGAGAGAAAGGTTATTATGCTGAGATTTTTCCCTTGACCAGGTTTGAAGTCCCTTGTGCCTTCTGCACTTCCCCCATTTTGTACAGGAAACCTTTGTTTCCTTGTGTGTTGATGTTCATCCACCGTTTATGACATCATGGAGAGAGTCATGGAAGGAGTTTGTTAGAGGCTTGAGGCTGGAACGAATCTGGAAGGAAGCTTTGCTTGGAGCCTGCTGAAGGTGATTCAGGTGAAAATATTATTTTTTATGTACTTTATTTGTCTATAATAAAAGAAACACATGTCTTGGTTCCCGAAATGAATCTTCTTTATGTTAATGATATTCATGTTTAGAATTCATATGTAAATGGTTGTTTGGATTTCATAACTAACTACCTTTCTTTATAACATAAAGATGGTTTCTTTATAAGTTTTTTGTCCATGCACTGTTGTGTTATTTGAATTGTTTGTTCTGCAGGACTAAAGAGAAGAAGGGAACTCCAAGAAGGGTTTGGACCCTAAGGGCCTTCTCAAACGTAGGACCAAAGGTACGTACCCCTATCATAGAATTTGCTTATAATAGCATAATGGCTGTGTGAATGCATGTTTCTTTGAATAGATAACTTTCAGTCTGCTAGGGTTTCAACCCAAAAAGCCCTAGGGGAACTTTTCCCTCTATCACCCATCCAAAGAGAAGTGATGACTCCTAACCATATTGTATTATTTACCATCACTACTGAATCCATAAATGAAATGCTAGAGTTGCAACCAGGCCAAAATCTGACCCCCCTTTCTGTTGGAGACCTGCTTAATAGATTCCCTACAATCACCTCCATTAAACTTGCTCAGTTATTCCAGACCTTCATTAGGGAAGAACAATACATTCCAAAGGACCCTCCCCCATACATGTGGACCATATTCTCTGAACTTGGCTGAGACATCATAGCAATGATATCCAGTGTGTTAATCCAGACTACAAGTGAATTTTTTGATGAGATTATTATAGCCTTCATGTCCATTTAAACTCTTGGACAACCCCCTGCTATCATGTTTGATTATGCTAATTTCATTGCAGATAAGATGCATGATCAATTCATGAGAATGGACAATGAAAGAGTATTCAAATATTCATCATTTTTATATCATCTTTTCCTGTACTATCAAGCTGATAAATTCCCATTTACATTGCAAAAGCTTGATACCAGATGCAACCCTAGATCAGTAGTCTTCTGGACTTCATTAATCCATCAATATGAATCTCTATATACTTATACAAATTTCATAGATCTCTTTGTGCACCAAGTGGAAACTATGTTGTTAGGAAGTACTCCCCCCAGAATCAGTGCAGATATCAAGAGGGTCCTACAGTTGTCCAAACAATATAGAGTGGGAGATTGGTACTTGTACCAAAATCACACTAAAATCAAAATATATGGTTGTGAGTTAGCACCCTACAAACTACCAAGATACCTCCCCATGAGATTGTTTACTCTGGATTACTACAGGCAAATGATTAATTCAAATGAGGTACATTTTGTGAAGGCCAAGAAGAAAACTCAACTCAGAATAAAGGACCAGCTTGGACCCTTTATATGCAACAATAGGGAAGCTGGAAAGGAAGCAGAAGAAATCCTTCAAAGGCTGAAACTGAAACAAAGTTTCACATGGAGATACGTCCCTTTAGATTTCATCTGCAATAGAAGACAAAAGAACAAATTATCTCCCTATATCCACCACAAAATTCTTGAAATAGAACAAGATGCAAATCAACTAGAATGGGTGGAGAACACTTTAGTAGATTGAGATAGCACAGAAGTTGTTGTCAATAATGTGTTGATTGATCTAGAAATAAGACTTGATGAATATTCCTTTGTACAGGTGCTAGGAGAATCCCAATCCCAAAGGGAAACATAGGAACACAGTGAGAAACTAGCAGAAGGAGGACCTCAAGAGCAAGAAGAATCAGAGCAACCAGACATATCAGAAGAGCTAGCTCAGCCAAAACACATCATGAGTAATCCTCCTATTGTACAAACTCCTCTAAATGAGGAGAAGAATCCCATAAGAGATAAAGAGGAGGCCACTCCCTCCAGCAGACCTGTTGCACAGACTTATGTCAAGAGGAAAAGGTTATATCCTTTTTCAGAACAAGAGTTCACAAAGGAAACAACTGGAACCACAGGTACAAAAAGAGCAGAAAGCAAGCAGACCACTCCCTCTGGTGGTACACAAGAACCTTCCCCTTCATAGGCTTAAATGCTGGAGAGACAACAGAGCGTGGAAGTATCCTCATTCAGGGCTCCAACAGGCCATAACCAGGACATTAGAGAGAAATACAAAGAAATAAAGGCCAGAAATGAAATATTGAAGGCCTAAAGCTATGCACAATACCTTAAAAAGGCTCCCACTAATCAAACAAGGCTAATGTTAGCCTTTGATGTAAAAGAAGGTAAGATGCAAATGACTTTCATGAAGCCTACCACATAGCAGCCCAGGTCTATAGCAGATTACTTGAAGACAGATTTTGAGGTGTTGGTGAAGGATATACATCCTATCAACCAAATAGAATTACACAAACAGACCGGGGAGATGGTCTATTCCACATTGACCAGCAAGGCCATTGTAGCACATCCACTCCAAATTCACTGAATAATATATCAGCGCAATTCCAGTTAGAGAAGACCTCTTCACAGGCCAAGGATACCAGGATAAAGTCCTTAGAGGACTTAATCATAGAGTTGGGGCATGATCCCAAGGATGTAAAGGCTGCAAAAAATCTAATAAAAAAGAAAAATGATGACATAGCTACATTGAAAAAGCAGCTCAAAATTCCTCCTCTGCATCATCCACAAACATCTGAAGTATTAGAAACTCGAAAGGAAGAGGAGCTTATGGACTTAGTCCTTAAGCTGCATGATCAACTAAAAGAAACGGAGAAAGAGCTGGATAACTTGATTCAGTGTACACAGAGTGGGTTGGCCACCACTCCATAGGCTGTCATTCCTACAGTCTCTACAACAGTGCCTGCCACATTGGTTGCTTCCTTAGCACCAACAGTTCTACCAGGTACAACTATGCCAGTCACAAGTACATCTACAAGTGCAGGGACATCCATAGAAAAGACAACTGAATTGGTAAAATCCATGGAGGAAATGACCATCGAGGCTACTGAGCTTAAAAAGCTTAGAGAAAAAGTGTCCAGTTTGGAAATTGATTTCAAACTTACACAAATACAACATAAGGAAGAAGCTCAGAAGAGTCAAAGAATGGGAGAAAGGATAAAAGTCCTTGAAAATGACTTGACATTGTAACAACCACTAGGAGATATAAAGGAAATGCTTTGGGCCAACATCATTGACTCTATCAATGATGTTTAGCCATCTATTCAAGTATTTTTTGAGCAAATTGAACTGGTAAAAGTGGCCACAGAAGCAATTCACAAGACAATAGAAGAGCTGGGAGACAAGCCTGAAGAGGCCAACCAATTGAAAGCACTCTTGAATAGCAAGAACAAGTATCAGCTGGATGAACTGGGCATAGAAGATAGGACAGGGACCATTATATAAATAAGGAAGATTCTTACTAAAAGGAATCTTATGCTCAATCTTGAGAAAAAATGCCAAAGCATCCAAGCTGATATTGATAGATTTACGAAAAAGTTTGGTATTTTAAGGGAAAAAGGACTCCCCAGTCCTATGGTAATCCATGGCAAGCTTATGACCCAAGATGATTACATTGAAAGACTAAACAAGTTGGCCAGTGGCCAAGCTAGTACTTTAGTGGTAAAAGCTCTGCCCACACGAAAGGTATTATATGATAATCTGGAAAATCTATTTTTTCTAGAGCATGAGATAAAGCACCTGTTCATCAACAAGCCAAATTTTTCCAAGTACACCGAAGTTGATGAGATATATAGAAAGATGCTAAAGATGAAATTACCTGGAGGTGAATGGTGGATGAAATTAGCAGATATACTATAAAGTTACTGCAGTAAATCTATAGGGCAGCTAGGTAAAATAGATGAAACAGAGTCAAAGCATAGCAGGGAAAGAGTATCAGTACATTGAATACATAAAGTGATTCTAGGACACAGGAATCAAACAACTGAAAGAGCCAAATCTGAAATTACAATAGCCAACACAATGACAATAAAACAGACAAAAAGAAGACATTTCTCCATTTGTCTCTATCTTCATGCTAGAAGATATTTTTGGTTTCCTTGAATAATTCTCATATTGTTATGAGATATTTTGTAACAATTTTTGTATAAATACTTCACATTTTGAAGTAATTAGGGTGGATTAAAATAAATTTATTTAGAGATTTTATATCAAGCTAAGGAGCTATTGTAATCAAGACTGGATTGGTTTTGCTGGGTCATGAAATAAAGCTAAAGACATTTCACTGGATTCTTGTGCACAGTTGGAACCAAATAAGTATTATCTCTTCATGTTTAATTATTGTTTTCTCGTCATGTTATAAATATTCACATGTTTTCTCTATGAAATCTGAATAGTAAACAAGGAATGATATTTCAGAATTAGCTTTAATGCTCTTTGTCTTGACTATTTACTTTCTCATTGTTTTCTGCTAAACTATCTTGGTCTGGGAATTCTTAATTGCTCCCTTACTTCCGTAGTTTCCCCCCCTTAGGTCCATAGTAAATGATTCTTAGTTGCCCTTTGCTACTGATCTCCTTCTGTTCTTCATCTTGATCCCGGTTTAAGGATTCTTCATTGCCCTTTTACCCTGGTTAGGACTACCTCATCCATTTGAACCTGCAGATTTGATTTTTGCTGTGCTAGCCTGCCCTGTGAACTCCTCCTTTAGTAATTGATCTGATCCAATTAAGCCACTCTTTGATTGACTCCATAACCCAATGGTTTTAATACTTGCTCTGCCCATCTGTTTCCTTAAGTCCACCACCCAATCAAACCAAAACATCATGAGCACTAAGAACTAGCCTGAAATCCTACCCAAAACAATGTTAAATTATAAAGAGAGAGTCCTCTCTGGACTTAGGTTGGCTAGAACCTGAGTCTAAGAGATTAGGTTTGTGGTTACCTTGGATTATTCCTTCTTTTTATAACTTCTAGGGAAGAATTCTGAGTGATAACATGATGCTCTCAAAGATTCCCTAATTAGAGCATCATTAATGTATGCCCAAACTATCGATACGACTTTTATCTATATCTCTTCGTTGCAGATACAAACATTGGTATGGTTTTAGTTCAAGAAGAAAGTGGAACTGAACATCCTATTTGCTATTTGAGTCGTAATCTCAACGATACAGAAAGTAAATATTCATATGTTGAAAATTTAGCCTTGGTAGTCGTTTAAGCTGTGTAGAGATTTCATCATTACATACTCCTTCGCAAAACTACCATTGTATCAAATTGCAACCCTATGACATACATTTTGTCACGTCAATTTCTAGGGGGCAATTATTCTAAATGGATTATCTTGCAGGAGTTTGATTTGGAATTCATCAAGTCTAAATCTAAGAAATCTCTTGTCTTTGCCGAGTTACTTTGCGATCTTCCCTTATCCTCCAATGATTTAACATCAGAAGCATCAAACTTGGATGAGTCTCTGTTTCTTATCTCGTCAAGTGATCCATGGTATGGATATATACTAGCCTATCTCCAAACCCAAGCTTTTCGGCCTAATACCTCTCACTCTAAACAACGACGTACTCGATACCAAGGCAAAGATTATCTAATCCTTGGTGATACACTTTATCGTCGTGGTTTCGATACGATCTTACATATGTTCCTTATGAGGAGGCTAAAAAAGTTTTGAATGAGTTTCCTCTAGGTGCTTGTGGGGGGAATTTATCTAGTTACGCAACTGCATAGAAAATTCTACGTGTTGGTTACTTCTGGCCAACCATATTTAAAGATTGTATTCTTGCTATCAGAAGTTGACATGTTTGCCAGATTTTTATCGTAAAACCATATTACCACCTACACCACTGCATCCAGTGATTCTTGTTGGCCCATTCACAAAATGGGGCATTGACTTTACGACATGTAACCCCACCTTGGTCGAGGGGGCATGGGTATATTATAGTCGCCATTGACTATTTTACCAAATGGGCCGAGGCGATGCCAACATTGAACAATAGTGGCGAAACAACTGCTCTATTTTTTTTCAACAATGTGGTTGCTAGGTTTGTTGTACCACAAGCTATAGTTACAGATCATGGATAGCATTTTCGCAATCACATGATGGTCGAATTAACTAACAAATTAGGACTGTCACATGATAGTTCTACTCCATACTACCTGCAAGCTAACGGACAAGTTGAGGCTATCAACAAAGTCCTTAAGCGCATGTTGCAAAGAATGATTGGAGTTTATAAAAGGAATTGGAATTTAATCCTGTACTCGGCTTTGTGGGCATATCGAACCTCGGTGAGAAATGCGACTGAATTTACGCCTTTTCAATTGGTGTATGGTTTGGAAGCAGTCTTACCAATCCAATGTGAAATCTCGTCTCTCAAACTCGCGATTGACCTGCTACCTGACACGTTTCAAGAAGCAACATGTTTCTTGGAGTTAATCCATCTGGATGAAACCTGTCGTGATGCTGCAGTGGCTAATGAGGCACATAAGAAACACATCAAGGCACAATATGGTAAAAATGTTAAGCCTGGTGTCTTCTTAGAAGGTGACCTGGTCTTGCTTTATGATCAGGATTCTGATAAACTTGGAGCAGGAAAATTTGAACCATTATGGATGGGCCCTTATATTTTTAAACGTGTGTTGATGAAAGGTTTCTGTGAGTTAGTGGACTATGATGGGATTTCGTTGTCATAGCCCTGAAACAGGTTGTACCTTAAACATTACTATGCTTAGTTAAGTGTAGTAAAACTCACTGTATATATGCTTTGATTGCATTTGTATGTGTTAGTTTCTTTTAGAGTTTTTATTTTGGTTAGGTAACCGACTTCGCATTTGTTGTAGATGTCGAACTTTTCAGAACCATTTGTTGGTTATTCCGATGGAGCCAGTCGTAGTACGCAAAATTTATCTTCTGCAGCATGGGCCATTTTTGCTCCAAGCAGTGAGTTAGTGAGTTTTAGAGGGATATGTATTGGATGATCGACAAACAATATCACTGAGTATAATGTGTTGATTGAACTCCTCTCTGCTGCCATTTCACTTGGCATACACCGAATCATCATTAGGCTAGACTCACAACTTGTCGTACTACAACTTACTGGCATCTATACCGTCTGTAACCTAGCAATTCATCGCATGTTCGTTAGAGTTTGTATTTTGGAAATGTATTTCGAATTGATTCAATATCAACATATTTCCAGAAATCTAAACACATTAACTGACTCTCTAGCAAACTATGTGTTAAATAGACATTTGCAACATATGTAAAGTAAACATTTTCAATTCACATCATTATTTGAATAGGATTGCATCACTTAACCATAATAAAACTCTGAAAGTAAAATAGATAGTTGCATATAAGTTCTTACAAATAATTTTTGTCCAAGACAAAAATTGGTCATCTGACCCAAAAAACTCAAAAATGTATTGAAAGAATATCCAAGTATACTATTGCTGCTCATGATAACAGGTCACAACCTGTGCTATCATGTGTAGGAGTCTCATCCAACGACTTGACACGCCAATGGTATGGCACTGCAATCGCATAGGTAAATCCTCGATCCAAACATCTGGAATACCCAGGGTTAAACCCTCTATGTGATCCTGTAGCTCAACCAATGTCTCTGCTAAATCCAAGTCTCAGAGAACTGCTCTCCCAACATCTCTCTGTACAGGTGCACCTACCTCTCGTTGGTGCCCCACAGGTCAAACAGACCCAACATTTGCATACATATAAAAATGTTTTTTTAATCTTGGAAATAATAAAAAAACACAAAAAAGTAGAAACTTTAAAAAGAAAAACATTTTGGTTAAACAATTTACCAATAGCACTCCATTGCGCTCCAACCGGTAACACCAGATCTAGATCAACACGGAAATCCATCCCTGAATATTGATATTCTACGAAGGCCATCTCTTGACGGTCGAACCACTCAAAGAAAGCGGAGGAAAATGAGATCAATGACTGGCCAACATGCCTAGCCATAAGATCTACCCACCTCTGCATCCATGAGTCTCTAGGTACAGGTACTCCCAGTGAGATGTGTTGTGGCTGCATGAGTGGGATTCTCTCCAAGACAAAAGAAATCAAGATAGACCCATAACCAAATTTTTTTGTCTTTCCATTATTTACCTTGGTCAGTTGTTCTTTCATTAATGAAAGAACTGCCTCACACCAGTTGAACACCTTTGGCTCCAAGCACTCTAAAGCACACTGCATATATGACCTGTTTGCCAAGTGTAATGTTGTGCTGCCAGCCAGTTTGGCGAGGATAAAAAGGATTGTTCTCAACGGTAAATCACTGACATCCCTGATGTTGATCTTTCTGTCTTTGCTAGGTTGAGCTCCTTCCTAGCAGAACTATCATATATAATCTCTCACTGATTCACCTCCTTTGGTAAATCCTGATAATGAGATGGGGGCACCCTGCCTCAACAGTCCAGTCAGAAAGTAAATATCATCGATGGTAAAGGGGATTACTTTGCCCCTAATGTGAAAAACTTGATCGGTAGGATCCCAAGAACGAACAAGATACTGTAAAAGTTTAATTTGTTGTCGCATGCTGGATAATTAAAAATACTTCAGCAACCCACAGTTCCTTAGGGCATCAACTGTTCCCTGATCATTTAGGAAAATCATGTCTTGTTATTCATGCTCTCGTTCTCTCCATATAATCACCATTTTGATCCAATGAACGCTTGAAATGCAACCATTAGACAAATTAAGATTCATTTTTTTGCAAAAAACAATTGAAAATTTGGGAGAAAACAACTGTCAAAATTTGGTTTTGCGCCCATCGCACCCCTCCATTAGAGACAATGCGTTGCAATGCATATTTCCTTCTAGGTGTATGCAATGTAGCACATCTTTCAATATTGAAATGGTGCGCTGAACCAGAGTGCGAAAATGAAACCCTAGGGGCCTCAAAAACCAATTTTTTTTGCTTAAAACTGAAAATAAATGGAATAAAATGGAAGAGAATAGGGATAGCTCCTACCTGGTCTGGACGGCACGAGAAATGGTCCATTGAATCCTCCGCAATCAGCGAGTGAACTTTGAGGTAAAAAATTTCTCCAAAGTCAAAGGGTGAAAGTGAAATGGTGAAAATGAATAATAAAACTTGTTTTTATGTTTATTTCTTGCAAATTAATCAAGTAAATGTTAGTTTTTTATTCATTTTATCCATGAACATGTATTTTAAATCCTCTTTGATGGAGTTTCGAGCAGGTTTAACAGCTGAAAGCAGAATTCGAAGTGCTTAACTGTAAATTTAAAATCTTTGACCACAAAGCAAACTTTTGTTTCTTTTTCGAACTTTGTTAAAAACAAAAAGAAACCCCCATAGAGTCCTCTTTAAACTCTTTTTAGACTCTCTAAATATGAAAAGATTGTCGAGCGCTTGTCTATTCCGACTCGTTAAAGGATTGGAAATGACATGTCTCTTGTATTATTTTATGCTTTTTCAGACTTGAGAGATTATTTTACGAAAAAGAACTTGTGGAGTTTTCTTTTCGTCCCTTTTCAAACTCTCTAAACATGAAAAGGATTGAGTTATCTTTGTCGTTAAACTTGTTAAAAACAACAAATAGTGACAAACTTGTCCATCTGGACAAGGCCGAGTTTCACCTTCGTTAGACTCGTTAAAGCATCAAATAGCGATGGATTCGCCTGAAGGGTGAATTATACAACAAGCATATGTTATCCTCAAGCTTGAAAAAAAATAAAGAGGTACCGGTAAGCAATGACTGGAGAAAATGGGAATAAAGTCGAGAAAACTTTATGGTAGCAAGTCGCTCTTGAACATGACACTTTCACCTCATCACCGTGAATATGTGGGTTGGGTCATTCAGCTTGATGGTTATCACGCTGTTGGTCTATCATACTATCCATTAATTTGTTTTGTGTCAATGCTACCAATTCATTTTAGTGTCGTCGATATGTTCAAGAGAAGTCATTCAGTTCAAACTTCATTCTTTGCAATACTGTAAACCTTCATTTTCTTGGCCGCCATTCCTGAACCTTGTGTCGTCAGTCAATTTTCATCTCCAAAATCATTTACCTTGCTTCGTGTCATAGATGTGGGATACATCAAGGCCCTCCTGCGATGAGTTGCTTCTTGTCGACATTAGCACATCATCCAAGAAGTTAACTTAGAAACACCCCTTCAGTACCTTGAAGCTTGCATACATCAACGACAGGTTTCTCGCTTCTGGCGATAGGTTGAAATCAATGGCCTTCGACCGAAAGACTTTGTATGGTGTTCGACATCAAATCATTTATTCACACCATGTGAAATGTACTGTAGTACCTTGAGGGTCATCATCATTATCGGTGATCCCTCTTGTATCTGTTAATGACTTACATCATTGGCTGGTAATCAGACGATGTATTTCCATGTTTGCCTTCAGAACATCTATTCACATGGTTAGACTTGTACTTGAGCGAAAGATTGGACAAGATTGAAGACCCTGGATCTAGTTTCATCCATCCGGGCTGGGATATTTTCAGGAGTACTAAATCAAATGTACAAAGGCCTTACATTCATGGTCAACCATTCATGGGTCTATATATGTAGACGACTATATTTGTACATGTAATGAAATTTTATAAGCTAAGCATGGGTATGCCTCCCTTAGCTAGTTCATGAGAAAAATCAAATTATCATGATATATGTATTGTAGTTGATGCAGGTCACTTTCCATTTCGAAACCTCTTCTCCTCATGATAAATCATTTTACACGACATATATATTTACAACTTCATGCTTTAGGGGGAAACTGTTATAGATCCATTTGGGCACATCAACCCCAAATTACAAATCGATACTATTAGGGCCCATCAACCCCTAGTGCAGTTGTTACATGCCCTAAAGAAGTTAGTCATCAGAATGCCTCACTTCCAAAGAAGTTCCATCACTGAAAACATCCAAAAACTACCTCTAAGAATATCAGTGCAGGTAGGCATTCATTAGGGTGCGCTGCAATGCAAACCATACATTGACAGGGTGCTATGCAGTGCACTTTGTCCCTCTTTGGCTCGCGCTGAGCGAATTTGAGAAAATCTCCGTGAGGGTTTGAAGATTCCTTATCCATTGGAAGCCTCTACAAGTTTCTCAATGCTACCTGCTCCTTTGAGTTTGCATTTGGATGAGAAAGGGAATTAGGAAACATCAATCCCCTATCCCTTCTTCCATCGAACTGATTTCTAAATTTAGAAAGGCATTCATCATCACCATCGATGGCATAACCTCCTTCACTGACCTATAAATAGATCACTCATCTAAGAGATTAGGGGCTGAAAAATATTCAGTTGTAAGGAGATGTTGGTGACATGAGATTAGAATTGAGTACAATTATTGTAATAGTGTTGGAGTGTCTTGCTTTTCATGAGGTGAAGAGGATTTGAATTGGAAGAGCACTGTTGGATCGAGCTCATATGGGTTGTAATATTTCCTCTTATCAATAAAGTTTTCAAGACTTTTTCCTTATGCTTGTGTTACATGTTAGTGCTTTCATATGTATATCATGTTCTCGATCCCATGTTATTTATAAGCAATAGATCATTATCATTTTGATAGATGGGTCTTTGTTTCTGTAGTTGTGAAGGTACTTTCCAAGTGGCTTAAGTACGGAAAGGAGCAGCAAGATCGGTCAAGGGAGACAAGGAGCTAGCGAAAACTACAAGTAGGTTTCTCTCCTCTCTTGTTTTATCTGTTGATTATAGAAAAAGATTAAGATTACTTTGTCTGTTGTTTCTAGACCTGCTACTAGATCTAGAGGGTTAGGCATTTGTCCAAGAACACTAAATATTCCTGAAACACACCTGCCATGTTAGTAGTCTATACTGCTGACTGTGCAGTGACTGTACATTTTTTTTTCAAAATTTCTTTTGTTTGGCAAAGTGGTCAGCGGGCTCTATCTTCCTCATACGAACTCCATTTTGAATGAAATAAGTTGCATTGGGATTTTTTTTTCCGATACAGACACGGTCATTCAGGTTTCAAATGATTCCGATCACTTTGACTTTTGAGCTAATTTTTTCCCCTAATCCAGATTCTGTTCAGAAAGATAGGCAAGGGAGGAATGTCAGGATGGATCAAGTCATTATATACCTGAGCTGGCTCTGTTTAGTTAATCACAAGATATTTATAGTGCAGAAGCATCTTGCTGCAAAAATGTCATCAACAAGGAATGGCAGTGGGGGTGGTTCTAGTCCTAGAAGCTCAAGGTCTAGCCATGGCATAAGGAACTTCGATGTTGAGAGCCTGGTTGAGGGCTATTTCAAGCAAGTGATATAGGAAATTGTTAAAGAACTAAATGAAAACATGGCGGTAACTTACACCCAATTGTCTGGGCTGGGCAAATATTGGGAGATTATGCAGAAAACAATGAAAGGTCTGTGTGTGGATGTTTTGAGCGTCCAGCAAAAGGTCGACAACATAGAAATCAAGGTGGAGACAACCACGATGGGAGTTTTAAAAGAGGTGTTTGGGGTTGGGAATTCATCGGCTACCAATGCTAATTATGTCGAGGAGGCTGCTGTGAGGATTCTGGTAGAAGAAGAAGATGTTGTTGATGCTGCTGCTACGAGGGCCCCAGGAAGAAGAAGATACCAAACCAGAGGACCTGAACACGTCTGTGGGTGAGCATGTCGGTGATGATGCCAACACTGGAAGTAGCTGATAATATCTATTTTATTTACATATATGCACTATTTTTGTATAGTCTATAATCAGAATTTTTGGAGAATATATAGCTACAGTCTTTCCAATAGAATATATGTAAATAATAGGGATAGCAAGAACGTCCATATTCATTGTAATGAAAGGAAATATGCAGATAGAACAAGTTTTTTTTTGTAAGGGGCCTGGCTCGTTTCCAGTCAGTTTAATGAAAATGCTATTTGTTTCTTAAAAAAAACAAAAAAATAGAATACAATGGCAAAAAACCCTTTTTTGGAGAAATACTACTGATAGTATTTATACCCTAAAACAAATTATTGAGAACAAATGGTCTATACCTATTGAGTGCCAAATCCTCATATATACAGGGATCTTGTTATAGGACTATACATAGATCCAAGATAATGGAATCTATAGGAATTTGTCTGTTATCCTGAATCTGGACTTCCGTGGTGACGTCCCAGGTTTCAAGACACAAAATGGATCTTCTTCATACAAGGACATAACCAATGGAAAGTCTTCCCTTTCTACTGCTCTACCCTGAAATAGAAATGGACCACAAATTCAAAATAATCCCAATCCCTACATTGTTGAATAGATTGATAATGATCTCGTTATGGAGATAAATATATCCAACATAGACTCCATTTCCTCTACTCTCAAATCAACGACTATCATTTGCATATTTAATGGTTTTTGGCCCAAACCAGAGGCTCTTCATCAATGTATTTTAACCCCTTTGGATACCAAATTGTGACATTCATTTATGATCCAAAGGTTTTTCATTGTACAATTTGACACACAAAAAGAAATGGACACTGTTATAAATGATGGACCATGGTTTTGGGGCAACACAGGCCTTTTCATTACAATAGGGTTCTAAGAATTCGCTGCCACTACTATGGTGGTCTCTTCTACGCTGGGTTGGGTGAGAATCCCATGTATTCCCCTACCTTTTTGGTATCCAAAGGCCATAGAGGATATTGGGAACACACTTGGGAAATTCAAGAAGATGGACAATGAAAGGATAGAGAAAGACATCTTTATATTCACCAAAATAAGAATAGAGATGGACCTTAGTAAAGGTCTTCCTAGCCATATACAAATGAAACATCAAGACTTCCGCTAGAGCCAAGTTTGATATTATGAGAACATGACCTTTAGATGTCAAGAATCCTTTCAGATTGGAAATTTACAAAACTCATGTCCACAAGCCAAAAAGAACCCAAAAAAGATGAGGACGAAAACCAAGAAAAAATGTTGGTAGTTCACAGATTCTCCCGTACCATATGTTGAGGAGGAGGATACTATGGGCACCAGACCTATATAATAAGAAGTGGAAGCTCATATACAACACGTTTCACCTACAGTTGCGGGTGTGGTGAATCATGGTGATGTCTCACATATCTAGGACAACGTAGATGTTGACATTTTTATGGGTATAGAAAAAAAAACTTAAGAGACACTCTTGGAGGATGGTTTGGGGGGCACAAAATGTGTCCATGTATCCGAAAGCTTCGATTTGGACAAGGAACTTCTTCCAGAGATAACAAAGTTTTATTTGGCTTTAATTCCAATTGGTACTAGTATGGGGGCTTGACATCAAGTACAGAAAAAGAAGGGAAAGAAGAGAAAGATCAATGTTGTTTATTGATCTTTCCTTTATATTTTCTTTCTTCTATTTGCTGACGTATATTCTACTTTGTATCTTATCGCCTTAAAAATGATCACCTAGCCATTTCTAACTAGGTGGATAGAAATACACCATGTAGGATTAATTTTACCATAGTAAAATCACTTTCACCATAGGGAATACTTTAGTAAACCATTTATATTAAATTATTTCAAATTAAAATTAAAAAAACCCATGAGAATAATTGAATAAATCATTATTTGATAATTATTCCTTGTCACGTTTGACTAAATCACCTTGGAATAATTAAATAAGTCACTATCTTAGTTTTCTTTTTGGAATAATTGTTAAATCATATTTAATAATTATTTTGAATTCACACTTTTCTTAATCCTCAAAAAGTGATTAATTTATTTGTTAATTACTTCAACCATTTTCTAAATAAAGATATTTGACCATTTTGAATATCTTTCCCCTCTCCAAAAAATATAATAAAGTATTCCTAATGACTAGATTTTGATTTGGTCAATAATATTTCATTATTTTCCAATTATTAATTTAACTCAATACTTTGTTATAATAAGAGGATTTTCCATTCATCATTCACCATGATCATTATCATCACCACCACTATCATCTTATCACATTTGAGCTCCCACTTGAGTTCCATCTTGCTTTTGAGTTTTCTGCATATTTGAGGGAGAAGAACAAGATAGCTGAAGCACAAGGACATCAAAAAGACCCATCTAATGGAGGGGGATATACAAACCCATGTTGTAAATCTTCCTCACCAGGTGTTTTTTAATAAAATATTGTTCATTTAAAGTCCTTCTATTTGGTTATTACACTTTTCTTTACTGTTGATATATGTTTTGTACTTGTATCAAATATTTTCTTGCAAGGTTTTATCATGTTTTATTCCAGTTTTGAAGCATAGAAGTGGCCACATATCATTGTTAGGGTCACTTATCACCAGTGAATTAAGTGAAGTATTTTTGGTACACTTTTCCAAAATATTTACACTAACAAATGACGACTCCACTGGGTCTTTAGCTACATAGTTGTCAACAAATGGTGACTCCACTGGTGTAGTAATTCAGATCCTTAATGACTATTGTTTCAACCCTCTTCAGCGTTTTCAAACTATTTTTATCCTCTCAATTTCTATTTTTATATCTCCTTTGTTTTTTAGAAAAATTTTGGTTTCTGTTGGGGCTCCACATCTTTCCGCAAGTCACAGGTACCAGCCGAGCAGGAGACAACACAATCTGGGTGAGATCTTCAGAGTGAGAGTTGTGGGAGAAAATGGAACATTTTGGCCTCTTTTCTGTGTTCCACAATACACTTTTTAGGCCTTTGTCTACATCCCAATGCACTTTCCAGGTTAGTTTCTGCATTCTGTCATTTATAGATTTGAGGTTTTTGCGATCAACATTTTGTGTACTGATATCTTCCGGATTCATCACAATCATGTTTTATTTTATCGATGTTTCGAACGAAAAAATCTGGAAAATTCTGTCATTTTTCAGAATTTTCCAGATTTTCCGACTGTGTTGCATGTGTGTTGGGAAGGAATTCTATTATTTCCTAAGTCACCCATAGGCTTAGATTCTCTTAGTAACTCATCAATGAGGAAGGAAAAACCCCCTTAAGGTTTAGAGTACACCTCCATCATTTAGGAAGAGATTTGCTAAGTTGAGGAGTCTAGGGTACAACACTTTCAACCACTGATTTCTAGGGTTTTGTCCATTGTTTTACAACCCTTTTGGATAGGTTTTTTCATCATTTTACTCCCTTTAGATTTTAGTATTGCCTTCGCCATTAGGATCCCCTTGTACATCTTAGGTTTTTGGAGCTTCTTACCTATCTTTTTTCAACATTTTCACCTGTAATTTTTGCTGACTGTCTGCACCATTTTCGACAACCTTATGCCTTTAGATCCTAGTCCCTTAGACATTAGATCTTTTGGCCATTTATGTGTCTTTGAGTTTCTTGTTTCCATATTTTTCTTAGCTTCTTGATAGGCTTCTTGGGTGGGGGTTTGTGTGCTTGGATTTCAGGTTTATTTTACTGTCCATTTTTAGCATTATTTACAATTTTTCAACACTTTATTTTCAACAGCACGTGGCATCATAAAACATTCTCAATTAACGCATAATTGAACACATTTTTCACACACACATGCAGACCCTAAGCGAACGTGATATTGGTTAAGACCGCCAAGACAAGACTTGAAACACTACACCTTAATAATTCAACTCACATAGATTAATCCCACTTGGGCACCAGGGCCAAAGAATCTGTGTATTTAGGTGTAGGATCGATGTGATAAGTTTCTAATTGCACCCATCAATCACTTACATTGATAAATAACTTGTTAACATATTAGGGATCTTAAAATCCTTCACCATCCCATGGTCCAAATCTGGAGTGCGTTAGAAACTCGATTCATCGTCATCGTGCGAGCAGTTCTCCTTGGGGCTACCCAACCTATGGCAGGGAATCTCGTGCTATGTGATGAGGCTAGAAAATAGGTATATCATAATGTCATAATGCCATCCAACAACTTTAAAACTATCTCTTTATCACATTTATTTACAATTTTTCTTATATTATGCTTAGTAAGAGGGGTGAAAGATGCTTTTCTATGTCATGTGGCCTAATATGGTTTAAATGAAGGAATTTGAGAAATTTTGAGATAATTTAAATGCAGGAGCTTAGAGTGGACAACATGGAGAGATTCTAGGAGGTTTTCCACCTCCTTAAATCCTTCAATCAACCAATATCACCACTTTATCTCTCATCAACGCAAGGTCATTGGAAACCGAGAAAGTGTAGTTCAAGGATATATAGATCCACCTTTATCGAGTTTTGGGAGACAAACATCTCTATTTTCTAGGGAGATGTTGGTAGCTACCCTTTTTTATAAATTAACACACCAAAGAACTCATTAGGATTTGAAATTTGTTTTCAGCCAAGAAGCTATTGAGCTCAAGCACTTGTTACTTCTACTTTTTACTTTATGTGATGTATTTGACATTTTTGTAATGATGAGAAGTTTCTTATTGATCCATCATTGAGTTAGTTTCAGAGGGATGAGGCTCTTGGGTTTGGGCTCAACCCCAGTAGGTTATGTCCCTCTTGTGTATTGGTATCTCTTTTTAGGTTAGAATTTTTGTTAGATTGTTGCATGTTATTAGAATATAACTCGTAAAAAAGCATGTGATTGTTACCTCTATCTCATCTTTCTCATGGGAGCCTGACTAGAGGAACCTACAATCATAGCCAAAAAACACTACGATGATGATTTAATGGAAAAAGGTCTACATTAGATATCTTGTTTTACATATGTTTCCTGTAGCTTAGAATTTGATTCATTGCATAGATCAGAGTTTTTGGCATAATTTAGATAGTTTTCAAATTATACTCATCTTTTCCTCCATTGGTTATGATATTTTGTGAATGATAAGAGCGCACGTGCATGTGATGTTGCAGGGCTGTTGGATCTGTAGGTAAGGTTCCTTTTCATCATCTCTATCTAGAAATTCTCCAGCCTCTTTTGATGAATCTAAAATATTTTTCTTGGGATCTATCTCTTAAGTCACCGTGAGCAACCCTCTTAGTCCAAAACTAGCCTTCCTGAAGTGTTTAGCTTGGCTAGGGGTGTTGGTCACCTTTCATCCATCTACCACAACCTCCATCCAACTTTCCATCCCTTGATCTTGTCGTTCTTACCTTCGAAACCCTCTCGACATCCTTCTGTAGCATTACAGGCCTTCTTGTAGCAGCCTGTTTTGCCCTTATTTTGGCCTATAATGTAAGTTTGACTTAGATTAGAAGTAGGTTGACCCCTTAGCTTGGACTCCATGATCAAAGGCAACACTTAGGCCATTCCAACCATCCTTTTTCCATCACTGCAAGAGAGAATATCATTAGTTTCTTTATCAAATATTTGGCACAAGTAAAACATTCATTTATATGCAAGTGTGAATTAGATAGGTGATGCATGAAATATTGAGTTATGAGTTGGTAGGATACTTTCCTGTTTACAAGTGAATTTGATGGCTAGATGGTTGATTGCAAATAATGTAGTTTCCTTTTTGAAGGTAGCATAAATCTTGTGTTCTTTAATGAATTGATTCAGTAGCATTTACAAGTTGGTATCATCTACAAGTTATATTTGAAAAGCATTTAGTTTTTCTACATTAGAGCTAGCCTTTGAATTTCACTTTCAGTAGTTAATTTCCCCCTATTTTAGTAGAAGAATGGTATTGGATCCTTATTGATCAAATGACCTAGTTGAGGGTGTCATGAGTATAAATCCATCTACTATGTATATAGCATTGTCACCTTGAAGTTTGTACGAAGCCCAAGTTGATAAATAGAGTTGAGGAGCCCTTGGGAGTTGCAACACTCTTGGTGCAATACCAGGGCTCATCACTTTGGATGATCACCAAGAAGCTCAAGACTCGACCAGCCCCATGGGATTAAGGTAACCATAGTGACCAATAATAAGAAAACACCCTATAAGACTGGCTGTGGCCAACATTTGGTTCTCTACCCCACCTTTCTCTAGAAAAATATTCTTGCGGAGATCAGATTCTATCAAGTAAGAAGTATTTTGGTAGGCCATCTGAAACAATAGATCTAGGACTTGTATGAGGATTTAGATCACCTATAGTCTAGAGGTTTTTTTTCTTTGATAGGACTTGTTTGCTTGAATTATAGTAGCATATCATAATAGTTAGTTTACACTTGGAACTACTGCACTAGGTGTTTTCTCGTTGTTTGTTTCTCTTTTTCTCCTATCATCCTTTAGTCTATTGAGTCATCATTGTCTTGACATCATTGCACCCCCTAAGAATTCGTTGCAGAGAATTCGTGGCCTTCGACCCTATTTTCCTTTAGGACATCTTACTCCTCATCGTTGAGTTATAATTCATCCTCCATTGAGTCCTCATTTTGAATCTGGCTCTTTTGATTCTTCGAGTTCTTCTTTTGATTCCGCGTCTTCCCAACTGTGTACCACCACCATGTCAGACACCAACGTAGGTGTGGGAAACCAAAGTGGTAACTAAGGTAACCCCATAGGAGAACCTCTGTCGGTATGTTCACTAACCTCCCATGGCTCCCCTATATGGTTGGTTTGAGCCTCCCTGATTTTAGCCAACTCATCAAGGATCCTCTTCTCCATGACTCGAGTTGGCTTGCTATTCCTACCAAGCTTCCTTTTGACATACCTAAGTTCGAAGGTAATCTTGGAGAAGATCCCACAAATCGTTTTTGCTCTTTTCATATGTGGTGTTCATTTAATTCCATCACTTAAGACTCCATTCATGTTCATCTTTTCCAGCACACCCTTACTCGAGCTGCTGCCAAGTGGTATGTCGATTAACCACATGCCTCCCATTCTACCTTTGTGACTCTTGCCAAAGCTTTCCTATCATACTTACAACTACCTCTCTGATATGACATTGGTACAAAATTCTTGACCCCTTTTCGTCAAACTTCTGCCACCCACCTATCTGACCATTTTCAAGAATGGCGTAGAAGGAGGAGCATGCATAAGGCCCCTGAATATGAATAATGTGTATATATGGATTGGTTTCTTAGAAATATTTTGGTCCCCATAAGTAAGGATGTCACCTCTCACTTCCCTCTGTCTAAAGAAGAAGCACTCAAGATAGCTTTGAAATATGACTTGATCTATGCACAACAGGTTATGTTTATACTGTCCTTTCAGATGGCATCTCATGTTGTTGACAGTATCGTTGGATCTATATCACACCCTCAACCTCCACCATATGCTCAACCTTAGGGGGGACCAGCTACGCTTACACTTATCCCCCTCCTGATTCTTCACATGTCAATGCTTACCAAGGTACAAGCACGTCATATGCATATCCCTAGCCACATCAATTGATGACAAGTCCAACTGTTGCTCCACCTGGTTATCCAAATGTCACCACGAAACCTTACTATCCTTATGCACCGCCCAACTCTCCAGCCCCTCCAGCACTAGTACCCCAACCTCCCATGCCTCCTCCACCTCTACCACAACAACAACCACCTCCTCAAGGTCAAGTATATGCTCAGTAGAGTGCAACCAATCCCCCCAACCCCAAGAGAAGGAATAAGGGGAAGGGTAACTGAAACCATCCATCTCAAGGTAACCAAGGAAACCAAGGTCCACCACCTAATGCCCCTAAGGGTGACCAACCTAATCCTACAACCAAACAACAGGGCAGACAACCCAAGCAAAGCAAGCCTCTTCGAATGAAAAAAACTTGTGCTTTTTGTGGAGTATTTGGATATTATCCTCATGAATTTTCCCTTTTACCTCAGATGCACCAAGCATGGGAAGCTCAAGAAACTACTTCTAGAGGACCTAAACCCATTTCTCCACCATCTCCCCCTCCTGCTTCATCACAACAAACTATGCTTACAAATCCCTTTCCCCATCAAGGATATGTAGTTAGCCAACCCACACAGGGACATGTAGTACCTCAATCTTCATAATATAGCTAGAAAAATTACTATATCCTCATGATGAATTCCAAAGAAGTCAATAGCAAACACGTCAAACTCCAAACTCGGCTGTGCCAATATGACAAACCCCTTGCCAAGTCAATAATCGATTCCCAACCCAAAGTTTCCATTGAGCCTCTGTCATCACCAAATTGAACCTTACAGATCCCTCTACCTAAATTTGAGGTTCCCCGTCAGATCCCCAAAGGTCCATTACGTCGAAATGTTGCTTCTTCTAAAGCCGCCCATACCTATAACATAGTAGATGACTTGGCGCAATCTCCTATTTCCATGTCAACACATAAAATTTTCTAAACGTTCCCATCCCAATGGAAAGCTTTACTATCTACTTTAGGCACTATGGATCTTTTTAATGATCATATGATTATCTTTAGAATTGACAAAGTGGAACATCCTCCCATTCCTTCATCAATTTCCTTTCAAATACCAGTCTCCATAAAGAATTCCATGATCAATCGGGGTATCATAGACGAAGACACCTCCACCTTTGTGATGGCCGCTAGTGTTTGGAAGCAACTTGGTTCCCCTGAAATATCCCCATGGGACGGTCACCCCTTGTAGCCCATCAGTTTATATCGCAACTGTCCCATCACCACTATTGGAAAGATGGTATCGATTGATATTGAAGTCATTAATGCCCTCTTAGATTATAACATCTTATTGGGTTGTAGTTACACCTATGCCATGTCTGCTATCACATCCATTACTTTCACAAAATGTGATTTCCTCACAATGGAAAGATCGCCACTATCAATCAGTTGGCTTACTTTGAATCTTAGTCTCATACATTTCCTGAGACCACTATCTCATCAATGAATAGAAATCAGACTGTCCCTACTGTTTTGGGAAGTTTTAATGTTTTTTGATAAATGACTAAACCCCTAGACTAGTAGCTAAGTCTAGAACAACAGTGCAAAGCATTCTCTACTTTTTCTATAACCAATAGATTAAATAAGACAGTAAAGAAGACTACCTGAAGCTTTCTCTTACTCCTTATCTCCCTTGACCAATTCTGTCGCTCCTTTCCATACTTAATCCGCTTGAAAAGTACCTGCACACAGACGAAAGACAAAAATCGACCAAAGCATATGATAATGATCTATTGATTAAACATAAAATGGAATCAAGCGCATAATACACATATGAAAGCATCAATGAACAATACAAACATATGGAAAAAGATTTGAACACTTTATTAGTAAAAGGAAGAGTTACAACCCAATTTGCTTGATTCAGTGTCACTCCTCCAGTTCAATCCCATCCTCTCCTCATAAAAAGCAAGACATTTTGACATCATTACAATACTTGAAACCAACTCAAGTCTCATACTAACAACATCTCCCTATAATTCAATGATTTCCAACCCCTGATCACTTAGATGAGTGGTATTTTTATAGGTGAATGAAGGAAGTTATGCCATAAATGGTGATAGTGAATTGCCTCCCAAACTTAGGATTTAGTTCCATGAAGGAAGTGATAAAGGGATTGATGTTTCTTAACTCCTACCCTCATCCAATTTCAAGCCCAAAGGAGTGGATAGCCTTGGGAAGCTTCTAGAGGCATCCTATGGATAAGAATATTCCAAACCCCAATGCAGATTTTGCTCAAATTCACCCAGCACAGGCCAAAGAGGGCTCAAGTGCGCTGCAATGCACCTTGGCAGTGCACTGGGCTGCACTGCAGTGCACCCTAATAAAGGCCTACCTACGCTGATCTTCTTAGAGGCAGTTTTTGGATGATTTCAGTCATGGAATCTCTTGGGAAGGAGGCATTCTTG